>CM053027.1:25909046-26489046 GCA_028564925.1 Lithobates sylvaticus
TGTGAATATTATCACACCTTTTCCTGACTTTCTTTTGTATAATTGGATTTCAGATTGCTTGATGATGTTAAAAAAAATACTTTTTTTTTTATTACATGCTTGAGTTTTATAAATTCAAACTGGGAAGAAAAATAGAGTCACGTGATATATTCACACGTATATGTAAAACATATAACCTACTTTCCTCAAATATTTTTTTCTCCTTCTAACATTTGGCTGGATCCCATTTTCGCAGCCTCCGACAATCCAGCCTGCGCACTGTCTGATTACCTCTCCCCCGCTAATTAGGCTTGGTTTTATTCCAGTTATGCAGATGAGGCTTCTACCTGTAAAATTATACCGATCGCTATTAAAAATAAAAGTTACTTTCATGGACAATGACATACTTTAGGGCCGTTACATAAAAAGCTGCACAGTTACAGCGAGCACCTTGCTGACAGGCAATACATAAGGTGGAATTAAGTATCTAAAATAAGGTTATTCCTGTGCACTAATTTGTCTTGAGGAATAAGAAAATAATAAAGAAAAAAATAAAACTTTTCAGAAACAGTCATTGCTGCTGCGGGAATCTTCTGAATGGCTTTAAGTCTCAGCATCTGAAAATTTAGGACAGTGTGTTCCCCGATTCCTGCACCGCCCTTCTCTCTGATCCCACCGCACACTCACCTGCACTCAACGTGGAACTAAACTTAGTCAACATGAACTATTTTTAATCCATGTGCTGCTATTATAGGATATAATATAATATATATAATAATATAATATATTTACTTGCGTTAACCTTTTTTTTTTTTTTTACATTCATACAGTTGCTTCCTGGTTTCTGGCCTAGGCCAAAATGATGTCATACATCCCAGGAGTCTTCATTGGCATTTTCTTTCCTTCATCTGGAGAAGGAGGGCCGTTCAGCTGGCTGACCATAGAGATGACCGAGGACTGCAACATCCCGATCATCTCTATGGTCTAAGAAACTGGAAGCAGAGAGTATTTTGTCACTTCCAGTTTTGGGCTAATGTAAGATGACCATGGAGGCACAAATAGGATCAGTAATCAGCGGATCCCATCATCTCCTCCGCATGCTTTGCAGACTCATCCGATTCATCCCGGAAAAGGTGAAAGCAGTAGTAGTAGGAACTATCATCAATTCGCGTCTCAACTACGCAAACTCCCTCTACATAGGATTACCGGATTACCTTTAAGTCGTCCAAAACACAGCAGCAAGACTAGTCACTGGAAAGAAACCCTGGGAATCCATCTCCCCATCCCTGAGGACCATCCATTGGCTCACGGTAAAAGACAGGATCACATTCAAGACCCTCTGCCTCACCCACAAATGTACACAAGGAAATGTTCCTCAATACCTTTGTGAGAAAATAGAAAAATACATACCGAATCGCAGTCTTCGATCGACAAACCAGAACCGCCTTCTCATCCCCAAAGCCCGCTACAAATCGAAGGGAGAACGAAGATTCGCAGTACAGGGACCTCGGCTATGGAATGCTCTACCAAACAACATCCGCTTTGAAGAAAACCATCAGGCCTTCAGGAAAAAACTCAAGACCCACCTCTTCTAATATCGCAGGACAACAAGAGCAGACAAGCGCCTTGAGGCGATTCAGTTTGCATTTGCAGCGCTATACACATCATTCATTCATTCATAAATGGCCTATGAAAGCATGTAATCAAACCGATCTTGCTTTGATCAGATACTTTTAAGGGCAGAAGTGAGATCTTGGGTCTAATTGACCCCAGATGTCCCAAAAAAGACGGCCTATTGCTATTACATGTTGTTCATCCCTTGTGATAGCTATAAAAGTATTCAAAATAAATAATATAAATAAATAGTGTAAAAAAGAAATAAGATAAATAATTTAAATAAAAAAGAGTAAAACGCCCCTGTCCCTCCAGTGCTCGTGTTCAAAGGCAAACAAATACGTAGGTCATGCATGCATGTGTAAACAGTGTTCACACCACATACAGTGCCAAGAAAAAAGTTTTCATATCCCTTGAAATTTTCCACATTTTCTCATGTTACAACCAAAAACTTAAATGTATTTTATTGGGATTTTATGTGATAGACCAACACAAAGTGGCACATAATTGTGAAATGGAAGGAAAATGATAAATGTTTTTTGCAAACTTAAATATCTAAAAACTGTGGCGTACATTTGTATTCAGCCCCCCTTTACTCTGATACCCCTAACTCAAATCTAGTGTAACCAATTGCCTTCAGAAGTCACCTAATTAGTAAATAGAAATTGATAAAAAATGTGGGCGCAAAACCATATGCCAATACCCAATCCAGCTTGGATATACAATAAAATAATAATCAGCACATGAATAAAATATCAAACTGTCCACCATATGTGTCAAATAATAAAAGTCTTTATATATCTGTGGTGAAAACTATACATATACACATATATAGAAAATCCTTGTATATAATCGTGTAAATTGTGTCTTCCTAAAGTGCAGATGTGCTTAATTCATATAAACTGTGCTTCACCCGAAGTGACACATCAAACTGCTCACCAGATATCCCTGGCCACACAGTGACCACCAGGCATGTAAAGTAGGAAAAGGATTTCTCAATGAACCAGGATTCTCCAAGCCAGACCTCACTCCAAACGACCATCTAATTATCGATCGATCTTCAGTCACTGAATGGTATTCCTCCAAATGTATCACTTTAGAGTGCCAACCCAGAGCTCATTATCCTTATATCTGTGAAAGATGGCTCCCCCAAATATGAGCCACAGAGAAGGTGATATAGTGTAATAAAGTCATTTTGCCCCCTATTGGCAGTTGAGGGCACTATGGAAGACTGGAGGCTCTGCAGCAGGCTGTGGGGCAAGGTGGGAGTGAGGGCCTGCAGGGAGCCCCTGTGGGCCACTGTAGGAGTTTGAGGGCACTATGGGAGCTGGGTGGCACTATGGGACACTGTTGGAATTTGGGGGCATGATGGAGGGCTGGAGGTTCTTTAGCAGACTAAGGGGTACTGTGGGACACTGTTGGAGGTTGGGGTCACTATGGAGGACTGGATGCTCTCCTGCAGGTTGGAAGGCACTAGGGAGGCTGAGGGCCCTCAGGGAGCCCCCATGGGCCACTATGGGAGGTTGAGGGGCACTATGGGAGTTGGGAGGCACTTTAGGAGGTTAAAGTGGATGTAAACCCTCACATATACCCAGTGAAGTGAACAGCCTCAGATGATACACAAAGATGAAACAAATCTCCCTACATACATTTTACATGTATATCTGCTGTCTTCAGCTTTATATACTGTTTAGAAAGTTCAGATCGTGTTAGGAGATTTCCTGTTCCTGTTCAACACTGCAGTGAAGCCTGGGCATACAGCCAAGACAGCTGATTGGAGGAAAGGCACACACCCCTTCTCCTCATAGGTAGAAACTTTCAGAGCTGATCGTTGAATAGGTCAGGGCTCTGTTAATCTATTTATAGCATCCTCCCCAAAACACAACTCTGGCTGCTTTTATCATATGTGATGGAGAACTTGTCAGGAGTTATCAGGCTGATAACAGAAGAACGGTGCAGGAAATAGCTACGGGACATAGTGCTTTGAAGAGAGATATGTGTCCAGCTCAAATTTCATGAATCAGGTTTACATTCACTTTAAGAGACCTGAAGTTGGCTGGAAACTTTGGAGATGGAAGGCCAAGGCCCGGCAGTGGGCCACGGTCTGGTGGTTGAGAACCACCGTTCGTGTTGTAGTGTCCTATATACACCTGAAACCAGGGGTCAAGTCCTGGGGAAAAAAAGTGTGGGAACTCCCACCCAAGATCCACTCGCCCACCAAAAACAAAAAAATGGTACGCACATATGCACGAACGCTTCAAAAGTGGTATTTTTCATCCAATTTTCGTATTGTGTGTATGAAGCTTAACTGTTAGTACATAAAAAAAACAAAACAATCCTCAATAAACATAAATACGGTAATTCTCTGAATAATCAGCATCCATTCAATTGTGCTTCCATGCAAATGTGAACATCATGTTCTGATCTTTATTGGGGAATTTTATTTTGTATATAGAGTGTTTATGTGGTGAGTTTACCCTTTTCATTAAACAGAGTTTGGATAACACAGGGTTAAACGGAAAGGTCATGAATTAACTGCACATTATCTGGACAGAATGCTTGGGGAGATAGTGATGTGTTCCTGCTTAGGAGATGTATGTTAGTTTGGGGGGGGGGGGGGCTGCAAACTCTGCAGGGCTCCAACACACACTCGCTGCTATTCCAACCCTTCACATATTTCCACATAAACTTCCCTCCTGGCATTAAACTTTGCCAGGTATTGTGCTCAGCTTACCACCCCAAACTGATGTTCCTCCCTCAGATCACCTCTCTCCCTGCATGTCCTGTGAGCAGAATAGCTGTGCTCCACCTCTGGGTTCTCTCATCATATGGCACTGAAGATAGAGGAGGGGGCAGGGGCGGACTGACCATTCGGCCATTCGGGCACTTCCCGAGGGCCCCAGGTCACTAGGGGGCCCCATCAGGGTTGCCAGCCTCAATAAAACCAGGGACAGTATGTAAACATAAGTGTTTTTTTTACATCTGTTTCTGAAATGTCCCTTACCGACATCCTTTTGGTCAAAAAATCCCAAGATTATAGCTGCCCCACCTCTTCAGTACCTTCTCAGCCAATAGAAACATGTCTGTGTATACTGTGTGAGTGTATACTGTGTGGCCCCATAATCTCTGATTGCCTGGGGGCCCCATAACCTCCTATTGCCAGGGGCCCCATGAGTTGTCAGTCCGCCCCTGGGAGGGGGGGATTCAGCGGGACACACAGAGCAAGTATGCGGGAGACTGGGGGGGGGGGGGGGGGGGTGAGGAGAAAATCAGGAGGGTCCGGCGGGGTGGAGCGCATCACGAGAGGTCTGATTAAATACAATCTCTTAGCAGCAGGGACCTGATCTACCTGTCAGCTAGCTGTGATTGACAGGTAGATCAAAGCGGAAGCTGTCATGGGGCCCCCTACTGGCAATGCCTGAATGGTCAGGTGTGCGGCACTTACTATTGCGAGCTGTGTCGGCAGCTGCTGGTGTAGCACCTGCCACACAGCTCGCATACTTCAAAGTCTTGCAGGACACGGCTGCTAACGGGAACTGAGTTCCTGTTGTGGAAAAAGTACAGGAACTCCGTTCCCATGCGTTCCCGCAGGACTTGAGCCCTGCCTGAAACAGACATTTCTATATACAGAATAGCAGAATATCTATCCAATTGCTTTACAAGTCAGCTCTAGCTGTCCTAATCTACAATTCCATCTTTTTCTTTTCCCCATAAATACATGCCCTTGAAATGTTCTATCACGGCAGACTTAAAAAACCCCCTTTAATATAAAGAAAAATGGACAGCAGATTAAGAAATATGGCAATCGATAGCAATGTAATATGCAGCCATCTTTCAGCAGAGAATAGATTGCACAGGACTCTGGAGAAGACGTTTGCTTCCCCCGCAGGTAACTTTTTAACTTAGTTTGACACGATACTTAAAGTGATTTTTATTTCATCATCTTGTATTACTCTGCTATCCAGTGTATAATCTCTCTTTTATGCTGCAATATTGCATTTTTCTGACAGGGCTGGAATTAATAGAGGACGATGGCGTTGAAATAAAATAGGGCCTCGGATAGAAAATGTAACTAGTGTATTGTGGAGCTAATAAGGGAGAGATCAAGGGTCTTTTGGCAGTACACCTATCAATCATCATAGTGGAAGTCGGAAGGAAGAGACGAATGGTGTAAAACAGGCTTGCCGAATCAATCAGCGCTCTCAGTAAAAAAACGCTGACATCTGAACAACTAAATAAATAAAAAAGAAAAAAAAAACAGGAAATTGTTTAATAGATGTTGTTTGTGAAATCACCAAATGCAACCAACCGAAGTGGATCTTGCAGGAGAAAAATACTAACAAATAAATTGAAACTGACACTCCGTTTTGTATGGTAATTAAAATTTGTAAGAATAATAAAAAACTATTTTTTTTTTTAAATTTCGAGGTTTTCATTTTTTTTACATGTATATCATTAAATATAAAAATTGATATCATTAAATATAAAAATTGATATCATTAACCACTTCAGCCCCGGACCAATTGGCAGCCAAAGGACCAGGCCCCTTTTTGCAATTCGGCACTGCGTCGCTTTAACTAACAATTGCGACGTGGCTCCAAAACAAAATTGGCGTCCTTTTTTTCCCACAAATAGAGCTTTCTTTTGGTGGTATTTGATCGCCCCTGCGGTTTTTATTTTTTGCGCTATAAACAAAAATAGAGCGACAATTTTGAAAAAAATGCAATCATTTTTACTTTTTGCTATAATAAATATCCCCAAAAAATATATAAAAAAACATTTTTTTTCCTCAGTTTAGGCCGATACGTATTCTTCTACATATTTTTGGTAAAAAAAATCGCAATTAGCGATTATTGATTAGTTTGCGCAAAAGTTATAGCGTTTACAAAATAGGGGATAGTTTTATAGCATTTTTATTAATATTTTTTTTTTTTATTAGTAATGGCGGCGATCAGCGATTTTTTATTGTGACTGCGACATTTTGGCGGACACATCGGACATTTTTGACACATTTTTGGGACATTTGTCATTTATACAGCAATCACTGCTATTTAAATAGCACTGATTCCTATGTAAATGACAGTTGTAGTTAGGGGGTTAACCACTAGGGGGCGGGGAGGAGTCAGTGTGACGTGTTGTGTTTTTTTTTACATTAGGGGGGCGTGGCTGTACGTCTGACGTCATTGATCGGCGTTCCCGATGACAGGGAACCGCCGATCACTGACAGTCAGTGTAGGAAGCGCGGGGAGAGGTTTGTTTACATAGACCTCTCCCCGTTCTTCAGCTCCGTAACCCGATCGCGGGATACCAGCGGCGATCGGGTCCGCTGGTCCCGCGGCCGTGGTCACGGAGCTCCCGACCGGGTCGCGCGCGCGCCCCCCCGGGCAGGCAAATTAAAGGGGACGTACAGGTACGTGCTTTTGCCTGCCCGTGCCATTCTGTTGACGTATATCTACAGGAGGCGGTCGGGAAGCGGTTAAATATAAAAAAAAATATATATAGTTGTCAAAAGTTTTGGAACACCTGCCCTTACACACACATGGACTTTAATGGCACCCAGTCTTATGCCCCGTACACACGGTCGGAAATTCCGACGGAAAATGTCCTATCGGACCGTGTTGTTGGAAAATCCCACCGTGTGTGGGCTCCAACGGACTTTTTCCGTCGGAATTTGCGACGGAAAAAATTTGAGATCCTGCTCTCAAATTTTCCGACAACAAAGTCCTATCGGACTTTTTCCAAACATGTGTAGAGAATTCCGACGGACAAAGTGCCACGCATGCTCAGATCAAATGCAGAGACCAAAGCTATTGGCTACTAGCCTCTACGTAGTTCTGTCGTACGCAACGAACGTCACCACCTTCAGAATGATCGGATTGCCTGGCACATGTCCCCAATTTGGTGGTGCAGCGTTTCCTAAGTACAGACCCAGGGTTGCGAGATGTACTAATACAGGCCAGAAGAGTCTGTAGCCATTTCAGGCGGTCATACACAGACAGTTAAATACGATTAATAGTGAGTTAAAACACAGATTATTAATAATAATAATAATAATAATTTGTAGTGCATAATACTGCAAACAATTGTAAAAGAATGTCCATAAGCATATGATTGCTGAAAAACTTGAAATGATATAACACCAATATAATGATAATCCTTCCTCTGTGAACATAGGTGATAAAAAATTATATATAAAGTGAAGTGAAGAAAAAACTGCAGACCAAAAAGTCACCACCACCTCAGTGTGAATTTCCTGCTCACCTTCCGGAAATAAAAACCTCTTGGGCCAGATATCACTTTCAAACATAGATCCTCACTAGGATCAGCTTGTATGTTTTCCGTGTCTAGATAGTGATTTAAAGATTTGTCTGTGGTTCTCCAAATTAAATTCAATCTCAACAAAAATAAAAGAACATCATCACAAAAGAGTTCTGTGTATTCAATTATCTCCACTTAGTACAGAATATTCACTCACATTTTACTTGATAAAAAAAACGCTTATTGAACGATCAGTATTGCAAGCAGCTCTTCTCCTCACTGCACATCCAGTTTAACGAAACACTGTAAGTGACGTCACCGGCTCCTACCGACGCGTTGCGTCACAGGTCATGTGACTCTCTCAAGGGAAATGTGACCTGTGACGCAACGCGTCTGGGAGGAGCCGGTGACGTCATTTCCGGTGTTTCGTTATACTGGACGTGCAGTGAGGAGAGCTGCTTGCAATACTGATCGTTCAATATGCATTTTTTTATCAAGTAAAATGTGAGTGAATATTCTGTACTAAGTAGAAATTAATCTATATACAGCAATCTTGTGCGATGATATTCTTTTATCTTTGTTGAGATTGAATTTAATTCGGAAGAACCCATCATCTTTGGAGAACCACAGACAAATCTTTGAATCACTATCTAGACACGGAAAACACATAAGCTCTTCCTATTGAGGACCCCTGTTTGAAAGTGATATCTGGCCCAAGGGGGTTTTATTTCCGGAAGGTGAGCAGGAAATTCACACTGAGGTGGTGGTGACTTTTTTGTCTGCAATTTTTCTTCACCTCACTTTATATATCATTTTTATCACCTATGTTCACAGAGGAATGATTATCATTATATTTTTGTTATATCATTTCAAGTTTTTCAGCAATCATATGCTTCTGGACATTCCTTTACAAGCGTTTGCAGTATTATGCACTGTGTATTATTATTATTATTAAGCCGAGTTTTAGCGCACTATTAATCGTATTTAACATTTATGTATGTGTTGTCAGAGCACATTTGAATAGTTGCAGCTGAATTCACTATTTAATTAGGTCCTTAATTTATCCGCATTAGCTCTTAAGTAAACTTAATCATACACAGCCAGTGCTTTGTTGGCTGAAATTCAGCAGGATTTCCACCTGCCTGTAAACCGCCTGATTTGTGACATGCCCACCAGGTGGAACTCAACTTTGAGAATGCTGCAGTGGCTATACATGCAACAGAGGGCAGTCACTGAGTACCTGTGCCAGTACGGCACAACGACAGGCTCAGGCTGCCTTGGCTTTTTTTCCCCACACCAATGGCTGATCATTAAGGATGCATGCACTGTATTGTCACCATTTGAGGAGGCCACAAGGATGGTGAGCAGTGACAGTGCATGCACGTGACACAATCCCTGTTGTGTTCCTGCTTTAACAGACTCTGCGTGGCATTATGGACAGGACACTGGAGGCAGAGCAGCAGAACTTTCCTTCCTCTCAAGGTCCACTTTATCCAGACACCATCATTCCTATGTCACAGAACACACAGGAGGAGAGAGGGGAGGAGGATGAGGAGGAGGATTCTGGCACTTTCATAGGCTTCGAACAAGAGGAAGACATGCGTCAATCTGTAAGCGATGGCTTTCCAACCCCAGGATCCTTGGGAGTAGTACATGGCTGGGAGGAGGAAGTTCCAGATGCTGTCATCCTGAGTGACCCAGAGGAGTCTGCTTCTCAAGCCTAAGCAAATTTGAGGCGCATGGGCAACTTCATGTTTCAAAGCCTGCGAAAGGACCCAAGAATACATGGCATAAAGGAGAAGGATAATTACTGGTTGGCAACCCTCCTTGACCACAGTTATAAGGGAAAGGTCTCAGGACTCATCCCGTCCCCACAGAGTGCAGAAGATAAAATCTCTTTAGGACACGTTAAAGAGAATTTTATTGAATGTTTTTCCTGACTCCAGTAGGTTACAGTGTGGTGGAAAATGTTGTTTTGAGTCTTCTGTTGGTCAAGAGAGGAGCATTGGAGAAGGCGTCCGCCTAAGTGAGGCATTTCATAATTTTTTTAGTCCTCGCCGCCCAGGGCTGTCAGCTTTCACATCCCATCGGCAGCGTCTGCATCACATGGTGGACTATTACCTCGAGGCCAAAACAGAGATGGAGAGCTTTCCAACTGACGATCCACTGACTTACTGGGTCATGAGAATAGACCACTGGCCAGAACTTGCCCAGTATGCTGTTGAGTTGTTGGGCTGTCCTGCATCCAGCATGTTTTCAGAATGGGCATTCAGTGCTGCAGGAGGTTTTGTTACTGATCATAGAACGCGTCTGTCCACAGACTTCGTGGACCGTTTGACTTTTATAAAAATTAATCAGTCCTGGATTACCAGCTATGTAGCCCCTGATGCCAATGTCAGTGATTAAGCTTTTTGGAATGTGGAATCTCTGCAGGACTTTGAGGCTGCCTAGCTTTGAGGATGTTCAATCATTTCATCTGGAAGAATTTTTTTGGTATAGGTTTCATGGGCACAATAAACACCGAAAGACCAATTTTTCTGCACCTGTTTGACAGGTGCAAATCATTGCAGTTTTTTGCAGCAAGGCCAATTCTTGCTTTCATCAAGAGTACCTCTATAGGGTTACGGTGGGAAGGCGCCCCCTGACACCCAAATAATTTAGTAAGTAATTTTTCTGCACCCGTTACTTCTATCCAAAGTCAAAGTGACACCAGAATCCCCAAAATCTCTAATCTTGTTCCCAGTGCACTACATTGTGGCCTCATCATAGACACTTTTTCCCCAGCTGTTGCTGAGAAAAATAAAAGGCAGCTTGCAGGGAAACATTTTTTTTGGGCTTTATACATTTAATTATTGCTGCAGCAGATTATAGACATGGTACAGATCTGCCACTTAACAGATAGACTAAGGAGACCCCCCAGGGCCAATATTGGAAGGAATTTTTTATTGTTATGCTTTCACTTTAAAAATCAAAAAATCACTGCTCATTTAAAAATTACGTTTTTCACAAACTTTTTTTTAATTGATACATGTCCCCCACGGCAGGACCCGGACCCCTATAACCATTGTATGCCCAATTACTTGCATATAAGCCTTCAAAATGGGCACTGTTTTTTGACGTTCAGGTCCCATTGACTTTATTGGGGTTCGTTATTTGGGTCCGAACTTTCGCAGTGTTCGAAAGTTCTGGTGCAAACTGAACAGGGGTCCGTTTGGCCCATGCCTAGTAGCTAATCACCTTCTCAATGGCGCACAAAGCCATTTGACTTTCAACTGTGATCAGCTATGATGATTTTGAATAGCTCAGCATGAAAAGAGCTTTCCTGGAGCATGTCAGCCCCGGAAGGATTTACCCCCTTCCTGACCAGAGCATTTTTTGCGATTCGGCACTGCGTCGCTTTAGCTGACAGTTGCGCAGTCGGTGCGACGTGGCACCCAAACAAAATTGGCGTCATTTTTTCCCACAAATAGAGCTTTCTTTTGGTGGTATTTGATCACCCCTGAGGTTTTTATTTTTTGCGCAATAAACAAAAAAAGAGCAACAGGGTGCGCAGCGGGAGTGCGTGCACGCCGCTGGCGGTGCGCATGCACCAGCTAGGTGGGGATTTCAGAGGGAAGTACAGGTATGCCCTTTTGCTTGCCCATGCCATTCTGCCAATGTAAATCAGCGTGTGGCAGTCGGCATGTGGTTAAACACCACCAAAAGAAATATCTATCTGTCAAAAAAAATTATATTAAATCCATGTGAGTACAGTGTTGCATGACGGAGTAATTAGCAGTCAAACTATCACAACACTAAAATACGGCCTGGTAATGAGAGGGTATTATAGGCTAGTTCTGAAAGAAATTAACCACTTGCTGACCGTATACTTTATATATACGACGGCAAGGCGGCTCTCCTGCCCTGGATCATGTACCTAGTATGTGATCCAGCACTTCCAGGTCTGGGGCGCACGCGTGCGCTCCGCCGGCAACCCGTTCCCGCTATGATCAGACACAGCGGGAGCTGATTGGCGGGGTCTCGATGTCCGCTGGCACCCGCCGATACTTCGGTACACAAGCAGAACGGCGGTCTGCCTATGTAAACAAGGCAGATCGCCGTTCTGTCCCTACAGAAGACATAAATCCTGCGTCTCTGCTAAGCAGGGGCACCAATCCATGCCTTCTCCTAGTACAAGCACCTCCCCCCACAGTAGTAAAGCACTGGTCAGGCACGCGTTTAACCCTTTGATTGCCCCTGATGTGAACCCCTTCCCTGCCAGTGTCAGTAGTACAGTGACATTGCATATTTTTAGCACTGATCACTGTATTGGTGTCACTGGTCCCCAAAAAGTGTCAGTTAGTGTCCTGACTGTCCGCCGCAATATCGTAGTCCCGCTATAAGTCGCTGATCACGGCCACTACTAGTAAAAAATTAAATAAAAAGCATAAATAAATAAAATGATCCCATAGTTTGTAGACGCTATAAGTTTTGTGCAAACTAATTAATATACGCCTATTAGGATTTTTTTTTATATACCAAAAATATGTAGCAGAATACATATTGACCTAAAATGATATATATATAATGATATATATAAATTCGATTTTTTAAAAAAAAAAAATTGTGGATGTGTTTTATAGCAGAAAGCAAAAAATGGTGTTTATTTATTTTTATTCAAAATTGTCGCTCTTTTTTTGTTTATAGCGCAAAAAAATTAAAAACGCAGAGGTGATCAAATACCACCAAAGAAAGGTCTACTCCTAGATTGTACGCTCTAACGAGCAGGGCTCTCTGATTCCCCCATGTATTGAATTGTATTGTAATTGTACTGTCTGCCCCAATGTTGTAAAGCACTGCGTAAACTGTCGGCGCTATATAAATCCTGTATATAATAATAATAATATTTGTGGGGAAAAAAAAAAGGACATCTATTTTATTTGGGTGCAACGTCGCAATTGTCAGTTAAAGTAGCGCAGTGCCGTATCGCAAAAAATGGTCTGGTCATTAAGGGGGGTAAATCTTCTGGAGGTCAAGTGGTTAAAATGTAAAAAAAACTAAAAACAAAATATAATATATATATATATATATATATATATATATATATATATATATATATTTTTTTTTTTTGTTTGTTTGTTTTTCTTTCTTTTTTGAAAGAATAAAGCACATCTATGAAATGAAGGAACGGTCCAGATGTTTTTCTTACTGTACACAGAACTTGACAAAAAAATGTGGAGAATAAAATCGGATCTGTAAGCCTCCTTAAAACCGGTACATTTGAAGCAGTAAAAATCATTCTAAATGGAAGACATAAAAAGACAGTAGAATGTAAATTTAAAGGAAAAATAAAAAGTAGACAACATGGCTTTCTTGGCTTAAAAAACTCCCCTGAGAAGTAGTTAAGGAGATATTTCTGAGCGGAACACTTAAAATTCTGGAGTTATGTAGCTAAAAGCAAGGGAGTGATTACAGGATGGAGCGGGATCGTGCTTGTTTTTTAACGGTTGCTAAGGAATATAATTTTTTTTTTTATGAATGAAGCTTTCAATGTTTAGCAGACAGTATCTGGATTTATTCATTAAGGGCCCTTTCATACCTCGGCATTGTCAACTCATGTGCATGAATGCATGTTGTGTCATGCATGAACATACAGTATATTGCCAAAAGTATTGGGACACCTGGTTTTAAATGCACATGAACTTTAATGGCATCCCAGTCTTATGCCCCATACACACGGTCAGATTTTCCGACGGAAAATGTCCTATCGGACAATGTTGTCGGAAATTCCGACCATGTGTAGGTTCCATCGGACTTTTTCCATCGTATTTTCCGACTGACAAAGTTTTATCTCCTGCTCTCAAATTTTCTGACAACAAAGTCCTATCGAACTTTTTCCGATCGTGTGTAGCGAATTCCGACGGACAAAGTGCCACGCATGCTCAGATCACATTACAAGACCAAAGCTATTGGCTACTAGCCTCTACGTAGTCCCGTCGTAAGCAACGAACGTCACCACGTTCAGGATGATCGGATTTTCCGACAACTTTGTCCGACCGTGTGTATGCAACACCAGTGTCTGACAAAATCCGTCAGAAAAAATCTGACGGATTTTGTGGTCGGAATTTCCGACCGTGTGTACGCGGCATTAGTCCGTAGGGTTCAATATTGAGTTGGCCCACCCTTTGCAGCTATAACAGCGTCAACTCTTCTGGGAAGGCCGTCCACACGGTTTAGGAGTGTGTCTATGGGAATGTTTGACCATTCTTCCAGAAGCGCATTTATGAGGCCAGACGCTGATGTTGGAAGAGACCTGGTTCGCAGTCTCCGCTCTAATTCATCCCAAAGGTGTTCTATCGGGTTGAGGCCAGTCAAGTCCCTCTACCCCAAACTCGCTCACCAATGTCTTTATGGACCTTGCTTTGTGCACTGGTGATCAGTCATGTTGGAACAGGAAGGGGCCATCCCCAAACTGTCCCCACAAAGTTGGGAGCATGAAATTGTCCAAAGTGTCTTGGTATGCTGACGCCTTAAGAGTTCCCTTCACTGGAACTAAGGGGCCAAGCCCAACCCCTGAAAAACAACCCACATGCCATAATCCCCCCTCCACCAAATGATTTGGACCAGTGCACAAAGCAAGGTCCATAAAGACATGGATGAGCGAGTTTGGGGTGGAGGAACTTGACTGGTCTTTGGAATGAATTAGAGCTGTTGTGGAAATGCTATTATATGGACTCATGTGGACATTTTATTCTAGGATGTGTGTTTTATAGTTTGTCATCTGTCTCCCTGTGTCAGATTTAACCAAGGAGCGTTCTAGCAGAGCGCACTTGGGTTGAATCGGGACCAGCGGTAAAACCGTCAGTATGAAAACCATCTCATGGCAATGCACTGGGCTTCTTGCCTGCAAATGTCCATGGCACATTAGAGAAGCGAAGTCCTCATAACGAGAGAAACATATTATATCTCTGTTGTGGCTACGCTATCCCTTTTGGAAACATATCTGCTTTTATAAGAGGACATTGATATCTGCCTTGTTGGTATACTCGTACCGTATATTGACAACAGCAGTAGCAATGTCCCCCCAGATCTTCTCAAGTCTGTAAGAACATGTTGAATGATGGATACATGCTTTCATGTTGTTTACCCCAAATTTTGACCCCTACCATCTGAATGTCGCAGCTGAAATTGAGACTCATCAGACCAGGCAACGTGTTTTCCAATCTTCTATTGTCCAGTTTTATTGAGCCTCAGTTTCCTGTTCTTAGCTGATAGGAGTCTGCTGCTGCTGTAGCCTATTTGCTTCAAGGTTGGATGTGTTGTGCGTTCAGAGATGGTATTCTACATACCTTGGATGTAATGAGTGGTCACTTGAGTTACTGTTGCTTTTCTATCATCTGGAACCAGTCTGCCCATCTGGAACCAGTCTGACAATTCTCCTCTGACCTCTGACATCAACAAGGCATTTTCCTCCACACAACTGCCTCTCACTGGATACTTTCTCTTTTTCGGACCATTCTCTGTAAACCCGAGAGATGGTTATGTGTGAAAATCCCAGTAGATCAACAGTTTTTGAAATACTCAGACCAGCCCATATGACACCAACAACCATGCCACGTTCAAAGTCACTTAAATCCCCTTTCTTGTCCATTCTGATGCTCGTTTTGAACTTCAGCACACCGTCTTCACCATGTCTAGATGTCTAAATGCATTGAGTTGCTTCCATGTGATTGGCTGATTAGCAATTTATGTTACCAAGCAATTGAGAAGGTGTACCTAATAAAGTGGCCGGTGAGTGTATATACTGTATATTCACACATTTAATGACATATAGATGCATTCATTTGTATGCATTTTCTGCATTAGTTTGTGTCTGTTATATCTGCCTGGAGTTCAGCTCTAAGGCAGCTCATTCATTATAAATGGGCTGCCCCTTCATCAAGTAAAACTGGGCATTAAGCACAATATTAATCTTTAATCTTCACTTCGGAAACCCAGGCAATTTCTTATGGAGTCCCTCAAGGATCACCATTGTCACCAGTACTCTTCAACATTTACATCCAGCCACTCTTCAAAATTATTAGCAAATCGGATCTATGCTTCCACTCATACGCTGACGACACTCAACTACACTTCCGTATCACCGGACAAAAAGACCAATGCCAGGAACTAGAAAAATGTCTCACATTGATAGATGACTGGATGACCAGTAGCTCCCTCCAACTCAATGGATCGAAAACAGAACTTCTGCTCCTCAACGCAAACCAAAGTAAAAAAACGAAGACCCCATGGACACCACCAACCATCCTTGGACAGACCATCCTTCCAAGCACCAAAGCCAAAAGCCTCGGAGTCATCTTTGATTCAGAGATGACCATGGAGGCACAAATAGGATCAGTAGTCAGTGGCTCTCACCATCTCCTCCGCCTGCTTTGCAGACTTATCCCATTCATCCCGGAAAAGGAGAAAGCTGTAGTAGTGGGAACTATCAATTTGCGACTCGAATACGCAAATTCCCTCTACATAGGACTACCGGATTACCAGATTGCACACCTACAAGTCATCCAAAACACAGCAGCAAGACTAGTCACCGGAAAGAAACCCTGGAAATCCATCTCCCCATCCCTGAGGACCCTCCACTGGCTCACGGTAAAAGATAGGATCACATTCAAGACCCTCTGCCTCACCCACAAATGTACACAAGGAAACGCTCCTCAATACCTATGTGACAAAAAAAAATACATACCAAATCGCAGCCTTCGATCAACAAACCAAAACCGACTTCTCATCCCCAAATCCCGCTACAAATCGAAGGGAGAAGGAAGATTTGCAGTACAGGGACCTCGGCTATGGAACGCTCTACCAAACAACATCTGCTTAGAAGAAAACCATCGGGCCTTCAGGAAAAAACTCAAGACCCACCTCTTCTAATAAAGCTAGACAACAAGGACAGACCAAGCGCCTTGAGGCGATTCAGTTCGCATTTGAAGCGCTATACAATTCATTCATTCATTCATTCATTAATGCTTTGCAAACTATGGATGTTGTGCTACAAAGCAAATCCATCACCTCCTACGGTATTTGTGTGTTGGGGTGCCATTCGCAAAGAATGGCACTGTTAGTGACCTGGATAAATGAGAACTTTCACAGACAGCACACAGAGTAGCGTTAATGCATGCTTAGTTGAGAAGCTTAGTTGAGAAGCCATGCACCACAGGAAGTGATTGGAAAGCTGTTCAATGTGGACAGCAGCAAAAGAAGAAGTGAAATTAGTAGACCGAAGAAGGGTTTTTTAACGTCTAACATTATAACTGTCCAAGCCTTACTGTTAATGCGACAACCACACTCTTATTTCTTACATGGATGTCTCAGGAACAGGAAGTGAGTTAAGAAAAAAAAATACATGCATTTTAGTGTAACGCCATTAACCCACTGCGGGGCGGCTATGAAATTTTCTGGGCTTACCAATTACCTCCTCCTTGCAGCTCGTCGTTTTCCGTCTAGGGTTTCCCAGGGTTAGTACACAGCAATTGCGGAGACTGACACTCAAAGTCCTTTTGAGGATTTTTTATTTGCAACAACCGTTGAAACAGAACACAGTCTCTCTGTTGGGAATAGAGGGCATGGGTGATAAAGCTCAGGCACTTTAGAACTGTAGACATTTAAATAAATGTCTCTCTAGATGATCCAGGAAGTAGCCACTCGCAACTGGATAACTCACTGTTGGATAAAACCTTGTTTGTAGATCTAGCAGCCAAAAAGTGATTCGGACTTAGCAAAGTATCTGCCACAGACTAGGTTGTGATACTTTAAGTGAACATGTAAAAGTCACTGCTATAGACTTAGTTGTAACCGAAGGATGGTTTAGGAACTTTTCCTATGGTACCTGTATCTTTCAGCCTTTCCGGCGATACAATAGAAAATGCGGATTCAACCAGTGTCCATACATCTCAGCTCCCAGGCTCTTACCGAGCAGCCAGCCTTGTACGTGGCCCTCCCCCGAAGAGTCCTCCCCTGGTCGCTTGTCGAGTTGCTATGCCTCTCCAATCCTGAGAGGACACCGGGACACTTCAGAATCCTCTTTCAGCTACTACGCCTGGAACTAGCCAGCTCCGAGGCTTGGAAATGGATGGATCCCTACCCCAGACCATGAGGGCCTCTGGGACTGGTCAGGATGACCAGGCTTATGGGGTCAGCATGCACTCCTGGACCAAGACCCCTCACGGGGGCTGGTCCAGACCGGAACCAGAACCACAAAGAAAGCGAGAGCCAGTCTCACGTGACTTCAGCACCTTAAAGCGGTGTTTCAGCTAAAAATAATTTTTTTTTTAAAGTCAGCAGCTGACTTTTAATACACAGCGGGGCCAGACGCTCCCACTGATTGGCTCCGGGAAAAGATTGATACCCAATGCGTCCAACCAGACTGCGTTCTCAGCCGGTCACAGGTGCTCACCATACCTATGACCAGGCAGAACTCTAGTACAGCCCAGCCAAACTGATGCTAAAGTATAACTTAGAACAATTAACCCCAAAACTCAGTTACAGTTCTGGGAAAAACTAAATTTGCAAGAATAGCGCACACTTTAAAAAAGTGTCGGCACTACATTAGCAATTCTCTACTCTCTCCAGGATAGGGGCATCATAGTGGCCAGTGGGCATAACCATTGCACCCGGTGGGGGACAAGGCAGACACAACTGGAAGTGTGTTGAATGCGTTGATCTTCAGGAGAGTGAAGATGGGTGAAATAGATTTTCAAAGAGAATAAGTACATAGTAGCCAGTTTGCGTAACCATTGCCCCCAGCGAGGGATGGGGCAGCCAACACAACCAGAAATGTGTTGAATAAATGGGTCTTCAAGAGAGTGAAATTGGAAAGCACAGGTTTTGCAAAGAGTAAATATGGGAGGCATAGGTTTTTAGGAGAGTGAAGATGGGAGTCATAGGTTTTCAAGAGAGTGAAAATGGGAGGCATAGATCCTCAGGAGAGTGAAGATAGAGGACACAGGGGGGCAGGATAGTGGCATTATAGTGGCCAGCGGGTGTTACCATTGCACCTGGTGGGGGACAAGACAGTGACACAACCAGAAATGTGTTGAATTCATAGAGACTTTAGAGAGTAAAGATGAGGAGCAGGGATTTTCAAGAAAGTGAAGATGGGAAGCATAAGTCTTTAGGATAGTGAATATGGGAGACATAGATCTTCAAGAATGTGAAGATGGGAAGCGTAGGTTTTCACGAGAGTAAATATGGGAGGCATAGGTATTTAGGATAATGAATATGGAAGACATATGTCATCAAAAGAGAGAAGGTGGGAGGCATAGGTTTTCAGGAGCATGAAGATGGGAGACATAGGTCTTCAAGAGAGTAAAGATGAGAGCGGATGGTCTTTGAGAGAGCGAAGATGGGAGACATAGGTCTTCAATAGAGAGAGGATGTGAAGCATATATTTTCAAGATAGTGAGGAGGGCAGGATAGTAGCATCATAGTGGCCAGTTGGTATAACCATTGCACCAGGTGGGTGACAAGGCGATGACACAACCAGAAATGTGTTGAATGCATGGGCCTTCAAGAGAGCAAAGATGGGAGGCGTAGGTGTTCAACAAAGTGCAGATGGTAGAGATGAATCTTCAAGAGAGTAAAGTAAGGAGATGTAGGTCTTCAAGAGAGTGAAGATGGGAGACATAGGTTTTCATGAGAGTAAATGGCAGGCATAGGTCTTTAGGACAGTGAAGATGGGAGGCATGGGTCTTAAAGAGAGTGAATATGGCAGACATGGGTCTTCAAGAGAGTGAGGATGGGAGGCTTATGTTTTCAAGAAAGTGAAGATGGGTGGCACAAGTCTTAAAGAGAATGAAGTTTGGGATGGGAGGGGGTGTTAAAGGTTAGTAAAACAGTAGTGACCAGCTGGTAGAACCATGGCACCCACTGTGCTAAAACAACAAAAAGTTTGTTGAAATCATGGGTCTTCAAAAGATTGAAGACGGAAGAAACAGGTCTTCAAAACAGTGAAAATAGTGGGCAGGATAGTAGCATCATAGTGGCCAGTTGGTATAACCATTGCACCAGGTGGTTGACAAGGCAATGACACAACCAGAAATGTGTTGAATGCATGGGCCTTCAAGAGAGCAAAGATGAGAGGCGAAGGTCCTCAACAAAAGTGAAGATGGTATATATGGGTCTTCAAGAGAGTAAAGATGGGAGACATAGGTTTTCATGAGAGTAAATGGCAGGCATAGGTCTTTAGGATAGTGAAGATGGGAGGCATGGGTCTTCAAGAGAGTGAAGATGGGAGACATGGGTCTTCAAGTGAGTAAGGATGGGAGGCTTATGTTTTCAAGAAAGTGAAGATGGGTGGCACAGGTCTTAAACAGAATAATGGTTGGGATGGGCGGGGGTGTTAAAGGTTAGTAAAACAGTCGTGGCCAGCTGGCAGAACCAGTGTGCTGAAACAAGAAGAAGTTTGTTGAATTCATGTGTCTTCAAAAGATTGAAGACGGAAAGAACAGGTCTTCAAAACAGTGAAGATAGTGGGCAGAGCAGGATAGTAGCATCATAGTGACCAGTTGGTATAACCATTGCACCAGGTGGGGGACAAGACAATGACACAACCAGAAATGTGTTGAATGCATGGGCCTTCAAGAGAGCAAAGATGAGAGACGAAGGTCCTCAACAAAAGTGAAGATGGTAGATATGGGTCTTCAAGAGAGTAAAGTAAGGAGACGTAGGTCTTCAAGAGAGTAAAGATGGGAGACATAGGTTTTCATGAGAGTAAATGGCAGGCATAGGTCTTTAGGATAGTGAAGATGGGAGGCATGGGTCTTCAAGAGAGTGAAGATGGGAGACATGGGTCTTCAAGAGAGTGAAGATGGGAGACATGGGTCTTCAAGAGAGTGAGGATGGGAGGCTTATGTTTTCAAGAAAGTGAAGATGGGTGGCACAGGTCTTAAAGAGAATGAAGGTTGGGATGGGGGGGGGGGTGTTAAAGGTTAGTAAAACAGTAGTGGCCAGCTGGCAGAACCATGGCACCCAGTGAGCTGAAACAAGAAGAAGTTTGTTGAATTCATGAGTCTTCAAACGATTGAAGATGGAAGAAACACGTTTTCAAAACAGTGAAGATGGGAGGCTTGGGTTGAGGGGGGGCAGGATAGGTAGGCACTACTCCTCGCCTTTTATCGCGACTCATCTCTTTTTGGATAAATGACTAAAACTTCCTGAGTGTATCGGAACAAGAACAAACAAGCTCTAATAATTGTATTTATAGAAGTAATGAACGCAAAGGTTACAAGGGAAAAGAACAAAAAAACAAATACAAATTATTCATCTGAAAACATATAACGTGGCAGCGTGCCCGAATCAAACTCATTTTGCAAAAATATAAACCGTCACCACTGGTCGTCCAACGCTCTGTGTCCCCACAGCGTGGAGTGTGGAGTTACCTTCTGTCACACGTTGAAGCCGTCTTTGTCTTGTAAGGGCAAGGGGACGCCGGTTCACAGTCCTGTCAATGGAACTCGTTAAACATTGTGAATCATTCATTTCAGGCACTTAGCAATAGAGAAATAATTGTTCCTCCAGCTGTGATTCTCAATCTGGGTTTGAATACAGATGGGTTACGTAAACTTATCTTGTTTATCTCACCAGGCTATGAGTGGTAAAGTGTAATCAGGGCATTTTCTTCTATTGTAAGAACTGTAACAATATGGTCCACCAAGCTGTGTTATATGTACGGGATTTAGGCGTTAAACTGACTACGTTATGTCAGATTGCTTCAGTAAGCTGTAGCAGTCTGGATATTGTTGAATTAGAAATGCCAGCGTGCCCTTTAAATTGATCTGATCCCAATCACCAAAATTCTTTTTAAATGTTAAAATAATAATGTAATTTATTTCAGTTTTTAATCTTTATAAATCTGCAGATTTCTTTAACCATATGAGTGCCAGGAACCCCTATAGATTGGCACAGGGACAGCAGCTATTTGTGCCAATCTGTTTAAAAATGGCACCTGTAATCAGCAATTTTCTGGAACCCATAGGAGGTGCTACTAAGAACATTTTGTTGTAATATGTTGGCCGATTTATGTAGGATATATGTGTCAATGACAGCTGGGGTCCAACAGAAAGCCCAGGAGCTGTAATAAGCAGGTCCCGGGCTTTTCATTTTGCACATCGCTCTATACCAGGGGTCTCCAAATGGCGGTCCACGGGCCAGGTGTACAAAGAGGAGAGGGGTGGTATGGTTGACCGACAGGCTGGACCCACATCCCAAAAAGACGGTAGAGTGGAGAAAGAACTCCCCCTTATGGGACTTTAATGGCCCAAGTAGTAGTACACAAAGAGTATGTAAAAGGAGTATACAAAATGTAGTGAAATATAAACAATTCAAATTTGAATCAATAAATAAAATATAAGCACCTATTGATTCAAATTATAATTGTTTATATTTCAATACATTTTGTATACTCCTTTTACATACTCTTTGTGTACTACTACTTGGGCCATTAAAGTTCCTTCTCTAAGCTGGCCCTTTGCTTACTTTTATCTGACCCTTGGCACACTATTCCTCCCACTGACACCAACAATGGAGAATAAATTCTAACTGTGACACCAATGATGGGGCACTATTCCTTCCCTTGACACCAATGATGGGGCACTATTCCTCCCTCTGACACCAATGATGGAGCACTATTCTTCCCTATGACACAAGTGATGGGGCACGGTTCTTTCCTCTGACAACAACAATGGCATATTATTCATCCCAGTGAATACATTCTTCCTCTGACACCAATGATGGGGCATTATTCCTTCCTATGACACCAATGATGGGGTATTATTCCTCCCTCTGACACCAATAAAGGAGAATAAATTCTTCCTCTCACACCAATGATAGGGCATTATTCCTCCCTCTGACACCAAAGATGGGTCACTATTTCTCCCACTGACACCAGCGATAGAGAACTAATCTTTCCACTGACACAAAAGTTGGAGCACTATTACTTCCTCTGACACCAATGATGGGGCACTATTCTTCCCTCTGACACCAATGATTGAGCACTATTCCTTCCTCTGAGACCAATGATGGGGCACTATTCTTTCCTCTGACACCAATGGTTTGGTATCACTCCTCCCACTGACACCAATGATGGAGAATAAATTCTTCATCTGACTCCAAAGATGGGGCACTATTTCTCCCACTGACACCAACGATGCGGAGCTATACTTTCCACTGACACCAAAGATGGGGCACTATTCCTTCTTCTGACACCAATAATGGGGCACTATTCTTCCCACTGACAGCAATGATGGAGCATACATTCTTCCTCTGACAGCAATGATGGGGTACTATTTCTTCCACTGACACTAAAGATGGAACATTATTCCTCACACTTACACCAACAATGGAGCACAATTGCCTCCACTGACACCAAGGATGGGGCACATTTTCTTCCTCTGACACCGACAATGGGGCACTATTCTTTCCACTGACACCAATAATGGGGGTGCAATTCCTCAAAACGTATGCTAATTATGGGGCACTATTCCTCCCACTTATACCAATGATGGGGCATTATTCCTCCAACTCCTAACCACAGAGGCACTGTGTATTTTTTTAAATCCCACTGACCACCAAGCCTGGGGCATTATATACTCCCACTGTCCACAGCCTGACCCCCCCCCCCCTCCCAAATTCCTGAAGGACAGTAAACTGATCTTTTGTTTAGAGAGTTTGGAAATCCTTGCTCTATGGGAGAACATGGAACAGAATAAAGTTAACACAAGGCTTCTGAATTTTGTCTACAATGGAAGGAATATGACTTAAGGAATGATATCACAACACTTCCTCCTAGTAGAGAGGCTTGAGCACTGTTAGGGCAATAAGATGTGGAACTCTCTCCCACAATTGGTGGTGGATGTGGGGAGTATGGATATCTTTAAAAGACTCTAATGCCCCGTACACACGATCTGACTTTCCGACAACAAAACCGTGGATTTTTGTTCGAAGGTTGTTGGCTCCAACTTGTCTTGCATACACACGGTCACACAAATGTTGGCCAACAATTTCGGACGTAGTGACGTACGGGACGTACGAAGAGCCGATAAAAAGGAAGTTCAATAGTCATGTGATATCTCCATTATGAACGCTAGTTTTACAAGACCGAGCGCTTCTGGCTCGTACTTGATTCCGAGCATGCGTGGACTTTTGTGTGATGGACTTGTGTACACAGGATCGGAAAGTCCGACAACAAAGTTTTGTTGGCGGAAAATTTGAGAACCTGCTAGCCAACATTTGTTGGCAGAAAGTCTGACAACAAATGTTCGATGGAGCATACACATGGTCGGACTTTAAGCCAACAAGCTCACATCCAACATTTTCCATCGGAAAATACGACCCCGTGTACGCGGCATTAGATATACATCTTAAAGGACACAGCATACAGGGATATGGAAAATAGAGAGCATAGACACTAATACATGCACCTACACAGGTTGAACTGAATGGACTATTGTCTTTTTTCATCCTTACCGACTATGTAACTAGGAGGCTCCTTTCACACAGGCTTCCAGGGGGGCAGTAAAAACAGGTGACTTTTTTGCAGTCTCCTGACTGCCCTACAAGCGTATGGGTGCACATTGCCAGAAGTATGATGTTTTGCATCACAATAAGGGAACTTTAATGCTACATGTCAAATTTTACAGGTGGCAAACTCTGCTATGTAAGTGAACGGGGCCATGCCAACCACTGACCTCGCCCGGGCCTATTCACTTACATTTATGGAAATCCCCAGTCATATAAGTAAATGGAAATGGAATTAGCATTGCCTAAATATGACCACATTGCCATATTTGGGCAATTACATTGCCCTGATATAGCCATGGCACTATTTGGGCAATACCACATGGTCATATTTGGGCAATAATGTCGCCACTAGTCATTTAAGTAAACGGAAATAGAATTAGCATTGCCTAAATATGACCACATTGCCATATTTGGGCAATTACATTGCCCTGATAGAGCCATGGCACTATTTGGGCAATACCACATGGCCATATTTGGGCAATCATGTCGCCTATAGTCATGTAAGTAAATGGAAATCGAATCAGCATTGCCTAAATATGACCACATTGCCATATTTGGGCAATTACATTGCCCTGATATAGTCATGGCACTATTTGGGCAATACCACATGGCCTTATTTGGGCAATAATGTCGCCACTAGTCATGTAAGTAAATAGAAATGGAATCAGCATTGCCTACCCTGTTTCCCCGAAAATAAGACCTAGCGTGATTGTCGGTGATGGCTGCAATATAAGCCCTACACCCCAAATAAGCCCTACCATGTTTCCCCGAAAATAAGCCCTACCCTGAAAACAAGACCTACAAGGACTTTAAATAGGGCTTATTTGGGGGGTAGGGCTTATATTGCAGCCATCGCCGACAATCACGCTAGGTCTTATTTTCGGGGAAACAGGGTAAATATGATCACATTGCCATATTTGGGCAATTACATTGCCCTGATATAGCCATGGCACTATTTGGGCAATACCACATGGCCATATTTGGGCAATAATGTCGCCTCTAGTCATGTAAGTAAATGGAAATGGAATCAGCATTGCCTAAATATGACCACATTGCCATATTTGGGCAATTACATTGCCCTGATATAGCCATGGCACTATTTGGGCAATACCACATGCACATGACCATATTTGGGCAATAATGTCGCCTCTAGTCATGTAAGTAAATGGAAATGGAATCAGCATTGCCGAAATATGACCACATTGCCATATTTGGGCAATTACATTGCCCTGATAGAGCCATGGCACTATTTGGGCAATACCACATGTCCATATTTGGGCAATAATGTCGCCTCTAGTCATGCAAGTAAATGGAGATAGAATCAGCATTGCCGAAATATGACCACATTGCCATATTTGGGCAATTACATTGCCCTGATAGAGCCATGGCACTATTTGGGCAATACCACATGGCCATATTTGGGCAATAATGTCGCCACTATCCCTGCCCCTTCTTTTATATATCTGACAACAGATCTGGGATTGGTTGTGCTGAGTAGGTCATTACTTTGTTCTGATAAGCCTCTCACCCGCAGACCCCCACAACCAACCACTGGGTAAGGGTTGTGGGGATGAGGCCCCCTGCTGAAGTTGAGAGGAGAGCATACGTTCGAGTTAGAGTGAGAATAGGAGGGGCACTAGGAGGGGCCCAAGGATGGAGCCTTGGGGTACCCCAACAGAAAGAGGAGCGGAGGAGATGGAGTTGTAAGTGACACTGAAAGTGCGTTGAGATAGGTAGGAGGAGAACCAGGATAAAGCAGAATCACAGAGGCCAAGGGAGTGGAGTTTGCTGCGGAGGAGCAGGTGGTGAACTGTGTCGATAAACTGTGTTTAGCAAAAAGTAAAAAAAACTCAGTGGTGATTAAATACCACCAAAAGAAATCTCTCATCGTGTGAACAAAATGATAAAAATTTAGTTTGGGTACGGTGTTGCATGACCGCGCAATTGTCATTCAAAGACGCCATTTAAAGCGCTGAAAGCAAAAAATCGGCCTGGGAAGGAAGGGGTTAAAAGTGCCCCGTATCAAACTCTGTTTCTCCCCTGTAAAATGTCAGTGAAAAATAATCTTAAGTTTTTATTTTATTTTTTCTATACATTTTCTCTAAAATAGTGCCCCACCTCCTGTTCTATTATTTTACACCCCCTTGCCTATTAGAAAATGGGCATTTTTAACTGCCTGAAATCACAGGTCAATTTATGGTAATTAAAGAGGTAGTAAATCCTATTAAAAAAAAAAAAATTCTGGTCTCTCTGCGTCACATACTAGCACATTATGAAAAACTTACCTGTAAAATGAAGCCCTCCAGCAGTGCGCTGACATCGCTTCCATCTTCAACCGGTCTTCTTTCCGCGTTGGCTTGAATGGTGGAGCCGCAATGACGTCACTCCTGCACGCAAGTCACAGCTACAGCACAGCTCTCTGAATGACTGGCTTGCCATCCATTGAGAGCATGGTACGCATGCACCGGTGACGTCACTGGCTTGCCATCCATTGAGAGCATGGTACGCATGCACCGGTGACATCACTGGCTTGCCATCCATTGAGAGCACGGTGCGCATGTGCCGATGACGGCTGTCAGTCTTTGCAATATCTACTACACGGTGCACGTTTATGAGTTATTAATTTTATCCACAGGTAAACTTTATCATAAGCGCTAGCCAACTTAAATACGACTAAAACGAAAACAATTAAGATGATTAAAATACGACTAAAACTAAAACAACTCAGATGATTAAAATACGACTAAAACAAAGACAATTCAGATGACTAAAATATGACCAAAACTAAAACAACTCAGATGATTAAAATACGACCAAAACTAAAACAATTCAGATGACTAAAATACAACCAAAACTAAAACAATTCAGATGACTAAAATACGACTAAAACCAAAACAATTCAGATGACTAAAATATGACCAAAACTAAAACAATTCAGATGACTGAAATATAATCAAAACTAAAACAGCTCAGGTGATTCAAATACGACCAAAACTATTCAGATGACTAAATTACGACTAAAACTAAAACAACTCAGATGATTAAAATACGACCAAAACTAAAACAATTCAGATGACTAAAATACAACCAAAACTAAAACAATTCAGATGACTAAAATACGACTAAAACCAAAACAATTCAGATGACTAAAATATGACCAAAACTAAAACAATTCAGATGACTGAAATATAATCAAAACTAAAACAGCTCAGGTGATTCAAATACGACCAAAACTAAAACAATTCAGATGACTAAAATGTGACCAAAACTAAAACAACTCAGATGACTAAAATACGACTAAAATGAAAACAATTCAGATGACTAAAATATGACTAAAACCAAAACAATTCAGATGACTAAAATATGACCAAAACTAAAACAATTCAGATGACTAAAATACTACTAAAACTAAAACAATTCAGATGACTAAAATATGACCAAAACTAAAACAACTCAGATGATTAAAATACGACCAAAACTAAAACAATTCAGATGACTAAAATACAACCAAAACTAAAACAATTCAGATGACTAAAATATGACCAAAACTAAAACAAATTGGAAGGCCGGGTACCGGCCTGAAGTTATGGGAGGAGCCCGGAGGGTATTTAAGCAGCCCAAAGGCCGCCGGTCTTTGTCGGTTTCCTGTGCGTGATATCTGATACGTCAGACATCTAGGACCGACTCGTTTGAGACAAGCGCTGTTGGTGCCGGTTCGTGAGCTCCGTTTTCGTCTGTCCGTCTCCTCTTGTTGCAGTCCCGCGTCCGTGTTCGTAAGTCGTGTTGTCCCTTCGTGTCGCACTCGTGTCGCCGAGTCGCAGTTTCGTACAAAGAGTCTGGTTCGGCTGTCGCAGGTAGGGCTTCGGCTCCCATGTTTTACGTTCTCATGCACTGCTTATCATGTCACTAAACTGTGGTCTGCGTAGCTCACGAACCACGCGCTGCTTGTCTCGAAAACTAAACACTTACTCGCACGTTTTTGGTTGTACACGATCGGGAGCCATCTAGCGGCACGCACATTCAGGGCCGCCCGCCACTACACTCCGACCGATGCCGCATCCGGCACTCAAGGGTTCCCCTTTCGCGGTCGTGCTACGCAGTTTTCGAATCGTTCAAACTTGACTCATGCACGGGTGCCGTTCGCACTCACACGTATCGTTCATGTCCTGCCATTATTCGAATAGGTGGCGCCAGCAAGCGTGCCGAATCGCTATTCACATTCCGAAGCACTGTTGGCATACTAATTGTACGAATCACTTCGACCGTGTCGAAACATTTCACGTGTTAGCATGACAATCATTTCATCATTTCAAACGTGGCCAACGTATCAGGCCATTTGGTCATGCTAAATCATTTCGCATCAGTTAAAACAGCGTGTTCATGCCATCGCTTCCATCCTGGTCCGGTCGCATCCATGCATGCTCCGATCGGGGCGATCCAGATGCACGACTACCCGGCCTCATTTCGATACATGCGCCAAGGGCGGAATCACATCACTGGTTGCGTACATTCTTGATTCTTGCCCCTGTCATGGTATATCATTTCTGTCACCTTACCACGCCCGGCTTGTATGCAGTCACTTCCCTGCACTGATTCGGGTCGGCGTGCCCCAGGCCGGCCTCATTTCAATACATGCGCCAAGGGCGGAATCGCATCACTGGTTGCGTACATTCCTGATTCTTGCCCCTGTCATGGTATATCATTTCTGTCACCTTACCACGTCCGGCATGAATGCAGTCACTTCCCCGCACTAATTCGTGTCGGCGTGCCCTAGGCCCGGCCTCATTTCAATACATGCGCCAAGGGCGGAATCGCATCACTGGTTTGCGTATATTCCTGATTCTTGCCCCTGTCATGGTATCTCATTTCTGTCACCTTACCACGCCCGGCATGAATGCAGTCACTTCCTCGCACTAATTCGTGTCGGCGTGCCCTAGGCCCGGCCTCATTTCAATACATGCGCCAAGGGCGGAATCGCATCACTGGTTTGCGTACATTCCTGATTCTTGCCCCTGTCATGGTATCTCATTTCTGTCACCTTACCACGCCCGGCATGAATGCAGTCACTACCTCGCACTAATTCGTGTCGGCGTGCCCTAGGCCCGGCCTCATTTCAATACATGCGCCAAGGGCGGAATCGCATCACTGGTTTGCGTACATTCCTGATTCTTGCCCCTGTCATGGTATCTCATTTCAGTCACCTTACCACGCCCGGCATGAATGCAGTCACTACCTCGCACTAATTCGTGTCGGCGTGCCCTAGGCCCGGCCTCATTTCAATACATGCGCCAGGGGCGGAGTCGCAAAAAAAAAAAAAAAAAAAGACTTTGACTCTTGTCCTTGTCATGTTATATCATTTCTGTGTCACCTTACCACGCCCCGGCGTTAATTGGTCACCTGCCTGTACGAATTCGCGCCGGCGTGCCCTAGGCCGGCCGCATTTCTACAAAAAAAAAAAAAAAAAAGGGAGCTTGGAGTCGGACCCGGTGGCAGCTGGATGTCACAGTTCGGCCTCAGCAATACCCAGGCAGTTAGCCTCGTGTCACGGTTGCCTCATTCCTGTACGTGCTCCAGAGTCCGGCTCACAGGCACCCCCATACGGTACGAACAGGCCGGGCCCTGTCACGGGAAGTTCGTTCAGTTAAGGCAACATGTCAAGTCAGTCATTCGTGTTGTCATCTGTCATTTGATCCCACAGCGGTCTCGGCAGTCGACTTAAGTCACTATCGGCTGTTGTTATCATCTACGTTGGGTTCCGTCGCTCTGGACGGCAGCAGTTTAGGCTCTCAATAGGTACTTTCTCTCACACTCTCTCAGGTCAGTCGGATTCAGTAGGTCCACCTGCACCAGCTTCATCAGGGTTCCAGCAGGTAAAAATAAAAAAAAAATAAAAAAAACGCTGGGGCACGAGGGGCTCCTGCTTTCTCATGGCAGGTACGTAGATCATAGGTGACACATTCAAACTCATTGCTTGTCACCTCTTTATAGGCCCAGCCTGCAGACACGTCACCAGTCTACTAAGTAACGGGTCTTGGCAGCCGCCATGTCATCAATCGGCAGTGATGACCTCACCACCCCGCTATCTCCGGCATCAGCCTCCGAGGCTGGCAGTGTCCAGTCCCTTAGGGCATGGACAATTCCCAGGCTGTCCGCCGAGCTGAGACGCAGAGGGATACCCTTCTCGGCCGCGGCCAGGAAGGCGGAGCTATTCAGGCTCCTCTTCCCACCACCGGCCGCAGCAAGCCCCAGCAGCCAGCAGGCGTCTCTGGAATCGATTTCAGCCGCCGTCGCTCAGCTACACACCCTCGTGTCTTCCCTGTCTTCCTCAATCGTTGAGGTCCAGGACAGGGTGTCTCGTCTAGAGACTAACCCGGCTGCCACGGTTCCGGACCCTGCGGTGGTCCCAGCCATCAGTGCACCGGCCGCAGGTAGTGAGCTTGCCACGACTACCGTTCACCCTTCCCACCTGGTGCCACCCAGCGTAAGGAAGGACATTTTAGAGGGCAGAGACGTTAACCTGGCCTCACTCATGATCTCGGTCCATGACTTGGCCGAGAACAAGGCCTACACCTGGGGGGACGTCTCGGTGGTTTTGAAAGCGAAGGATCCGAGGCTCAACAGAAAGCTCACGGTGCCCGAGTTCACGCTCGCTTTCGGCATGTTTAGGGACGTGCTGTGCTCAGCCTCCCCCGGCAGACGGGAGGAACTGGACCTCTACCTCCATTTGATCGTAGACCTGGGCCACAAATACGGTGGCTCAGCGTTCTACGACTATCATCGGTCCTTCTCGGCCAAAGCCGCAGCCAGATTCTCACAGTTTCATTTGACAACGGACTGGAGCGTAGTGGACACGGAGTTGTTCTGCCGCCACTTCGCGGGTCTACGCTCCCCGCTATGTGCTGTCTGTCAGTCAGCGTCCCACACCACGGTCTGGTGTGCCAACATAGCCTCTGTCCATCCGATAGCTAGCACGGCCTCTACCAGCACGAGCCAGGCTCAGCAGGCCCCGGCGCAAGGGCAAAAGGTGGACAAGTTGGGACGTCCGGTGCGGATGGTTGGGGGAGCCGCCATTTGCAACAATTTCAATTACGGCTCCTGCAATTTCAGCCAGGGCCGGCTCTTGCACGTTTGCACCCTGTGCCAGAGGGCGCACCCCAGGATTCTATGTGAGGTCAAACAGAAGAACCACGACTAAGCCCGGTCAATGCCCTTTGGCTCGGTGTTTACTTGACCTCACACCCCACTCCGTCACTCGCCAGCTACCTCATCCGGGGTTTCACCGATGGGTTTCATACCGGGCTCATCACCCTGCCCCACTCCACCCACGAATGTCCGAACCTACGCTCAGCAACAACAGATGAGCCAGCGATTGACGTCCTTCTGCAGACGGAGTTGGATCGGGACTTCTTGATAGGCCCGTTCAGTCAGTCTCCCTTTAACATCTGGAGGGTTAGCCCTATCGGGCCTGTACAGGGAATATTTTTCAAATAAAAACGTCTGGTGTATGATCTGTCAGCGCCTCATTCTTCCGTCGCTCCCAGTCTCAACCCGCTCGTCCCCTCGTCAAGTGGAGGGAGCGATATTGTTTCGCGACCAATTTGACCTTCGGGTCTAAGAGTAGCCCTTGGGCAGCCAGGGCAGATCTGGCCACGGGGGAACACTTTCTTGGTAATTGGAACGGTGTGTCCCTGTTCATCCCAGTCGTGTCCACGCAGTCACCTCAGGTGGTGACCGATGCGGCGACATCCACAGGATGCGCCGCCATTTTTGGCCATTTGTGGTTCGCCGCCCCTTGGCCTCCTCAATTACTAGCCACACCAGGCTTCACTACCACGTCAGCCCTCTTTGAGCTCTTCCCCATCGTAGCAGCCGCTCACCTACGGGGTCACCATTGGTCTGGACAGACTGTGGCTTTCACGACAGACAATCAAGCCTCAGCCAAGATCAGCAGCAAGGGCAGGCCTAAATCCAGGCCCGTCATGTCCTTTCTCCGCAGACTGGTCCAGCTGTCCCTACAGCATCAGTTCAATGTTTACTGCTCATTCATTCCAGGGAAGTTTAACTCAGCGCTTATTGTCATTCTCACCTAGCACTGTCACACAGCACGATACGCCAGTACGTGGCCGGGGTGCCGCACTACTTGTCGCTTCAAGACCCCGCGAGGCCTTCGGTGTTCTCCTGCCACGCAGTGAGGGCTCTACTACGGGGAGTGCAGAAACACCAGCCGCCAGTCAGCCCGAAGCGGCTGCCTACCACGGGGGAGATCTTCAAGGGAATGTCTGACATCCTGGATAGGTCCCCTTTCGGTCTCCTCCTCAGCACCGTCCTGCAGGCTGCGATACACATGGCGTTTTATGGGTTTCTACGGCCAGCGAGTTCACTCGCAGCCACCCAGCCGGTCCAGCCTTGCATAGAAGTAGTCTCTGCCGCTACCAGGATCACTACGTCCTTCACTTGGCGACATCCAAAACTCAGCAGCGAGGTTCCGGAGTAGATGTTCACCTGTACAGGACTCACAACAACGGGTGCCCAGTTGCCGTGTTAAACCGCTTGACGGCACTGCTATCCGACCGCCCAGGGTCCAGTCCGCTTCTACCCTTTCCGGTATAACCCCTCAACTCGTCGCAGTTCGTGGAACATGTCCGGGTCCTTCTCGGCAATCTTCAGTTGGACCCCAGCCAGTACTCCGGGCATTCATTCCGGATTGGGGCGGCCACGACGGCCTCAAGACAGGGGGTTCCGGACCATGTGATCAAGGAACTGGGTCGGCGGAATCGGCCTGCTTCTCTCGCTACATTCCTAACCCACAGTTAGAGGTGGCTCAGGCCTTTGCTCGTCCTACTCAGTGACATTACCTTAATAAATAATTATCCCCTACCTGAAGGTTTTTGCCCCCTTATTTTGGTGTACCATACGGTAGACCAAGGCACACTTTCAGGTCTATTTCATGTTGGTGAGTTTTGTGTTGTTCCTATATGTCATCTTTACTCATGTCGTCCGTAGGGCTCTAGACCATAAATTGGAAGGCCGGGTACCGGCCTGAAGTTATGGGAGGAGCCCGGAGGGTATTTAAGCAGCCCAAAGGCCGCCGGTCTTTGTCGGTTTCCTGTGCGTGATACCCACCCACCCTCCCCTTTTAAAAGCCTCTTCCAAGTATTCTTACCTCAGACTGAATACTCATTCCACATTATTCCATAACTACTTCTTATCATTCTTTATCTAGGGTATGCCCCCTTATTTTGGTGTACCATACGGTAGACCAAGGCACACTTTCAGGTCTATTTCATGTTGGTGAGTTTTGTGTTGTTCCTATATGTCATCTTTACTCATGTCGTCCGTAGGGCTCTAGACCATAACTCAGATGATTAAAATACGACCAAAACTAAAACAATTCAGATGACTAAAATACAACCAAAACTAAAACAATTCAGATGACTAAAATACAACCAAAACTAAAACAATTCAGATGACTGAAATATGATCAAAACTAAAACAATTCAGATGACTAAAATACGACTAAAACCAAAACAATTCAGATGACTAAATTACGACTAAAACTAAAACAACTCAGATGATTAAAATACAACCAAAACTAAAACAATTCAGATGACTAAAATACGACTAAAACCAAAACAATTCAGATGACTAAAATATGACCAAAACTAAAACAATTCAGATGACTAAAATACGACCAAAACCAAAATAATTCAGATGACTAAATTACGACTAAAACTAAAACAACTCAGATGATTAAAATACAACCAAAACTAAAACAATTCAGATGACTAAAATTCGACTAAAACCAAAACAATTCAGATGACTAAAATATGACCAAAACTAAAACAATTCAGATGACTTAAATATAATCAAAACTAAAACAGCTCAGTTGATTCAAATACGACCAAAACTAAAACAATTCAGATGACTAAAATACAACCAAAACTAAAACAATTAAGATGACTGAAATACAACTAAAACAATTCAGATGACTAAAATATGACCAAAACTAAAATGGCATTTTAGTCAGAAGACTATGACTAAAACTACATCCAAATTGGACATCAAAATTAACACTGCCTGTAGGTAAAAGTTTCATAATGGGCTTTACTACCACTTTGAGGCTAGAATAAGCTGGAAAAATTCAAGGTGTTATGAATGATGTCTGTTTTTCAATTCGGAACAAGTCTAATTTACAAGATACATTATTTAATTTTTAAATATATATTAATAAATTGGTTAGATCAAATAAAATTGATAAACAGATAATGATGATCATCATAATTTACTGTACCTATAGGTAAGCCTTGCTTATAGTGCCTTGAAAAAGTATTCATACCCCTTGAAATTCTCCACATTTTGTCATGTTACAACCAAAAACGTAAATGTATTTTATTGGGATTTTATGTGATAGGCCAACACAAAGTGGCACATAATTGTGAAGTGGAAGGAAAATGATAAATGTTTTTCAAAAAGTTTTACAAATAAATAAATATGTGAAAAGTGCCATTTCAGCTTCAAGTCTTTTTGGGGATGTCTCTACCAGCTTTTCACATCTAGAGAGTGACATTTTTTTGCCCATTCTTCTTTGGAAAATATCTCAAGCTCTGTCAGATTGGACGGAGAGCGTATGTGAACAGCAATTTTCAAGTCTTGCCACAGATTCTCAATTGGATTTAGGTCTGGACTTTGACTGGGCCATTCTAACACATGAATAGGCTTTGATCTAAACCATTCCATTGTAGCTCTGGCTGTATGTTTAGGGTCGTTGTCCTGCTGGAAGGTGAACCTCCGCCCCAGTCTCAAGTCTTTTGCAGACTCTATCAGGTTTTCTTCTAAGATTGCCCTGCATTTGGCTCCATCCATCTTCCCATCAACTCTAACCAGCTTCCCTGTCCCTGCTGAAGAAAATCATCCCCACAACAAGATGCTGCCACCACCATGTTTCACGGTGGGGATGGCGTGTTCAGGGTGATGTGCAGTGTTAGTTTTCTACCACACATAGCGTTTTGCTTTTAGGACAAAAAGTTCAATTTTGTTCTTATCTGACAAGAGCACCTTCTTCCACATGTTTGCTGTGTCCCCCACATGGCTTCTTACAAACTGTAAATGGGACTTCTTATGGCTTTCTTTCAACAATGACTTTCTTCTTGTCACTCTTCCATAAAGGGCAGATTTGTGGAGTGTACGACTAATGCCCCGTACACACGGTCAGATATTCCGATGGAAAAAGTCAGATCGGATTATGTTGTCAGAAAATCCGATCGTGTGTGGGCCCTTGCCGACCTTTTCCGTTGAAAAAAATTTGAGCGCAGGATCTAAAATTTTCCGACAACAAAATCCGATCAGACTTTTTCCGATCGTGTGTAGAGAATTCCGACGCACAAAGTTCCGACGCACGCTCAGAAGAAATTTGGCGATGAAAGCTATTAGCTACTGGCCTCTACGTAGTCCCGTCTTACATTTTATACGTCACCTCGTTCGGAACGATCGGATTTTCCGACAACTTTGTCCGACCGTGTGTGCGACACAAGTTTCGGACAAAATCCGGATTTTGTGGTCGGAATGTCCGACCGTGTGTACGGGGCATAATAGTTGTCCTGTGGACAGATTCTCCCACCTGAGCTGTGGATCTCTGCAGCTCCTCCAGAGTTCCCATGGGCCTCTTGGCTGCTTCTCTGATGAATGCTCTCCTTGCCCGGCCGGTCAGTTTAGGTGGACGGTCATGTCTTGGTAGGTTTGCAGTTGTGCCATACTCTTTCCATTTTCGGATGATGGATTGAACAGAGCTCCGTGAGATGTTCAAAGCTTGGGATTTTTTTTTTTTATAACCTAACCCTGCTTTAAACTTCTCCACAACTTTATCCCTGACCTGTCTGGTGTGTTCCTTGGCCTTCATGATGTTGTTTGTTCACTAAGGTTTTCTAACAAACCTCTGAGGGCTTCACAGAACAGCTGTATTTATACTGAGATTAAATTACACACAGGTGGACTCTATTTGATAATTAGGTGACTTCTGAAGGCAATTGGTTCCACTAGATTTTAGTTAGGAGTATCAGAGTAAAGGGGGCTGAATACAAATGCCCCCCACACTTTTCACATATTTATTTGTAAAAAAAAAAATTACTTCCAATTATGTGCCACTTTGTGTTGGTTTATCACATAAAATCCCAATAAAATACATTTACATTTTTATTTGAAACGTGACAAAATGTGGAAAATTTCAAGGGGTATGAATACTTTTTCAAGGCAGCGTACATTGCTCCAAGCTGGACCAATACCAAATATCCATACCTCGAATTCAGCTTCAACCTCTTTCCGACTGCCCGCAGTCATATGATGGCGGCAAGAAACACCTGTTGTTCTGGGCCGCCGTCATATGACGGCATTTCCTTTGCGGCCACTAGGGGGGGCGCGCCCGCCGCGTCGCTGGGGACCCGATGCACGTGCCCAGCGGCCGCGATGTCCGCTGGGCACCCGCGATTGCCCAGTAACTGAGCAGGACGTGGATCTGTGTGTGTAAACACACAGATCCACGTCCTGTCAGAGGAGAGGAGGCCGATGGTTTGTCCCTTGTACATAGGGACACCGATCGGTCACCTCCCCCAGTCAGTCCCCTCCCCCCACAGTTAGAATCACTCCCATTGGGAACATATTAACCCCTTGATCACCCCCCTAGTGTTAACCCCTTCCCTGCCAGTCACATTTATACAGTAATCAATGCTTTTCTATAGCACGGATCGCTGTATAAATGTGAATGGTCCCAAAAATGTGTCAAAAGTGTCTGATATGTCCGCCGCAATATCGCATTCATGATAAAAATCGCAGATCGCCACCATTACTTGAAAAAAAAAATGCTATAAAACTAAAAACTATCCCCTATTTTGTAGACGTTTATTTATAACTCTAAATATATATATATATATATATATATATATATATATATATATATATATATATATATATATATATATATATATATATATATATAAATAAATAAATAAAGATATATAAGTTTGTATAACTTTTGCGCAAACCAATCAATATACGCTTATTGCGATTTTTTTTAACCAAAAATATGTAGAAGAATACGTATCGGCCTAAACTGAGGAAAAAATTTGTTTTTAAAAAAAAAAATTTAAATTGAATATTTATTATAGTAAAAAGTAAAAAATATTGCGTTTTTTCAAACTTGTCCCTCTTCTTTTGTTTATAGCGCAAGAAATAAAAACCGCAGAGGCGATCAAATACCACCAAAAGAAAGCTCTATTTGTGGGGAAAAAATGATAAAAATGTTATTTGGGTACAGCGTTGCATGACCGCGCAATTGTCATTCAAAATGCGACAGCGCTAAAAGCTGAAAAATGGCTTGGGCAGGAAGGGGTGTTCGTGCCTGGTAGGCAAGTGGTTAACCACTTTGCGCCCATAGGGCGTCCAAGGACATCCTTGACTTCCAGGGGGTATATCTGAATGATGCCTGTAGCTACAGACATCATTCAGATATTGCCGTTTTCAGCCGGCGATTCCCTGCACCATAAGAATGATCATATCGGCTGTTCCGCCGCTTGATCGTTCTTACGGGCGGCGGGAAGGGACGCCCCCCCCCTCCCGCTGCCCTCCGGTGCTTCTTCCGACTCACCGGAATGATCATAGAGATTTCCGGCGGACCAGATGGTTGCCGGAGTCTCTATGATCGTTCGGAGGCCAGGCGCGATGTTATGACGTCACTCCCAGCCTCTGCATTCAAATAACGGCGGCGCCTCGGCTGGGAAGCCGTGATCATTTTTTTATTTTTTTATTTTAGGCTTCCCAGCCTAGAGGTGAGATGTGGGGTATTATTGACCCCCTTATCTCAATGTAAATAGGTCCGATCGTGCCATATACCTATTACAAGGGATGTTTACATTCCTTGTAATAGGAATAAAAGTAATCACATTTATTTTTTTATTTAAAGTGTCAAACTAAAAAAATAAAAGTAAAATTAACAATAAGAAAAAAAAAAATGTTTTAAAGCGCCCCTGTCCCCATGAGCTCGTACGCAGAAGTGAACACATACGTAAGCCCCGCCCACATATGAAAGCGGTGTTCAAACCACACGTGTGAGGTATCGCCGTGAACGTTAGAGCGAGCGCAATAATTCTAGCCCTAGCCCTCCTCTGTAAAACATGTAACCAGTAAAACATTTTAAAGCGTCACCTATGGGGATTTTTAAATACCAAAGTTTGGCGCCATTCCACGAGCGTGTGCAATTTTGAAGCGTGCATGTTGGGTATCTATGTACTCGGCCTATCTTCATCTTTCACATTATGCAAAAAAAAAAACGTGTGCAAATACCGTGCGAGAAAAAACGTTGCAAAGACCGCCATTGTATTCTCTAGGGTCTTTGCTAAAAAAACATATATATAAGGCGCATGCGCGGCAGCTCCCAAGATGGCCGCCGGCATCTAGAGCTCCGCTCCACCACGGACCCCCGCTGACCACCGGAGCTTAACGAGCGCCCCCACGCCCCGCACACCGGGCGATTCACACGGGGGAAACCCCCAGGAACGAGCGGATGTCATCCCCGCAAGCCAAGCGGGACTTATCTGGCCAGATGACGGCGGCTCCCGGCCCCCTCAGCTATGCCAAAATGGCGGCTGCAACTCGAGGCCTTCACCACACGGAGCACCAGGAATTCTCTATTGCGGACCAGGACCAGATGACACAGGCCCTCACAGGTACCGACTATCCCCCGCTTCAGCCTGCTAGCTCCCCAGCTTCTACAGAATCCCTGCTGGGTGGTCTGACTGCTGTGTGTCCCACTACTCCCATGATGGACCCCCACACAGGCCTCATGCTCACTGTCAGTGAAGCTCAGGAGGACATCCCAGCCCCCACTGACTTTCCCTCAATGATGGTTGCCTTCTCTAATATGCTCTCCAAAAGCCTGGCACTCACTGTTACACAGATCACTAACTCATTCCATGCAGACCTGCAGCAGTTTGGAATGAGAATGGATATTATAGAACAGACGGCTGAACAAGCGGCAGCACAGATTAACCAAAATTCCAACAGGCTGCAAGAAGTACAGGAGCAATTAGAGACTGCTTATTCTAAGATCGATGACCTTGAGAATAGGTCACGCAGGTATAACTTCAGGGTCAGAGGGATCCCCGAAACCGAAAAAGAGGTACAGAAAACGGTGAAATCATTGATAAAAAGCCTAATCCCTGATATCCCTGACCACCGCCTGGAGCTGGATAGGGCCCACAGAGCACTGCAGGCACCCCGATCAGATGGTCTTCCTCGCGACATCATTGTTAAACCGCATTATTATGCGACCAAGGAAGAAGTGATGCAGAAATCCAGATACGCAACCAATCTCAACTTTCAGGGACACAAAATCCAAATCTTCGCCGACATCTCACCATACACGATACAGAAAAGGTGAGCTCTCAAGCCATTACTACAAGTCCTCCAGGAGAAGGAAATCGCCTACCGCTGGTCCTTTCCTCTACGACTGAACTTCTCTTACAAGAACAAAGGCTTTGGCTTCTCCACTTTCCCTGAAGGTGAACGTCTTCTCACTCAGCTCGGTCTGATTCAACTAGAACCGCACACGGCGCAGGCTACCAGGGGAACTCCGACATCGACGAAGAGACCTCCGCCAGCAAGCCCCCTGCAACACACCTGGCTGAAGCAAGGCCCGAAGCGCACAAAGGAAAACTTACCGACCTGAGACTTTGATCCTCGGTTACCACATAGTACACTTGTCTCCTGTTTTTGGTTCGCCCCTTTGGGGTCAAGGGTCAGTTTTGGGCCCTCAGTTCCCCCTTCTGTTTGGGAAGGGCGGAATTGGGAATGGCCCCCCTTGCCCCAAATGCACGGTGAACTAGGTTGTTTTTTAAACATTGACCTTTCCGTTCGGTCTTAGTGACCGCAGTTTACAATCCTGTTGGGAACCTTGCAATAGCGACATTCCTAAGTCGCAACAGAGGGCAGATCCCTCTCTACTATGGTTTGTGACTTCAGCGTATCAACGATCTGCTCTGACAGGGGGTTTTTCTTTTTTTTTTTATTTTTTTTTTTGGAGTTGCAGTTATCCAGATCTACTCCACCCTATACTGGTTTGTTATCCTGTTGACCCCTACTTAGGTAGAGGGGGAGGTTTCCCAGTAATTTAACTTCATAACAGATACATACCTCTCCTCTCAGATGTTCAACTGTTCTCTTTTTTTTTACCTTTTTATTTAATTAATGGCTCATTTACCCCCTATAAGATGCTCCAAAGTTAATATATTAATCTTGGGTGGAGCTGCCGGGGATGGCCCCACCAAGCTCGCATTGTTATTTAAGCTTTTTGCCTGTCTGGCGCCCCCCCCTCTTACCCCCCTGTCTGGGGGGTGGGAGGGGGGGACGACGGACAGGAATCAAGGGACCTCTTGGCTCGGCTCTACCGAGCGGTTTACTTGCCAGAGATATTTTTTCCTTTTCCCTTAGGGGTCGCTCTGTATTTGGGAAATGATGAGTCCCTCTGGGGCTTTCGGATATGAATGATTTAAGGTGGCGGGTCTGTGGTGGATTCAGTGCACCTCAATTGGACCAGGAGACCTCCGGTGCACCTGGCTCCTAGCCCGGATTTCCTTACTAAGGTCTTCCGGCTCCTCAGGTATTGGGGGGCGGTTACGGCTAGTCCGTTCCGCCTCAGGGGTGGGCGAGGGTCAGGGGACCCTTGTGTATTCATAATGGATGTGATTGTCACAGGGTTGCATTATATGTCACATAATGATATGCTTCTCTTTTCTTTCTTCCTTTGCTTATTCATCTCTTTTTCCTCCCCCCTTCCGACCGCTCCATCCCGAGATCGCAGATGCCTCAACTGTTCCCAGTCTTCTTACCCAGGCTCCAGAACCATTCTTCTTGGGCAACCAGAGGTTAACCTGATCCACCTTTCCCGTAGGCGGGGTAAGTCTCTAATTTTTGCTACCAACTTCTCCCTTCTGATCCATGGCTGACACACCCACCAGTGCACCTACCTTAAAGATTATATCTCACAACACACAGGGTCTCAACTCCCCAATTAAACGCAGGAAAATTCTGCAACAATACCACTCATTGCATGCCGATATTCTCTTGTTACAAGAAACACATTTTCCTTCCACGTTTAACCCCACCTTCCTACATCAACACTACCCCCAATTCTTCCTGGCCTTGGCGGAAAACAAAACGAAAGGGGTCGCGGTCTGTTTTGCCAAGCATATTAACCTGTCGCAACCCGAAACGATCAAGGACCCGCAGGGTCGCTACATTCTAGTATCTGGCTATATTGATGGGGAACTCTACACTTTTGTATCATACTATACTCCCAACAAGGGCCAGAGGGCCTTTTTTGAAGTTTTACTCCAAAAGCTACAAAAACACCTCAGAGGTACGGTTTTCCTCGGGGGGGACTCAAATATAGCCTTTGATTTTTCACTTGACAAATTTACGAACGGCGCCACCAAACCCCGACGGCCCTCTAAACAAAGTGTGGCCATAGCGAAAATCCTGAACACAGCAGGGTTGATAGACGTTTGGAGGGAGGTTAACCCACATATGAAGGACTACACACACTTCTCGGCTCCTCACAATTCCTATGCCAGGATAGACCACATCTTTACAAGACCCTCTACGACCCCCCTGATCAGGAGTTCCAAAATTGTTGATTCTCCTCTTTCGGATCACTCCATGCTGACCTTACTAACTCAAAGACCAGTAGGGACTGATCATCGCCCGCGCTGGCGACTTAGAGAATCGCTCTTGAACGACCCCGTTCATTGCTCCCTTATAGAATCTGATATCCAAGAGTACTTCCTTCTTAACAAATCAGAAGAGATCTCTCCCACTATCATCTGGGCTGCGCATAAATCAGTGATTAGAGGGAAATTAATACAGCTATCTTCTAAACTCAAGGCAGCACATAGAGCAGACTCTTTGAAACTTTCTGAAGACTTCCGCATTCTAGCCAAGGCCCACAAACGGAACCCCACACCTACATCCCTCGCAAACCTTGACTCGGCCCGAGCACGCCTAAATTTATCCCTGACCACGGCAGCGGCGCAACATCTTCGCTGGACGGGTGCAAGATTCTACGCCCAAAAGGATAGAATCGGCTCACGCCTGGCAGCTAAACTGAACCCTAGACAGCGATCGCAGACCTTCCCTAAAATTAAGGTGGCTTCTGGGGATTTATCCCAGAACCCAACCAAGATAATGTACGCTTTCAAGCAATTCTACACCAAACTGTACCAACAAGACCCTAGCACCTCCTCAGCTCACAGGGACAAATTCTTAGCTGACCTCCCCTTACCGGTACTGCTTAAGGAACACAGTGACCTTCTGGAGACCCCGTTCACCCAAGCGGAGGTCCTCGATACCATCAAGAATCTTAAGATAGGCTCCTCCCCGGGCCCGGACGGCTTCTCCACAGGGTACTATAAGAAATTTGGTCAATGTCTGGCCCCACACTTGACTAAAATGTTTAATTCTCTCAGGAATGGAGCCCCATTAGACCCGGATCTAAATTCTGCATACATTTCGGTCATTCCGAAACCAGACAAAGACAATAGCGAGGTGGGAAACTACCGGCCCATCTCGCTCATAAACAACGATATCAAAATAATGACAAAAATTATGGCGAACAGAATGTCCAGCTTTATCTCCTCTTATATACACAAGGATCAGGTGGGCTTCATTCCTGGGAGACAAGGCCCAGACCAGATTAGACGTGCCATTGACATAATCTCCCTACTCAGATCACAATGGGATGGCACACCTCCTCAGAAGGGCTTCCTTCTATCGATTGACCTTCACAAAGCGTTTGACTCGCTGGACTGGGAATACCTGTCTGATCTTCTCCACAGATGGGGATGCGGCAGACATTTTCTTAATATCATTAACTCACTATACTCTAACCCCTCGGCACAAGTGCGCCTGCTGGGCAGATACTCAGACTCCTTCCCCATAAGCAGAGGAACCCGACAGGGATGCCCACTCTCGCCTCTCCTCTTCGCGATAGCCATTGAGACGTTGGCTATCGCCCTGAGGACTAATCCGGACATCAAGGGAGTCAATTGCGGCACTCAGGAACACAAATGCGCCCTTTATGCGGATGACCTCCTCCTGTTCATCTCCTCCCCCCTCACGTCTATGCCCATGATTATGCGTACCCTTAAAGACTTTAGTGGGATATCCAGTCTACGGGTGAACATGTCCAAGTCACTAGCGTTAAATATAACATTACCCCCGGATAGCCTTAAACAGCTCACAACCAATTTCGCCTTCCCTTGGGCCTCCGCAACACTACCCTATCTAGGCATTAAATTAACGTCTGACAGAGGAAATTCCTACAATTTATTTGGAATAATGCGTCCCATAGAATCGCTAAATCGGTGGTCTTTGCCCTCAGGTCTAAAGGTGGACTAGCTGCTCCAGACATCATTAAATACTACTATGCCTCACACCTTAGGGCAATGGCCACCTGGACCTCTAGAAAAGCCCCCAGCAGATGGGCCGAAATAGAAATGAGTATTACGGCCCCAGTACACCTGTGCTACCTACTATGGCCAGCTTCCAACAAATTTATGCCCCAACTGAGGTCCCTATGTCTAGCCCCGATGCTTTTTTCCCTATCCATCTGGAAGAAATGTGCCGAACGGTTTGCCCTATCCTCATTATGCTCCCCTTTACAGAATGTTCTATTTAACCCGGACATTCCAGATGGAATGTCTTATACACGCACCCTTCCATGGACGCAAGCTGGAGTCTTTCAGCTGCGACATTTGGTACACCCCGCATCCCGTAAACTCTACACCTTCAAGGAACTACAAAAGAAACACGACCTTCCCACTTCCCTAGAATACTCCTACCTACAATTCAAACACTATTTTCTCTCCAGATCTCCCTCCCTCACTTTAGAAAAACCCACAGCTTTTGAAATGTTATGTGCTGACGGTCCATATGAAGCTAAACTAATATCTTCCATATACAAGATGCTGCACGAAACCCCCCCTTTAACAGATTTAACGCATAACTATATGAAGAAATGGTCTCGAGCATTAGACCACCCAATCTCACTAATAGACTGGGGTAAAATATGGGAATCCACCTCAAAAATATCACGATGCGTAACCCATAAAGAAACTGCCATCAAAATATTATTTTTCTGGTATAGAACCCCAGACATACTCCATGCTCAAAACTCATCTGTTCCCAATTTATGCTGGAGATGTAGACAGGCAGTAGGTACCCATATTCATATCTTTTGGGAATGCCCTATTCTTGACCCCTACTGGACTGAAGTTCACAAGGTGTTACAATCGCTCCTTTCCAGTACGATACGGAGAACCCCTATACACTTTCTGCTAGGCCTTCCTTTCCCGGGAATCCCCAGACCATTACAAAAACTCGGATCTTTTATACTGCTGGCAGCAAAGAGAGCCATCCCTAGACAATGGCTATCTCCCTCCCCACCCACTCTCCACCACCTCCTTACGATAACCACAGAAATACGCAGAATGGAACATATGACTGCAATGATCGATGATAAACTACCCTTGTTTGATAAGATCTGGAAGAATTGGGATGACTCAATATACTCCCTTGACTCGGACACCCCCCCCCCCCCCCCTAATATCCACTAGCGCCAAATACTGGACAGCTTGTCCCTCATAAATATATTATTTACACTCTACCCAACCACTTTAATTTACGCGATAATAGGTAAATGTAATGGACATCCTACTTAAATGATCCACCTTTGGAAGCAGCGAACATTAAACCTTACATTTGCCGTTAAGGACTATTAGATATACTTTTATGCCACCTGTTTTGTTTATGTTTCTCTTTGTGGCCTTGTTCTATTCCTTACATCCTCTTATTGTACCACCCGAAGTTAAAACGCCATATCCTATGTAAAATGTGATATACTACTCTGTAACTGTTGTATTATTATAAATAAACAATTTAAATTAACGTCTGACATAAACGGACTTCTCACAGCCAACTACCCGGTCATGATACAAAAATGTAAAAGAGATTTGGAGAGGTGGTCCAAATGTGGTCTATCCTGGCTGGGCAGGCTTCACGCAGTCAAAATGACCCTACTTCCACGTATGCTCTATCTATTCCGCTCGCTACCAATCCCGTTCCCCAAGCAATTCCTCAACAAGTTACAATCGGACATATTACACTTCATCTGGGGGAATAAAGGGTATAGGTGCCCCTCGGAAACACTTTACCGCCTGAGATCCTAAGGAGGCTTAGGTCTTCCCAATCTCTGGAAATACTATCAGGCAGCACAGTTAGCTCAAATCTCTACAGCATTCTCACAGAACTCGAAACCAGATTGGCTGTCTATGGAAAAGCAAGCCACCCCCTCAAACACCATAGATTTCCTTTTGGGGTGCAAGCCTAGGCTCAGACCGGCAGTTATGGCGCCTACTCTCTCACACTCACTAGCCCTCTGCTCCAAACTCTTCACTCTGACTACCATCATTTCCCCAATAAGGCCCCTGTCACACCTATTCCATAATTCAGATTTTAACCCGGGGATGGAAATTCAAGCCTTTAAATGGTGGACCGACAAAGGACTCTATAGGATAGGACACTTCTTCTCCCCCTCAGGCCCCATTTCCCTAACACATTGTCAGAAAAAGCTGGATATGCCTAACTCCGAACTCTTTAGGTTCTCACAGATCTCTCATTTCCTCCATTCAATATGGACCGATAAACCCTTGCCCCCTACTATCACTACCTACGAACACTGGTGTGTCAATCAAATGGATCAGAGGGGAGGCATCTCTTTGATCTATGCAGCACTGATGCATAGGGAAACTAAACCCTCGTATGCCCGAGCCTGGGAAGCAGACGTGAATAACACTTGGGACACCGCAACTTGGTTTCGAGCCACGGACAGAGCTTTCAAAGGTATTCTTAATATTTCTCTTATTGAAGCTAGTCTGAAGGTTTTGATCAGGTGGTACTATGTTCCCTCCAGGCTGGCCAGGTTATTTCCGGGTACTCCACCGGTCTGCTTCAGGGAATGCGAGATGGAGGGTTCTATGCTTCATATTTGGTGGACCTGCCCTCGCATCAGATCGTATTGGCGGAAAGTATTCCGTACAATCAGCACTTTAACAGGTACCGCTGTTCCGCCTCACCCTAACTCAGCTCTGTTCAATCACCCAATAACTGGACTCCCTAAAGCTTTTCAAACCCTATCCTTTTTTATTTTACTGGGGGCCAAAATAACATTAGCCAAAGCCTGGAAGAAACATTCTGTCTCCTTTCAGCTCTTTAAAACAAAAGTATCATGGATCATGGCCCAAGAACAGATTGTGGCCAAACTGGATGACAAGCTGGAGAAATTCCAGAATATATGGGAACCGTGGGCCACTTTCTGTAACATTTCTCTAATCCCTGGCCTTCCACCTGGTGTGACGATCTATGGGACTAATAGCTGATTCTCCTTCCCAACCCCCCACCCTCCTCTCCCTCACACGTTTCTCTCTTCTTCTCTTATACTGCCTCTCTTGGCTAGGACAACTTAGAATCTTGCCGGACATTAGGCTCCCTGGGAACGATTGACTGACACTACTGTCTGGTAGGAACCGTTCCATGTCAAGACATAACCTGAACCTGTGGCGGATATCTGGTAGTTCCCACTCCAGGGTGACAGCATGATCCCTTTTGGGGCACCCAGGAGTCTGGGATCTCCCAGTCTCCTCCTATGCCTGACCCTTTAAGATGACATGTAGGGCCATATACAGGGAAGGAACCTTCCTGTACTCCCCTCATCCAAGAGATATGACTGGTCATGTATTTTTGCTGCATGTGAACAGATCTTTCTACCTGTGGCACCACATCTTTTGTATATGTTTGTTATTATTCACATGTTCTTACTTACATACATGTTGATGTTCTGTTATTGCAAAAATTTTCAATATGGGGGTTCTATGTAATTTTCGAGCAAAAAAATTATGAATTTTACATGTAGGAGAGAAATGTCAGAATTGGCCTGGGTGGGAAGTGGTTAAAGGATGTGTTTTTTTTTTTAAGATTGTGTTGTTAACCGCTTCCCGACCGCCCACTGCATATATACGTGAGCAGAATGTCACTGTAGGCAAAATCACGTACGGGTACGTGGCCCTTTAAATGCCTGCCCGTGGGTCGCGCACGCGACCCGGTCGGGAGCTCCGTGACCCCGGCCGCGGGACCAGCGGACCCGATCGCCGCTGGTGTCCCGCGATCGGGTCACAGAGCTGAAGAACGGGGAGAGGTCTGTGTAAACAAACCTCTCCCCGCGCTTCCTACTCTGCCTGTCATTGATTGGCTGTTCCCGGTCATCAGGAAAGCCGATCAATGACGTCAGACGTCAGCCCCGCCCCCTAATTTAAAAAAACACACACACGTCACAGCCCATAACCCCTCCCCTCCCCCTAGTGGTTAACTCTTTCACTACAACTGTCATTTATACAGGAATCAATGCATTTAAATAGCATTGATTGCTGTATAAATGACAATGGTCCCAAAAATGTGTCAAAAATGTCCGATGTGTCCGCCATAATGTCGCAGTCACAATAAAAATCGCTGATCGCCGCCATTACTAGTAAAAAAAAAAAAAATAAATAAAAATGCTATAAAACTATCCCCTATTTTGTAAACGCTATAACTTTTGCGCAAACCAATTAATAATCGCTAATTGCGATTTTGTTACCAAAAATATGTAGAAGAATACGTATCGGCCTAAACTGAGGGAAAAATTTTTTTTTTATATATTTTTGAGGATATTTATTATAGCAAAAAGTAAAAAATATTGAATTTTTTTCAAAATTGTCACACTTTTTTGTTTATAGGGCAAAAAATAAAAACCGCAGGGGCAATAAAATACCATCAAAAGAAAGCTCTATTTGTGTGAAAAAAAGGACGCCAATTTTGTTTGGGAGCCACGTCGCACGACCGCGCAATTATCAGTTAAAGCGATGCAGTGCCGAATCGCAAAAAGGGGCCTTGTCCTTTGGCTGCCAATTGGTCCGGGGCTGAAGTGATTAAGCAGTAGTGTAGCTTTAAAAAAAAAAAAAGCTAACCGCTGTCTTACCGATCGTATATATATGTTGACTAAATGGAAGTAATTTACATCTCCTTCAAAGTCTAAAACTTGGCTACTGGGACCCAATGTGCCAATCATACACAAGGTATTAAAATACACCCAAAGAACAATTAACACCTCGGTGTCAGGTCGGGAAATGTGAAGAAATATATAACGGAGTGTCTGGAGGACCATTAGGTGGATAAATGACTCCAGCTCCTGCTCCTCTGTCATGTAATGAAACAACCGGGTACACTAGTTATGATGAAGCACCAATATTAGACTGAGTTAAGACAACAAGAAAGAAAAGCTACACCTCCAGATTCCATCAATCCTTGGAAATATTAACATTTAACAAAGTGCAAAAGAGAAGGTGCAGGCAAAGCTGTTAATAAGTGTTAATTGACTTTCTGCCTATTATGATGGTGCTGGAGAATAATACAATACTGGATTGTTTGCAAGACTCTTAAGCCGCGTACACACGGTCGGACTTTCCGACAGGAAATGTGTGATGTCAGGCTGTTGGCTGTAAATCCGACTGTGTGTGCGCTCCATCGGACAATTGTTGGACTTTCCGCCAACAAATGTTGAATGGCAGGTTTTCTAATTTTTCCGCGGACAAATGTCTGTTGTTGGATTTTCCGAGCACGTGTACACAAGTCCGTTGGATAAAAGTCCAAAGTACAAAAACGCAAACAAGGACGAGCCGGAAGCGGTCGGTCTTGTAAACTAGCGTTTGTAATGGAGAATTAACATTCGTGACGTGGCAAATTATGAAATCTCCAAATGCAGCGCACAATTCTCTTCTTCTTTAACCACTTGAAGTGGAGGGCCACCCTGAAAAAAAAAACTTGATAAAAATGTTGATAACAATTTAAAAAGAAAAAAGAAAAAAAAACACCAGAAATGGCTGTTGCTAGGCAGATCGTCCTAATCTGCCTCTTCCTGTTCCGCGGAGCTGTTCTGTCTTCTGCTCCTAGCGCCGTCTTCTAGTGAATGGGGCGTGGTGTGTTATGGGAACTGTGTGTCCCACAACACATCGCGTTCCCCATTCACAAAGTGCCGCGCATGCGCAGTAGGCCGCGCGACAACTTGCGCATGCGCAGTAGGAAACAGGCAGCGAAGACGTAGTCTTTGCTGCCCATTTGCCTTACTGAGGATGGCGGCGCTGGGACCAGATCGCCGAGGGACATCTCGGCCTCCATGACCGCCATCGCGGGCGCCCTGGGCGGGTAAGTGTACTTATTAAAAGTCAGCAGCTACTTTTTTTTTAGCTGCTGACTTTTAAAAAAAATTTTTTTTTTAGCTGAAACACCCCTTTAACCACTTCAGCCCCGGACCATTTGGCAGCCAAAGGACCAGAGGTCTTTTTTCAATTTCGCACTGCACTACTTTAACTGGTAATTGCGCGGTCATGCAATTTTGTAACCAAACGAAATTTGCGTCCTTTTCTTCCCACAAATAGAGCTTTCTTTAGATGGTATTTGATTGCCTCTGTGATTTTTATTTTTTGCGATATAAACGGAAAAAAAAAAAAAGAGCGAAAATTTTGAAAAAAAAAAGAGATTTTCTACTTTTTGTTATAAAAAAAAATCTAATAAACTCAATTTTAGTCAAACATTTGGGCCAAAATGTATTCAGCCACATGTCTTTAGTAAAAAAAATGCCAATAAGCGTATATTTATTGGTTTGCGCAAAAGTTATAGCGTCTACAAACTAGAGTACATTTTCTGGAATTTACACCGCTTTTAATTTATGACTGCCTATTTCATTTCTTGAGGTGCTAAAATGGCAGAGAAGTACAAAACCCCCCCAAATGACCCCATTTTGGAAAGTAGACACCCCAAGCTATTTGCTGAGAGGCATGTTGAGCCCATTGAAATATTTTTTTTTTTAGTCCCAAGTGATTGAATAAAGACAAAAATAAAAAAGATTTTTTTTTTTTTCAAAAAGTTGTCACTAAAATGATATATTGCTCACACATGCCATAGTTATATGTGGAATTGCACCCCAAAATACATTTTGCTGCTTCTCCTGAGTATGGGGATACCACATGTGTGGGACTTTTTGGGAGCCTAGCCGCGTACGGGGCCCCGAAACCCAAGCACCGCCTTCAGGATTTCTAAGGGTGCAAATTTTTGATTTCACTCCTCACTACCTATCACCGTTTCGAAGGCCATAAAATGCCAAAATAGCACAAAACCCCCCCAAATGACCCCATTTTGGAAAGTAGACACCCCAAGCTATTTGTTGAGAGGCATGGTGAGTATTTTACAGCTCTCATTTGTTTTTGAAAATGAAGAAAGTAAAGAAAAAAACATTTTTTTTTTCTTTTTTTCAATTTTCAAAACTTTGTGACAAAAAGCGAGATCTGCAAAATACTCACCATACCTCTCAGCAAATAGCTTGGGGTGTCTACTTTCCAAAATGGGGTCATTTTGGGGGGTTTTATGCCATCTGGGCATTCCATGGCCTCCGAAACTGTGATTGGCAGTGAGAAGTGAAATAAAAAAATTACTCCCTTAGAAAGCCTGAAGGCGGTGCTTGGTTTTTGGGGTTCCGTACGCAGCTAGGCTCCCAAAAAGTCCCACACATGTGGTATCCCCGTACTCAGGAGAAGCAACAGAATGTATTTTGGGGTGTATTTCCACATATGCCCATGACATGTTTGAGCAATATATCATTTAGTGACAACTTTTTGTAAAAAAAAAATATATATATTTTTTTTTTTCATTATTCAATCTCTTGGGACAAAAAAAAAAATATTTAATGGGCTCAACATTGCTCTCATCAAATAGCTTGGGGTGTCTACTTTCCAAAATGGGGTCATTTGGGGGGGGGTTTGAACTGTCCTGGCATTTTATGCACAACATTTAGAAGCCTATGTCACACGTCACCCACTCTTCTAACCACTTGTAGACAAAGCCCTTTCTGACACTTTTTGTTTACATGAAAACATATTTTTTTTTTGCAAGAAAATTACGTTGAACCCCCAAACACTATATATAATGTTAAAGCAAAGGCCCTACAGATTAAAATGGTGGGTGTTGCATTTATTTTTTCCACACAGTATTTGCGCAGCGATTTTTCAAACGCATTTTTTGTGGAAAAAATACACTTTTTTTTATTTCAATGCACTAAAACACACTATATTGCTCAAATTTTTGATGAAATAAAAAATATGATCTTAGGCCGAGTACATGGATACCAAACACGACATGCTTTAAAATTGCGCACAAACACGCAGTGGCGACAAACTACATACATTTTTAAAAGCCTTTAAAAGCCTTTACATGATACCACATTAGATTCACGGAGGAGGTCTACTGCTAAAATTACTGCCCTCGATCTGACCTTCGCGGTGATACCTCACATGCATGGTGCAATTGCTGTTTACATATGACGCCAGACCAACGCTTGTGTACGCCTTTGCGCAAGAGAAGGGGGGGCAGGGGTGCTTTTTATTTATTTTTTTAGTTTTTTTTTATTTATTTAGCTTTTTTATTTTATTTTTAAACTGTTCCTTTCATTTTTTTTCTTTGTTATGATTTTTATTGTTATCTCAGGGAATGTAAATATCCCCTATGATAGCAATAGGCAGTGACAGGTACTCTTTTTTTGAAAAAATTGGGGTCTATTAGACCCTAGATCTTTCCTCTGCCCTCAAAGCATCTGACCACACCAAGATTGGTGTGATAAAATGCTTTCCCAATTTCCCAATGGCGCGGTTTATATCCGGGAGGGGGGACATTCCCTCCCACTGCTTGTAAAAGCAGTCTAGAGGCTAATTACCCGCTAGAATTGCTTTTACATGAAAGCCGATCACTGGCTGAAAAGAATGATACCAAGATGATACCTAAACCTGCAGGCATCATTCTGGTATAACCATTCAAAGTCCAGCAACATACTGGACATATATTGTAATCTTTTTTTTTTCATGCAGCCTCTTGGCTGAACGAAAAAAAGAGATTGATTGGTGGGTATGCCCACCATTAGAATACCTCCCTTCATCCACCCACTTCTAATGATGGGCATACATGCACCATTTATATATGCCGATGCATGGGGGCATCCTCCCGCAAAAGTTATGCCGTGTACACACGGTCGGAATTTCGACCGTATGTACGTGGCATTAGGAGCCAATCGCTCCTCCCCCCCCTGCTGCCCCCATGCTTCGGCACATATGCTCTTTTTTTTAACTGTGGTGGTGAAATCACCTCCTACAGCGTTGGAGTCGCGGCTTTATGTATCGTGGGAGCAAACGCTGTTGCTGTCAAGATAAATAAATCCGCGTTGCAACTGAATGGCGCACCTGAAAACAAAAAAATGCTTAACACTAAAACACAGTAAACAAAATTACATACCTGAAAAGCAAGCATGATAAAACATGATAAAACATAATAAAACATTGCAGAATAGAATGGAGTAAAAAAAGAGCAACAATAGAGAGAGAATAGAGTGAGAGAGAGAACAATAAAACGACAACTATTTTATTTTTATTTATTTATTTTTGAGATTCACAGGTAAAAAAGCTGCTGACTGAAGCGACTGAATCAAAACGCTACCACAAAAAAAATGTTAGCGATCGCAGGGATCAGGCCTGACTCTGCGAACGCTGCAGTTATGTGTGCTTAGTGTTTTGTAAGTGACAGTGATCGATCGATACTGCACTTGGGTGGGCTGGGCTGGGCGGAGGGGGAAAACGCAGGTGCTAGCAGGTATCTGGGCTGATCCCGCTAACAATGCGGTTTTTTTTGGAACCCTAAACTGCTGGGACGCTAGTATAGATCTGATCAGATCAGATATTGATCTGTTCAGATACTGTGCCACTAAGGGAGGTGTATGCTTTGCGCGTGGGTGTTTGCGGTACTGGCACTAACCTGGGGCGACGCAGACCTTATTTGACCCTAAAACCTAATTGATATCACCCGCCGGGCGATCAGGGGGTTAAACCGTTATTGGGTAATAAATGGCGGGTGCCCTGACAGTATAAAAAACAAGCTAACTAACCAGTGTCACCCGTAACAGTAATACAAAAAAAAACTGGTTACCTAGCGACACTAATGCAGCGATCAGAAAAACGATCGCTTAGTGACACTGGCAAAAGGGGGTGAAAGGGTTAACTAGGGGCAATCAGGGGGTTAAAACCTTTATTAGGTAATATATGGGGGTACCTGACGCTATATAAAAACCTGACGGGGAACCTAAATAACGAAATAACTAACTGGCTAACCAGCGTCACCAGTGACAGTTATACAGTGATCACTGGTGAAAGGGTTAACTCTAGGGGCAATCAAGGGGTTAAAACCTTTATTTAGGTTGTAATATGGGGGTACCTGACCTATAAACCTATTTATGAACCTATATAAACATGGCGGTTACCTAAAAAAAAAAAAATGGTTACCTAGCGACAGCAGTGACACTAATACAGCGATCAGAAAAACGATCGCTTAGTGACACTGGCAAAAGGGGGTGAAAGGGTTACCTGGGGGGCAATCAAGGGGTTAAACCTTTATTAGGGGGGGGTAGGGGGCTACCTTGGACCTAAAACTAACTGCACTGACAGTTATTACAGTCACACTGACACTAAATGCAGTGATCAGTAAAAAAATGATCACTGCAATTAGTGACACTGTGACTGGGGGGGGAGGGGGTGATCTGGGGGGTGATCTGGGGGTGACAGGGGGGTGTTTTGTGTGCCTATGTGTACTGGTGTCAGTGTACTGTTGGTGCACTAACCTGTACATGTTGACAGCTCGGCGTTCCGGTCACATAGACCGGCGCACCGAGCGTGACATCACTTCCTCTGCCTGTGTTTTGATTGACACAGACAGAGGAAGCATCTGATTCGCCAGGAGCGATCGCGAGGGGGTGGCCAGAAACCACTGGCCGTCCCCTCATCCCGGATCGCTCCTGAAGCGATCCCGACCGTCCCCGCCGGCCGGGGGGAGGTCCGATCGGACCCCCCACGCGCCTGAAGAATGGCACGTACAGGTACGTGCTTCTGCCTGTACGTGCCATTCTGCCGACGTATATCTACATGGGGCGGTCGGGAAGTGGTTAAGGACCGCCTCCTGCACATATACGTCAGCAGAATGGCACAGCTGGGCTCTTAAAGAGCAACGTACCTGTACATTGATGTGCCCAGCCGTGTCATTCTGCCAACGTATATGTGCAGGAGGCGGTCCTTAAGTGGTTAAAGAAGAAGAGAATTGTGCGCTGCATTTGGAGATTTCATAATTTACCGCGTCACGAATGATAATTCTCCATTACGAACGCTAGTTTACAAAACCGACCGCTTCCGGCTCGTCCTTGCTTGCGGGTGGGTCGCACGTGCGCCGCCGGCAGCGCGCTCGCAACCCGGTCCTGAGCTCCGAGAGGGTGGCCGCGGGACCCGCAAACCCGATCGCCGCCGGTGTCCTGCGTTCGGGTCACAGAGCTGAAGAACGGGGAGAGGTATGTGTAAACAAACCTCTCCCCGTGCTTCCTAGTGAGGCTGTCACTGATCGTCTGTTCCCTGTCATAGGGAAAGACGATCAGTGATGTCACACGTCAAGCCACGCCCCCCTACAGTAAAAAAAACATGCAGGTCACACTTAACCCCTACACTGCCCCCTAGTGGTTAACCCCTTCACTGCCCGTGACATTTTTACAGTAATCAATGCATTTTTAATCGCACTGATCGCTGTATTAATGCCAATGGTCCCAAAAATTGTCTGATGTGTCCGCCATAATGTCGCAGTCATGATAAAAATCGTTGATCGCCGCCATTACTAGTAAAAAATAAAATTATTAATAAAAATTCCATAAAGCTATCCCCTATTTTGTAGACGCTGTAACCTTTGCGCAAACCAATCAATAAACGCTTATTGCGATTTTTTTTTACCAAAAATATGTAGAAGAATACGTATCGGCCTAAACTGAGGAAAAATAACGTTTTTTTATATATTTTTGGGGGATATTTATTATAGCAAAAAGTTAAAAATATTGCATTTTTTTTCAAAATTGTCGCTCTATTTTTGTTTATAGCGCAAAAAAAAAAAAAAAAACGCTGAGGTGTTCAAATACCACCAAAAGAAAGCTCTATTTGTGGGAAAAAAAGGACGCCAATTTTGTTTGGGAGAAATGTCACACGACTGCGCAATTGCCAGTTAAAGCGACGCAGTGCCGAATCGCAAAAAGGGGGCCTGGTCCTTTGGCTGCAAATGGTCCGGGGCTGAAGTGGTTAATGGGATAATAATGAAGCTCCTTTGCTGGTGATACTGATGGAGTTAATGCAAACAAATTTTCAAAGGCTTTTTTTTTCTAGTGATATCAAGAATAATATTATTATGTTTTTTTCTTTTTTTGGTCAAGTTACCACTACACCATTATCTGTAGTTTTTAAGATCAAAGATACAACTATGTTGGTGTCCCTTGTTAATTCTACATTGTATTTTTTTATCTATAACTGCCGACTCCCAAACTGTCATTTGAAGTAAAACACATAGCCAAGTATTATTCTCCACAATTTTTTTTATTGTGCATTAAAAAATAAAACAAATAAAATTAGACATGCTATCTGCCAATAGAACTTAACCAAAAATATACCAAATCAAGTCATTATTCAATAAAAAAAAATAATGTCAAAGCAATAACTTCAAGGCCAATAATAAATAACACGTTATCTCCTCTGATTCCGCAACATGGCTGGTTCACAAACGGCTGTTCAGAAACAAACTGAAAAGTGCAAAATGAAAAGCGCGAATCAACACTGCTACTAACACGAAATTAGCAGAAGGAGCCCAAAGGGTGGCGCTAAAGAGCTGAAAAACTATCACGTCACTATGTTTGGAATTGTTGGCCAACAATTGTGTGGCCATGTGTATGCAAGACAAGTTTGGGCCAACGCCCTTCGGACAAAATTCCACGTTATTTTTAGCGAACAATCTGATCGTGTGTACGAGGCTTTAGAGGTTTTTTTTTATATGTCTTAGGAATTGCTGTATGATACAACCCGGCCTTTCCTTATGTGAATTTGTAATGTTGACTGTAGATAAAGCAAATAGTATATCTCAGCCTCATTGCTTTGTAGTGATCTGGAGTTGGACTAATGCCCCGTACACACGGTCGGAAATTCCGACCACAAAATCCGGCGGATTTTTTCCAACGGATTTTGTCCGACACTGGTGTTGCATACACACGGTCGGACAAAGTTGTCGGAAAATCCGATCATTCGGAATGTGGTGACGTTCGTTGCGTACGACGGGACTACGTAGAGGCTAGTAGCCAATAGCTTTGGTCTTGTAATTTGATCTGAGCATGCGTAGCACTTTGTCTGTCGGAATTCGCTACACACGATCGGAAAAAGTCCGATAGGACTTTGTTGTCGGAAAATTTGAGAGCAGGATCTCAAACTTTTTCCGTCGGAAATTCCGACGGAAAAAGTCCGATGGAGCCTACACACGGTCGCAATTTCAGACAAAATGTTCGGATAGGACATTTTCCGTCGGAAAATCTGACTGTGTGTACGGGGCATTAGAAGGCCTTTCGCTCAGCCACAGTGTGACGTCCACCTTCTGGCAGGTTTCCAAATGTTATAGGAGCTCTCTAAATATTACAGCATATTCAATTATCTGCATTAAAATAGTTGTAAACCTAATCTCTTTTAACCACTTCAATATTGAGCATTTTCGACCCCTTCCCGCCCAGGACAAATTTGAATGACAATTGTGCGGTCATAAAACACTGTACCAAAACAACATTTTTATAATTTTGTTCCCACAAATAGAGATTTCTTTTGGTGGTATTTTATCACCTCTCCGGTTTTTATTTTTTGCTAAACAATCAAAAAAAGACCAACATTTTTGGGAAAAAATTAAGTTTTTCTTCATTTCGGTTATAAAATGTTGTTTTCTCCTTCACTGACGGGCACTGATGAGGCAGCACTGATGGGCACTGATGAGGCAGCAATGATGGGCACTGATGAGTTGGCATTGATGAGGAGGCACTGATATGTAGAATTGATGGGCACTGATATGCAGCACTGATGGGCACCAATAGGCTGCCAGAAGGTGGACATCACACTGTGGCTGAACAAAAGGCCTTCTAAGGCTCCATTCACACTAGCGCGTTTTTGATGCATTTTGCAGAAATGCAGGGAAATTTTTTAACATGGGTTCCTATGTAACCTGTTCACATCAATGCATTTTTGTGCCTCTGCATTTTTGGAAAGGGTCTGGGACTTTTTTTCATGCAAAATGCAGCGTTTTGCATGTAATAGAAGCATGCAGCACTGATGGGCACCAATAGGTGGCACTGATATGCAGCACTGATGGGCACTGATGGGCACAGATAGGTGGCACTGATGGGCACTGACCGGCTGCTGTGATGGGCACTGACTGGCCGCTGTGATGGGCACTGACAGGCAGCACTGATTGGCACTGATAGGCATAACGGATTGGCACTGACAGGTGGCACTGACAGGTGGCACTGATAGGCAGCACTGATGATGAGGTACTGACAGGTTTTATGGCTCGGCACTGATTGGCACTGTGATGGGCACTGACTGGCACTGTGGTGGGCACTAATTGGCACTGAGATGGGCACTGATTGGCACAGTGATGGGCACTGTCATCTGTTTTTTTATGGGGCACTGACTGGTAGCTTATGGGCACATTTTAGCAGCTGTGGTGGCACATCTGATGGGGCTGTGCTGATAATCAATATGTTGATTATCAGCACAGACACCCCTTCTGGAAGGGAGAGCCATCGATCGTCTCTCCCTGTCAACGCGAACCAAGGAATGCCGCTTACCGGCACTTCCTGGTTTGCGCGATGATCAGCTGTGATTAGTCACAGCTGATCACGTGGTAAGAAGCCTCTGTCAGAGGCTTCTTACCACGATTGGAGATGACTGACATCTCCAATCATCTTCAGACTGACACGTGTGTACAAGTGTGTACTTGCCTCAATCCAAAGCATCGAGTCTGATTTCCATCTACACTCTCCTTCTTCTGCTATATGCGTGTGTCACTTCTGAAAGTCTATGCCGACAACAGGCAATCTTGCCCACCCTCCAGCACACAACAGGTGATTGATAGTCTCAGCTGTAAATGTTGCCCTATGAGACTGTGTAGATGGCTGTTAGTCCAATCCCTCTACTCAGGTCTCAGATTACACTCAGCTTATGTTTAAAATGGTTGTAACTGATGGGAAGGATTTGTTTAAAATAAGCAATCAGAATGATTATTCTGGATATTTACCTTCTGAATTACATCATCAACACTTCAACAATTACAACATTACATCATCAACACTTCAGTAACCTATGAAAAGAAAAATAAACAAAGCATATCCTTTTATAGTGTGTACTATTTTTGGTGATATTACCTTCATATGATCCTTCTGCGAATTGCCATTTCTGGCCAGTGATTCAGCTTAAATGACCCCTGGACTGAAAAGCCAGGAGTCCATTCCATTTGGTGAGTGGGGACACAGGAGGGGTGTGTGTAACACCTTGAAGTTTGGAGCAAAATTGCACTTTTGACAATTGGAGCACAAAAGCACTTTATATATGGGACGTTTACATATTTACATATTTTCACATCATCATTTGATACATTTTTCACACTTGTTTGATTTATAATTATTCATGATTTATGTATTTTTGGTGAGCGCTGTAGCATCTTACTTTTATATAGTGTGTACTTGCCTCAATCCAACGCACCAAGTGTGATATCCATCTCTTCTCTGTTTGAGTTTGGGTAGGTGGGTAGGGGGCAAAGAGGTGGCTTGGAGGTGGGTAGGTGGCAAAATCAAGGGATGTTGCTTGAAGGTGGGAGGGGGCAGAAACGTGGGATGGTGCTCAGAGGTGGGGGGGGCACAGACAAAGGATGTTGCTTGGAGGTGAGTAGGAGGCAGAGACAAGGAATGGTACTCAGAGGTGGGTATGGGAAAGAGACAAGGGATGTTGCTCAGAGGTGGGTAGAGGGCAGAGATAAGGGGTGGTGCTTGGGGGTGGATAGGGGGCAGAGACAAGGGATTGTGCTCGGAGGTAGGTAGGGGGCAGAGACAAGGAATGGTACTCAGAGGTGGGTAGGGGGAAGAGACAAGGGATGTTGCTCAGAGGTGGGTAGGGGGCAAAGAGGTGGCTTGGAGGTGGGTAGGGGGCAGAGACAAGGAATGGTACTCAGAGGTGGGTATGGGGAAGAGACAAGGGATGTTGCTCAGAGGTGGGTAGGTGCAGAGACAAGGGGTGGTGCTTGGAGGTGGATAGGGGGCAGAGACAAGGGATTGTGCTCAGAGGTAGGTATGGGTCAGAGACAAGGAATGGTACTCAGAGGTGGGTAGGGGGAAGAGACAAGGGAGGTTGCTTAGAGGTGAATAGGAGGCAAAGACAGGGGATGGTGCTTGGAGGTGGGTAAGGGGTGGAGACTAGGAATTTTGTTTGGAGGTGGGTACGGGACAGAAACATGGGATGGTGCTCAGAGGTGGGTGGGGGACAGAGACAAGGGCTATTGCTTGGAAGTGGGTAGGGGCAGAGACAAGGAATGGTACTCAGAGGTGAATAGGGGGCAGAGACAAGGGATAGTGCTTGTAGGTGGGTAGGGGCCAGAGACAAGCGATTGTGTTTGGAGGGAGGTAGGGGTCAGAGACAAGGAATGGTACTCAGAGGTGGGTAGGGGGAAGAGACATGGGAGGTTGCTTAGAGGTGAATAGGGGGCAAAGACAGGGGATGGTGCTTGGAGGTGGGTAAGGGGTGGAAACTAGGGATTTTGTTTGGAGGTGGGTACGGGGCAGAAACGTGGGATGGTGCTCAGAGGTGGGTGGGGGACAGAGACAAGGGATATTGCTTGAAAGTGGGTAGGGGCAGAGACAAGGAATGGTACTCAGAGGTGAATAGGGGGCAGAGACAAGGGATAGTGCTTGTAGATGGGTAGGGGCCAGAGACAAGCGATTGTGCTCGGAGGTAGGTAGGGGGCAGAGACAAGGAATGGTTCTCAGAGGTGGGTAGGGGGAAGAGACATGGGAGGTTGCTTAGAGGTGAATAGGGGGCAAAGACAAGGGATGGTGCTTGGAGGTGGGTAGGGGGCAGAAACGTGGGATGGTGCTCAGAGGTGGGTAGTTAATGGACATAAGGGAGGAAGTACCTTCAGGTAATATCTGAAAAAAAAAAATCTTGCAAATGAATCATAATTTACAACAATGCCATTCCATATATAAAGCAACAACAAAAAATAAAGTAACATTTAAAGAAATAGCTGTAATTAACACCTCCTGGTGCTATACAGTGCCTGTTGCTCTAATAAAACAAAAAGAGGAAAATCAGCTAAAAAACAAAACTATATAAAAACCAGCACTCGGCCTATCAAACTGACAGCAAATGGATAGGTGACATTCCGCCACCAGGAACGCAGCATTAACCGATTGCAACCGGCACTTTGTACGACGGCGTATTCCGTAATAATTCCACACGAGTCAATCAAACCCTTTAAGGAAAACAAATACAGTGAAGTCAGCACACTGTTTTCCTCTCCGCTCCGTCTCCTCACTTAAAGCTTGACAGCGTTTTCTCTGCAAGTGTACGTATTATAGGTAATCCCTGTTTTTATGTTCTAAAGGGGCAATTATGGACACAGCTTGACATGCATGGTGGGAGAGACCATTAACCCTTTAGCTGCTACAAGGCAACAACACCAGTAGAGTCTTCATAAAAAATAAAAATAAAAAAAAGGAAGGTTTCAAAACCCACAGGCTGCAATTACGCCTGTCAGCGAAATGAGGTATAATGGCTGGTGAGAGCTACGCGATTGTCCGGTAAACATGGCCTGCCAGTCAGGGAGACACAGGGAATATTATTGATGTTCCTAGTGTGTCAATGCGGGGCAGATTAACGGGGGGGGGGAGGAATAAATATACACACATTACCGACTTGATAATCTCGTCTTTATAAAAAAAGTCCTGACTCTTTGATAGTGAGCCGGTTGGTTCTTTGCATGCCTTATCACTAATTGCCAGGAGAAAGCCGCAACTGAAATGGAATCCATGGGAATTATCGGGAATGGAGGGCTATCTAAACCCGAAAGCAAACATGCAATATATTGTAGACATGTGCAACTGTTTTTTTTTTTTTTTTTCGTTTTTTTTTTTTTTTTTTCCGTTATTTTTGTTTATTCGTTATCGTACGAATGAACGAACGATTCGCTAAAAATTTTAACGAATAACGAATCGTTCGAATCGAACGAATCCGAAAATAATGAAAATCCGAAAAAAACAAATTAGAAACAACGAATGTACGAATGAAGAAAATCCGAAAAACGAAAACAGGAACAACGAAAATGAAAATGAACGAAAAAATTCGTACATTCGTAACTTTATTTTTTTGTTGAATTGGTAATTTTCCATGTCCCTTACAATGGTGCTGCTTAACGTGCTTCGAATGTATTGAACGAAAAAATTCGTACATTCGTAACTTTTTTTTTTTTTTTTCGATTCGTAATTTTTCCGTGTCTCTTACAATGGCGCTGCTTAACGTGCTTCGAATGGATTGAACGAAAAAATTCGTACATTCGTAACTTTTTTTTTTTTCTTCGATTCGTAATTTTCCGTGTCTCTTACAATGGCGTTGCTTAACGTGCTTCGAATGGATTGAACGAAAAAATTCGTACATTCGTAACTTTTTTTTTCGATTCGTAATTTTCCGTGTCTCTTAAAATGTAATAATAGCATACACATTACATAAAATTATGAATTATGCTCCGATTACGAATTTACGAATGTTGCGAATGTTACGAATGTACGAATAAATAGGAATGCGTCCGAATTTCGAATAAATGAATAAACGAAAATTAAACTAACGGAAAAACGAATCAACGAAAAAATAACTCTTACGAAAATACGAATTGCTACGAATACGAACACCGACGACTTACGAATTTACGAATCGTTACGAATCAACGGAAACGAAAAAAACGAAACGAAAATAAACACATTTTTTTGTTGTGCACATGTCTAATATTTTGCAGAGGTGGCAAATTCGTTTTTTTCTTATGCCCCGTACACACGGTTGGAAATTCCGCCGGAAAATGGGCGATTGGACCATGTTGTCAGAAAATCTGCCCATGTGTGTGCTCCATCGGACTTTTTCCGTCGGAATTTCAGACGGAAAAAATTTGAGATCCTGCTCTCAAATTTTCCGACAACAAAATCCGATCTGACTTTTTCCGATCGTGTGTAGAGAATTCCGACAGACAAAGTGCCACGCATGCTCAGATCAAATTACGAGACCAAAGCTATTGGCTACTAGCCTCTACATAGTTCCGTTGTACGCAACGAACGTCACCACGTTCAGAATGATCGGATTTTCCAACAACTTTGTCCGACCGTGTGTATGCAACACCAGTCGGACAAAGCCGGATTTTGTGGTCGGAAATTCCGACCGTGTGTACGGGGGCAAATTCTTTCTTTCCTTTATTGTTACCTGGTGATCCTGCCAATAAGTCTGTTATTTTTCGATTTCCTTTAACAGAGCAAGCTGTCCAGACAAAGTGGCATTTAGAGGGTTGGGACAAATCGTTTACCATTCACAGGGGTGCTTACAATGGCCAGTTTTTATTTATTTATGTAAAACCTTTATACTAAAAGAAAAAAAAAACTGTTGCTGCATCTGCTTATTTATTTATTTAGGGTACTTATATAGCGCAGTCAATTTACATATACATTGTACATTCACATCAGTCCCTACGCTCAAGGAGCTTACACTCAGGGCTCAAGTCGAGCAGTAGAGAGGCTCCCACCAACCAACTGGATAAATACACAAGCAGGTCAGCCTTGCGGATGACACGGGCTTACCTGAGGTGTGGGGTCAAAGCACTTACAGGTATTCACCAGAGTTCCTGATGATGGAGATGGGTTTTGTTGCATGGTAGTACTCAGGATCACCCTACCAGGAGATGAGCAAGCTGGATTCCATTAGCAGATTTAGCAGGTAGGGATCAAAGAGAACTGTAGTCAATAAACAAGCCAAAGGTCAGTAACAAGTGGTTGCAGGTTGGGATCAAGCAGACGCGTAGTCAAGGAACAAGCCAAACGTCGGTAACGAGTGGTATTGGAGATAATGACAACTGTAGGAATGCAAGATATCAGCTGGAGAGTGCACAATAATCTGGCAAACAGGAATTGCAAACACATGGCCTAAAGTGGGCGTAAACTCCCATGGTTGATTTTTACTTGTAGGTAAGCCTATAGTAAGGCTTACCTATAGGTACAGTAAATATCTCCTAAACGTACACCGTTTAGGAGATATTTACTTGTGAAGCCACCGGTGACGTCACCAGCACATTCGCTCTAAAGGAAGAGCATACTTGTGCCTTTACTTCAAATCCCTGTGCTATGAACAGCCGCTCCCTCGTGCATGCGTCACCGTGGCTTGTCCAATCAAAGAAAGATCTGGAGCCCAAGGTAAGTTTCACATAATGTGCTAGTATGCAATGCATTTTTTTTTTTATTTTAAAGACTGCGGTTTACTACCACTTTAGGTTCATGGGAGGAGCAAAAAGTTCAAGGTTCACCAGAAACAAGAGACAAGGCAAGGTTGTTCTAGAAGATCAGATAGGGAGCTGTCTAGCATCTAGCAAGAAGAGCTAATGCCAGATGCAGCAGAGGATGTGGGGTCAGATGCACATCCTGACACTCTGGATTTAAAGTGGGTATAGGAGCAATTGCTAATTTTTATAATTAAACCAGTAAGGGAACAAATAAAATCAAAAAGCCCATTTTAGTAAATCAGCCCCAAAGTGTAAAGATGCATAGAGCAACCATATAGATGGTAACAGCACAGAGCAAAGTCTTCAAGTTTACAACCGCTTAGCCATTCCCATCCAAATCTGGAAATGTTTAAATTTTCTAAAACTGGACAAATATACAAACATGCAGTAGAAAAACCTGGAGCCATTGTATAAACTGTATGTCTACAAACAACCCCCAAGGTCTTATTTCCTGCTCTCTGATTGGCTCACTGCTTTTCCGAAAAGTCTGCCCTGCACTACAAATTAAATTTCATTAAATACTCCATTTGAGATGCCCAGTTTTGTGACAGGTTGACATCAGTTTTAGGCACCTTCCTCCTGCACCCCAATGGCACATGCATCCCTTGTGTGGAAGTGGCCTGGACTCTGCATGATACAAGTACTTAAACATAATCCACTTTGATGCCTTTCAGTTGTTATAATGTCTCTTCTGCCTTAAGACTCCCATATGATATAGATTTGTAGGAGATGGGAGATCGTTAATTTGTGTTTTATGCAGAAGGCCACATCAATATCTGGACAAGTATTGTTTTCTTTAGACCATTACCTCAGTTGTAGATGAGCTGACAATATTCTTAAAGGAGAGCAACACAGTTTTTAGAATGACACAACCATGCAGAAAGAGGCATTTCTGTACAGAAACATACTCCCATGGGTCTTTGAAATAGGGATGGGGGGGGGGGGGTGCATCAGCGGCTTTCGGTCATGCCATCGGTCATGCCATCTGCTCTCCGGGCCCGATCTGGGGACTGACAATGCGGACAATGCCACATCCCTCAGCCAAGACACCCTTGCAATGTCCCCCCAAGCTACTCAGGCTCTTTTAACCCCCCGATTTACTAGACGAGAAACTCCAGGCTCTTCTCCATCTATTAACACGCAACATTGCTGCAGAGGTGAGTAAACTATCCCAGGAATTACAGGGGGAAATTGCCCAAATAGGGGAACGCGCAGATGCTTCAGAGACTCATGCCGCATACACACGGTCGGACTTTACGATGGGAAATGTTGGATGTGAGCTTGTTGTCAGAACATTTGCTGTCGGACTTTCCGCCAACAAATATTTGAGAGCAGGTTCTCAAATTTTCAGCCAACAAGACTTTGTTGTTGGAAAGTCCGATCGTGTGTACACAAGTCTGGCGCACGCACGCAAAGTTCACGCATGCTCAGAATCAAGCAGAAGGAGCCGCACTGGCTATTGAACTTCATTTTTTCTCGGCTCTTCGTACGTCTTGTACTTCACCACGTTCCCACGTTTGTAATTGTTGGCCAACATTTGTGTGACCGTGTGTATGCAAGACAAGTTTGAGCCAACAACCTTTCAAACAAAAATCCACGGTTTTGTTGGCGGAAAGTCCAATCGTGTGTACGGGGCATAAGTTTAATAATCTTGTCCAATATGTCCAGGAACTTGAGGAAGAATCCTTTTCATTGAAACACTCTGTGTCCCAGCTCCAACTACAAAAGGAGGACCTGGAGAATAGGGAGAGACGCCAAAATCTACACTTTCGTGGAATACCAGAGGCTGTGGGTGATAATACCTTGCGCTCCTACCTGCTGCGCCTTTTCAATACACTGGCTCCAAAAATTGCAGATATTGATTGGAGGCTGAATCGGGCCCATAGATCCCTGGGCCCCAAACCGCCCTCTGGAGCTAGGCCTAGAAATGTCATAGTCCGCTTAAATTTGTATGACAGCAAGGAGACCCTGACCCTTGCTACATGCAATAAATCATCCACTGAGTATAAGGGGCCAAAAATCCAGATCTACAACGATCTCTCTCCTATTACTCTTGTTAAATGGAGAAACCTCCGTCCAGTCACCTCCCACTTGCAAAATCATCGCATCCCATATTTCTGGGAATTTCTGTTTCGCCTGATTGTCTCCCGTGATGGTTCTCAACACTGCCTTTGCGATTTACATGAAGGAGAAGCATTCATCAAAAGCCTGGGACTACCACCTCTGCCGGAAGATTTTCTTCTCCCACCTGCTGCTCCGTCTGGTCGTCCAGCTTCCACTCTGCCTAATCAGATCTGGACCCCTGTTCAGAGTAAACAGAAGAAATCCTTCTCCACTCCTCAACGCTCTCAAACATCCAGATGACCTCCCTGAAATGATGACAGTTGCTGATGGCTTTAAGTTACAGGCAGGCCTGCCTTTCCCTTTGTGACAGTTGGTTTTTGATCTGGACATTAGGTTGAAAAGTTCTCAGAAGAATTGGAGATATTCCTGTGCATACCCATGGGGTATAGTTTGTTTATTTTCTTTTGTAATAATTTATTTTTTGCTATTTTTGCTACATTCCTGCTGAAGATCAGGTGGATCCTTTATCCCTACATTTACATCTGATGGGGGTCGCCGGGTGGCTCCAAACCATCCAAGACTTTAGTCTAATGCCGCGTACACACGATCGGAATTCTCGTCAGAAAAAACTCTGACGGTTTTTCCAACGAAAAAATTGAGAACAGGTTCTCAATTCAAAGTCCGTCGGAAATTCCGACAGAAAAAGACCGTTGACCATACACACGGTCGTAAAATCCGATGAAAAGCTCCCATCGGACTGTTTCCATCGGAAATTCCGACCGTGTGTACGCCGCATAAGACTCCTGAGTTGCATTTGCTTCTCAGGCGTAATGATCATGTTTTTTATTTTTTTAGACCCCTCCTGGGTCTCCTCACTGTTGTTGTTTTTTTTTTTTATTATTTTTGTTCCTAGGGCAGTTTGTGAAATGTATATTCATGTTCCAGTATTGGGTTTTATGTCTGTTTTTAGAGAACTGCAAGTTTCTAGGTTCATTATCTCAACAAGCAGATACACTGTTAAAATGTTATGGCGTTGAAACTCATTTCTCATAATGTTAAGGATCTGAACTCCATTCAGAAACGATGGCTTGCCCTTAAAGATTTTCGAATGTCAGGTGCTGATATTGTCATGATCCAGGAGACTCACTTTCAAGCTGGGGGTTCGATGAAATTTGCATTTAAAATATTTCCCTACTTCTTATGTGGCCTCTGACCCCTCTGGTAAGGCCGGTGTAGCTGTAAAAATCTTGCCCTATCAGGGTCAAGGATAAATACATCGACCCCCACGGGAGGTTTGTCATCCTGGTTTGTGAATACTTGTCATCCTCGTTCACGTTGGTAAATGTATATGCACCTAATTCTGGGCAAATTGGTTTTCTGGATGAGCTCTCTCTTCTTGTTCAGCGTTATTCCCAGCCCTTTATCATAGTTGGGGGTGACTTTAACCTGGTTATGTCCCATAGTAGAGACAAACACACACTTTTTGGGGACACGCCATCACAGAGGGTGGTATGCCAAACCACCTCCTTTCGAAAATATATCAGGTCTCACCGCTTGTTTGATGCCTGGAGAATTAAACATCCAACACATAGACAATACACCTTCTACTCCATGTGTATTCTAGATTGGACCATTTTTTCATATCAGCACCACTACCCCCCCCCCCCCCCCGTCCCATACGGTAGATTCTAATATCTTACCCATTATGTGGTCAGAATACGCCCCTATCTCCTTAGATCTTTTTCTACAACACTCTACCTCTAAGACTTGTCATTGGCGGCTTAATGATCACCTTCTTAACTCCCCAGTCATCAAGGAAAGACTAACCAGGGATCTGGGTGAGTTTTTGCAGCTGAATGTAGGTTCGGTACAAAAGGTATCTACCCTTTGGGAATCTCACAAGGCCTGCTTCAGAGGCTTATGCATTGCCGAGGGCTCTCGCATAAAGAGAGATAGCGAGGGTCATCATGTATCTTTACTGGCGGACTTGAAGCTTGCGGAGCGTGGACTTGTGAGCGCCCCCAATGGTTGAATGCCTTTGTAAGTTAGTATCATTACATAACCAGTTGAAATCTTAAGCATTCAGCAAAGCAGCCAAGTCCCTAATGTGGGCTAAACAAAAATGTTATGAATTTTCCAATAAGCCACACAAAATGTCGGTTAATAAGCAACGCCCACGCCCTTTTCATTCCTATCCTGAATGACTTATTCAAAATGATGGCACACCTACCCAATGTCCTTAAACTATGACTAAGGTTTTCAGAGACTTTTATAGTAAGCTTTAAAACTGTCTTACCCCGGAATTTTTTTTTTTACTTTACACAAGATAATTTTGACAAGTTTGTCAAAGATCTCTCACTACCCAAATTGACATCATTAGACCCTGAGAAACGTAACGCCCCTATTTCCCCTGAGGAACTAGCAAAAACAGTCAAAGATCTTCCTCTACATAAGTCCCCAGGCCCAGACGGTCTCACATACCTCTACTATAAATCTTTTTTGCCCACTTTAATGCCCCATATGTTGGAGTTATTTGGTACATTATTCCATGGAGATACCCCACATTCCCAGTTTACTCACTGTTATATCTCAGTTATACCAAAACCTGCCAAGGGCCCCTCTATACCTGACAACTACAGACATATAGCCCTATTAAATTCTGACTATAAGATATTTACTAAAATCCTGTTGTCTAGGCTATCCCAATTTATATCCAAACTGGTTAATAGGGATCAAGTGGGTTTTGTGCCCTCCAGACATGCTGGGGATAACACAAGGCGCACTATAGATCTGATTGACCTATTGAACAATGTCCCTTGCCCGGCTCTTATACTAAGCCAAAAGGCATTTGATCGGTTAAGCTGGGCGACACTGATGGGCATTGATCGACAGCAGTGATGGGCAGCACTGATAGGTGGCACTGATTGTCAACACTGACTGGCATCGCTAATGGGCACTGATTGGTGGCACTTGTGGGCAGTGGTGGGCACTGATTGCTGCCACTGGTGGGCACTATATGCTGGCATTGGTGGGAAATGGTGGGTACTGTTTTGTGAGACTGTATTTATTTATTGTAATCAGGGCACTGATGATCAGTGCCCTGATTACATCCTAGATGTCCCCCTGTGAGGAGATGCCGCTGATCGGCTCTCCTCTCCTCACACTCTGTCAGCGGCTGTTCTGGGACAACGTCATATGGCGAACAAAAGCTGCACCGCCCCGCCGTCATTTAACGGTGGGCGGGCAGCAAGCAGTTAAACAGCTGATCTCATATATCCTTCTAGCGGCTAAAAGGGCTATGACGTTGTGTTGGCTGTCAACTACTCCTCCTTCTCAAATACAATTTTTGCAACTTGTAGAGGAGATCAGATGGATGGAATACCTTACAGCCACTGTTCATGACATGATTTCCTAGGTTAACAAAATTTAGGAGCCCTGGGATCAATCTGACTATGGGGATCACATAGATTTACCCAATTACTGGAGTCTACTGTCTTGTTGTGGATCACAAATGTTTTTCTTTATTATGTTCTCCTGTAGGTCCCTCTATTGTAAGACGACATTCTAATATATATGACCTATACTGTGTACCTCTGCCTTTATTAATCTTTAACGCCATTACTTTCATAGTATGTTTGAAATGTTCTGATAAAGTTTCATGGCTTTTTGTTCTCATGCCATGATATTTTGTTATGTATGTTATATACGCTAATGTATATCTGTTTTTCTTTTATCTTCTAAACTAATAATAAGAATACAATTACAAAAAAAAAAATAGGGATGGGGTTCATCCATACAGAAATAAGGTGTTCGTCTATCCATCGAAGCCAGCCTCAATTGCTCATCTATTTATTTTTAAAGACCCCTCCCCGCAGACCCCTAAAACCTGCCAGGGTTGTGGGGAAGAGACCCTTGACCTCATCAACATGGGTGCTTTGCCAATGAGGATCTCATCTGGCAAGGTACCTTCTACATATTGGGAGCATGTTGCCTGGTATTGTTTAGGATAGGGCACGTTTGCTGCTCCTTCTTCCCTTTGCCAGCCAGTCTACATTCTGCGGATAAGGGTCTGGTGTGGATTTTGGGGTGCATTCAATGCTTTTTTGGTTGTTTTTTGTATATGTGTTTCTCCTTTAAAATGAATACCAAGCCCAGAGGGTCTTGCATGCCATTTTTATTTGCATGGGGATCTGTCCTTAAAATCCATACCAGACCCTCATCAAAGATAAGGGTCTGGTATGGATTTCTCGTGAGAACCCTGCACCATTTTGCTTTTGTTTCTTTTTTCTTTCCATAGGTCTCCCCTTACAATTCTTATCTAGGATATAGATAAAGAAATTCCCCAGCTGCTTTGTTTATGATATACAGTAAAACCTCGGATTGTGAGAAACGCAGTTTACGAGCATTTCGCAATACTCAGTTTTTTTTTTTTTTTTTTCTTGACTCGGTTTGCGAGCGTTGTCTCGCAAGATGAGCAGGATTCAAGCCTCTGGGGTGTGCAGTACCGCATTTTGCCAGAGGTGCGGGGGTGCCGGTGATGCTCGGAGACACTCAGAGCCGCTCGGTGACACTCGCAAACACTCTGTTCCTGAGTGTCTCCGAGCGCCTCCAAGTGGTCCCTGAGCTTCTCCGAGTGTTTCCAAATGTCTCCGATGCACCCCACCTCTGACCACTTGCGATACTGGAACAAATGATCTGAGTTTCCTTTGATTCCTATGGGGAAACCCGCTTTGATATATAAGTGCTTTGGATTACATGCATTCTTCTGGAACGGATTATGCTCCTAATCCAAGGTACTACTGTATATACAGTATCTCACAAATTTTAAGTACACCCTTCACATTTTTGTAAATATTTTATTCTATCTTTTCATGTGACAACACTGAAGAAATGACACTTTGCTACAATGTAAAGTAGTGAGTGTACAGCTTGTATAACAGTGTAAATTTGTTGTCCCCTCAAAATAACTCAACACAACCATTAATGTCTAAACCGCTGGCAACAAACATGAGTACACCCCTAAGTGAAATTTGTCCTTATTGGGCCCAAAGTGTCAATATTTTGTTTGGCCAACATTATTTTCCAGCACTGCCTTAACCCTCTTGGGCATGGAGTTCACCAGAGCTTCACAGGTTGTCACTGGAGTCCTCTACCATTCCTCCATGACGACATCATGGAGCTGGGGGATGTTAGAGACCTTGTGCTCCTCCACCTTCCATTTGAGGATGCCCCAAAGATGCTCAATAGGGTTTAGGTATGGAGACATGCTTGGCCATCTATCACCTTTACCCTCAGCTTCTTTAGCAAGGTAGTGGTAGTCTTGGAGGTGTGTTTGGGGTCTTTATCATGTTGGAATACTGCTCTGTGGCCCAGTCTCTGAAGGGAGGGGATCATGCTCTGCTTCAATATGTCACAGTACATGTTGGCATTCATGGTTCCCTCAATGAACTGTAGCTCCTCAGTGCCGGTAGCACTCATGCAGCCCCAGACCATGACACCATTTAGTACCGATGAGCAAACACCCTGTATGTATGGGGCCTGAAGATGGTGACATGAAACCAGAAAGGAAATGCCACTTTTGACCTTTGAAGAGGAAACCTTTCAGTGAACTCAAACTGTTCTCTCAAAGCTCAGCCTTTCCACCTCAAGCATCCTCTCCTTATCTGTAATTACTTCACATTTCATCTGTCATTTCTAATGCAATCAGATGAAAGCTGAGACTGTATCATTACATGTATTTTATACTATTGGAGCCTTTATTTTCTATGGTATGGTTATCCATCTGCGGGTCTGATTACCAATGCAGCGACCCGGAGGACAAAGGGGATTCTAAGCAGGCTGCGTGTGCTCTGATCCTCTGTAACGGGGGATCACGGACATCCGGTAAGCAGTGATTTTATCCCTAGTTGTGGTGGATCCCACACATTCTTCCCGTTCACCAGTGATTGAAGATATACTTTTGCGGATGGACTTTATATTTAATTTATGCACGGGTGTATGTCACAATTTTTGAGGTTGCTACGTTAATGCCGCGTACACACGATCGGACTTTCCGGCGGACAATCCGACGGACTTTGCAGCTGAGGTCCGCCGGACTTTCAAGCGAATGGACTTGGCCACACACGATCACTCCAAAAGTCCACCGGATTCGAACGTGATGACGTAGAATAAGGACGTTCATAGACAGTAGCCAATAGCTGCCCTAGCGTTGGTTTTAGTCTGTCGGACTAGCACACAGACGACCGGACTTTTCGACAGGACTCGAGTATGGCGGACAATTTTTAAGCCAGTCTTATTTCTAGGTCCGCCGGACTTTCGGGAAGAAAAAGTCCACTGGAGCCCACACACGATCAAATTGTCCGATGCACTCTGGTCCGCCGGAAAGTCCGATCATGTGTACGCGGCATAAGACTTTTTCTGATTCAGTTGGATTTGTGTCATTATCACCATCCTCATCATTTAACTACAAGCTGTGACTTTTTATGTTTTATGTTTTTTTTACTTATTCTGTCAATATTACAGATTTAGCGTGATCCTATATATTTTTCATATTTTCTTGCTGTTTTGGTGTTATACAGCAGAATTGATGCTTCCATTTTTGTCAGATTTCATTATCTTTGAGTATATATTTATATATTAGCGCAGTTTCTTCCCTTTATTTACTTCCACCACCATGCTTGACTGTAGGCAAGACACACTTGTCTTTGTACTCCTCACCTGGTTGCCCCCACACACGCTTGACACCATCTGAACCAAATAGGTTTATCTTGGTCTCATCAGACCACAGGACATGGTTCCAGTAATCCATGTCCTTAGTCTGCTTGTCTTCAGCAAACTGTTTGCAGGCTTTCTTGTTCATCATCTTGAGAAGAGGCTTCCTTCTGGGATGACAGCCATGCAGACCAATTTGATGCAGTGTGCGGCGTATGGTCTGAGCACTGACAGGCTGACCCCCCACCCTTTCAACCTCTGCAGCAATGCTGGCAGCACTCATACGTCTATTTCCCAAAGACAACCTCTGGATATGACGCTGAGCACGTGCACTCAACTTCTTTGGTGGACCATGGCGAGGCCTGTTCTGAGTGGAACCTGTCCTTTTAAACCGCTGTATGGTCTTGGCTACCGTGCTGCAGCTCAGTTTCAGGGTCTTGGCAAACTTCTTATAGCCTAGGCCATCTTTATGTAGAGCAACAATTCTTTTTTTCAGATCCTCAGAGAGTTCTTTGTCACGAGGTGCCATGTTGAACTTCCAGTGACCAGAATGAGAGAGTGAGAGCGATAACACCAAATTTAACACACCTGCTCCACATTCACACCTGAGACCTTTTAGCACTAATCACTAATGTGTCACATGATGCCTGGGGGGGGGGGGTAGCTAACTGGGCCCAATTTGGACATTTTCACTTAGGGGTGTACTCACTTTTGTTGCCAGCGGTTTTGACATTAATGGCTGTGTGTTGAGTTATTTTGAGGGGACAGCAAATTTACACTGTTATACAAGCTGTACACTCACTACTTTACAGTGTCATTTCTTCAGTGTTGTCACATGAAAAGATAGAATAAAATATTTACAAAAATGTGAGGGGTGTACTCACTTTTGTGAGATACTGTATTTATATATTTTTTGCATTGGCACATGTCTCCCCTATCAGTTCCTAGCTTCCCTTGCCCTTTAAAAAATTCTTGACTACAACCCTTGAAAATGTACAATTGGTTTTCCATTGACTTCTACGAGATTTATATTAAAGTTTGCAATTTGCTAATTTTTGGACGTGTTCCCTGAAGCAATCGAATCCAAGCAGATATGCTCATCACTACTCTTGAAAAGCAGAGGGAAAAAAAATAATCTTGCGTTCGGCCTGCTTTTACAGTTTTTTGTGAATTTGTCTCATCATATGCAAGAATGCAAATCAGAGAACTTAGGATGGACACCACCATTGTGGTTGGTGTTTACCACTGGTCCAAAATTCCCATGATTGATTATACCCACAACTTCTTTTTCATCATTAGTTTTCCTGTATACTAGCTTTTAAAAGTAACAAAGGGAAATGTAATAAGGAACAGAGAACCATTATTACGCACATACATTGTTGTCTGCTAAACTCAATATTACAAGGCAATGGAGATCCATCTCGTCCCCTGGGGACAAAAAAAAATGATCTTCTTGTGTCATGGAGAAAAGCAGCACTTGACCTGAAAGCAAGTGGAGATCACTGGAGTAGCGGTACAGTAATGCCGCGTACACACGGTCGGAATTCTCGTCGGAAAAAGCTCTGATGGTTTTCCCGTCGGAATTCCGACGGAATTTCGCTCAAACTGTCCTGCCTACACATAGTCACACCAAATTCCGACGGTCAGTAACACAGCGGCATAAAACACGTTCGACAGCACTACAAAAGGGAAGTTTAATGCTTCCGAGCATGCGTCGAATTGTTTCCGAGCATGCGTCGGAATTTTGCGTGTCGGAATTGCATACACACGATCGGAAAATCCGATAGAAAGGTTTTCCGTCGGAAAAATTGAGAACAGGTTCTCAATTCAAAGTCCGTCGGAAATTCCGACAGATAAAGACCGATGGGCATACACACGTTGGTAAAATCCATTGAGGTGCTCCCATCGGACTGTTTCCATCGGAATTTCCGACCGTGTGTACGCGGCATAACAGTGACAACTACAGTCATTTCGAACTTTGAGTGGAATCAGGTATGGTATACACATAGCTACATTGGTCCAAGCTGGTCCGATATGTAAAACATATCCATAGCCGGAATTCTCCTTTAACCACCTCCTGCACTGACGATGCACAGATGTGGCCTGGTGGGACAAGCATCATTATAATTGGATGCACCTGTGTATCCTCCCACTTTTGGCACTCATGCATGGCCTCAGGGTTGCACACAAGTGCTATCTGTTACAGATTGGTGTACCAGGCCCTAGTACCATGTGATCGCTGGGACCAATCACATTGATCACATAAAAAGCAGTAAAAAATGTCTGTCCTTCATGACGCCATTACTAAACCAAAAATATTGTTGGAAGCTAGCATCATCAAGATTCAGGAGGAATAGGATAGGCAGCATAGTTCTTCAAGAGATCCCAGATCCATAGCAAATTCAATCAGTTACATCAGCATCAGGGGGATTGATAGCTGCTGATCCAGGACTGATTCATTTTTATAAATGAGAGCCTATCAACGGAGTCTGTGGACAGGCGCACTCTTTGATCCCTTACAAACCCTTCAGCAGCACCTTGTGTGCCTTCAGAAAGCATGCTGGATGCAGGACAGGCCAGTAGCTCGAGAGCTCTTTGAAGACCGCTTTAGCATTCTCTGCATGGCACCAGTGTCTGGCCTCCTGTTTTCACAATGCATCAGGCCAGCTGCTTAGCACTAGACCTGAAAGCAAGTGGCGATCACTGAAGTAGCGTTACAGTAAAGGTGACTACTACAGTCATGTCCAGCTTTGAGTGGAATCAAGTATGGTATATACATAGTTACATTTGTCCAAGTAAAACATATCCAAGTATGAAAATGTGATCAATAAAACATTAAACAATTGAGAAGCAATTAATTATCTAGCGCATATATTTAAGAATAATTAAAATTGAAGTGAGCTATTATAAAATCAGACTTTTTATGTATTTATGTTTTTATTATGTATTCTGATATAAAAATTATGATATTTTTTACTAGAAGTAAAAATTCGCAATTTTTATGTAACACCATGCTGTTTACTTTTTCATATTTTTTTTTTTTTTTTACACAACAGGTAAAAAGCCTAATGGTTGTCAATTTATCCGTGATTTTTCTCCTGCTCTGAGGTCATCTAGGTAACATTAATGTCAGCCATTTTTACTCATCTTGGTATCTTCTGAGCACTTAGCAGACGTGAGCCCGGGGTAAGTCCATTTATCTCGTCATTCTGACAAATTCAATTGCCAAACCTTTTACAGACTTTTTTCTCTATAGAAATTTGATCCCAACATTAGTAGCTCAAGACGGTCTCAGGAATCAAGAGTAGTTCTTACATGACTTGCCATTTAGTTTACTTCCGTTTTTAGTGAAAAATTATTTTTCCTTCAGCGTCCGTTGTCTGCTGTGAAGTGGATGAGCTGCTTAGATTCTAGAGTAGCATCTTTGCTGCCAGTCCACCAGGAAAATCAGAAGTTGCCCATAAATGCCGGGGTTGGTTCAGGAAACGTAATGGCAAGGATTAGATTCTGTACATCAAGAGTTTTCATTTCATCAAAATGTCAGTGTAAATCAAGAGAATTTAGATAATAATATAACAAAAATAGGGTAAAAGAAAATAGGGATAAATAGGGTAAAAGGAAAAAAAAAAAATAATAAAAAGATGTATTAAAAAATAGGAACAATACACTATATTGTCAAAAGTATTGGGACACCTGCCTTATTCACACACATGAACTTTAATGGCATCCCAGTCTTAGTTCGTAGGGTTCAATATTGAGTTGACTCACCCTTTGCAGCTATAACAGCTTCAACTCTTCTGGGAAGGCTGTCCACAAGTATTAGGAGTGTGTCTATGGGAATGTTTGACCATTCTTCCAGAAGTGCATTTGTGAGTAGGGATGAGCCCGATGTTCGAGTTGAACGTAAGTTTGACTCGAACATCGGGTGTTTATCTGTTCGCCGAACAGCGAACAATATGCAGTGTTTTTGCGGCAAATTTGAAAGCCGCGGGAACACCATTAAAGTCTATGGGACACTAACATGAAAAATCAAAAGTGCTAATTTTAAAGGGGTGTCACAGGTGACCCCTCCCCCTTTGACGTCAAGGAGGCTTCCCCGTGGCATCAGAGGGGGTCCCCCGAGGGTCACCCGTTTACGTCACCAGGTGACCCCGCCCTTAGTTATATAAGAACTGTCACAGAGAAGACGCGTCAGTCGCCCCATGGAGGCGGATCGGTTGCGTTTTTTTTTTCAGCTTGTTGACGATGTGATAGAAGAAGATGAATGGACATATATTTTGGATATTTTTTAATACAGGACTTGTCCCAAGCTGTCCCTTGTCTTTTTTACCATTTTTGTAAATTTTTTGTGAAATGGTATAGGTACGATGTACCCCATTACCCCCATTGCCAATTCACATAGCGGGGGAGGCAGGGATCTGGGGGTCCCCTTGTTAAAAGGGGCTTCCAGATTCCGATAAGCCCCCCGCCCACATACCCCCACAACTAGCGGGCAAGGGTTGTGGGGATGAGGCCCTTGTCCCCATCAACATGGGGAGAAGGTGCTTTGGGGTCAGACCCCAAAGCACCCTCCCCATGTTGAGGGCATGTGGCCTGATACGGTTCAGGAAGGGGGGCTGCTCTCTCGTCCCCCCCTCTTTTCCTGTGGCCTGTCAGGTTGCGTGCTCGGATAAGGGTGTGGTATGGATTTTGGGGGGGACCCCTACGGCATTTTTTTTTATTTTGGCGCAGGGTTCCCCTTAATTTCCATATCAGACCTGAAGGACCTGGTATGGATTTTAGGGGGACGCTTTTCTTTTTTTTTAATTTTGGTTCAGAGTTCCCCTTAATATTCATACCAGACCCAAAGTGCCTGGTAATGGACTGGGGGGGGGGGGGGGGGGGGGGCATGCCCTTTTTTTCAATGAGTTTTATCTATATTGCCGAGACCCGACAATTCATTACAGCCGTGATCAGTTTTAATAGACAATTTTTTCTTTAGAAATTTAATTTTGCTGCGGTATTGTTCTAAACACGGGAAAAATGCATCACTTTACAGGCATACTACAGACACCCAACAGGCATGATCTTTAAAGGAATATTTCATTTTTATTGTTTCACTTTAAGCATTAAAAAAAAATCACTGCTTACGAAAAAAACTTCAGTTTTTAAAACTTTTTTTTGCATTGATACATGTCCCCTGGGGCAGGACCCGGGTCCCCAAACACTTTTTTAGGACAATAACTTGCATATAAGCCCTAAACAGGAGCACTTTTGATTATTCATGTTCGTGTCCCATAGACTTTAATGGTGTTCGCGTGTTCTGATAATTTTTTTGCCCGTTCGCATGTTCTGCTGCAAACCGAACCGGAGGGTATTCGGCTCATCCCTATTTGTGAGGCCAGGCACTGATGGATGAGAAGACCTGGTTTGCAGTCTCCGCTCTAATTCATCCCAAAGGTGTTCTATCAGGTGAAGGACTCTGTGCAGGCCAGTCAAGCTCCTCCATTCAAAACTCGATCCTCCATGTCATCATGGACCTTGCTTTGTGCACTGGTCCAGCTAATCTGGTGGAGGGGGGATTATGGTGTGGGGGTTGTTTTTCAGGGGTTAGGCTTGGCCCTTTAGTTCCAGTGAAGGGAACTCTTAAGGCGGCAGCATACCAAGACATTTGCCCCCAAATTTGTGGTCCCTTCCTGTTCCAATATGACTGCGCACCATCGCAAAAAGCAAGGTCCATAAAGACATGGATGAGCGAGTTTGGGGTGGAGGAACTTGACTGGCCTGCACAGAGTCCTGACCTCAACCGGATAGAACACCTTTAGGATTAATTAAATCTTTATTATCCAAATCATTTGGTGGAAGGGGGGATTATGGTGTGGGGTTGTTTTTCAGGGGTTGGGCTTGGCCCCTTAGTTCCAGTGAAGGGAACTCTTAAGACGTCAGCATACCAAGACATTTTGGACAATTTCATGCTCCCAACTTTGTGGGAACAGTTTGGGGATGGCCCCTTCCTGTTCCAACATGACAGCGGACCAGTGCACAAAGCAAGGTCCATAAAGACATGGATGAGTGAGTTTGGGGTGGAGGAACTTGACTGGCACAGAGTCCTGACCTAAACCCGATAGAACACATTTGGCATAAATTAGAGCGGAGACTGCTAGCCAGGCCTTCTCATCCAACATCAGTACCTGACCTCACAAATGAGCTTCTGGAAAAATGGTCAAACATTCCCATAGACACACTACTAAAGCGCAGCTTACCAATCATTAGATGTGGTGGCTGCATTAGTTTTCATTTCTTTGGCTTTCCCCCTCTGTTTTTACCTAGTGATCTGGCCAGTAACACACCTGTATTAGTAAGACACAACTCTGGATGGATGGGCACAGGAAGCACAGCAGGCAGCAGCATTGTCAGTCGGGAGGGGGGGGGGGTTCAATGTATTAGCAGATTTAAACACACTAACACGTGGAAGACAAACCCCACCTATTACTTATAATCAGTTACAGCAGTTTTTGTTTTCCTTTATGACATAAAGGTTTTGCATGAATAAATAAAAACGGATCATTTTAAGCACCCCTGTCAGTATTAAATGGTTTGTCTCATCGTGCAAACTGATACATTCTGCTAGAGAGCTTGTGCTTTTGAAAAAACAACAGAGTTGCTGGCCGGATCACCAGATGAAAATAGCAGAAAGAAAGCCTAAAAAAAGAAAATGAATGCAGCCATCACTTCTAATGCCCTGTACACACGGTCGGACATTCCGACGGAAAATGTGCGATCGGATCGTGTTGTCGGAAAATCCGATCGCGCGTGGGCTCCATCTGACTTTTTCTGTCGGAATTTCCGAGACACAAAGCTTGAGAGCTGGACCTAAAATTTTCCGACAACAAAATCCGATCGTGTGCGGACAAAGTGCCACGCATGCTCGGAATAAATTACGAGACGAAAGCTATTGGCTACTGGCTCGTTTATAGTCCCGACGTACGTGTTTGACGTCACCTCGTTCAGAACGATCGGAAATTCCGACAACTTTGTGCGACCGTGTGTATGCAAGACAAGTTTAGCCCGAAATCCGTCGGAAAAAATCAGACGGATTTTGTCGTCGGAATGTCCGACCGTGTGTACGGGGCATAAGAATTGGTAAGCTGCAATATTATAAAAATAAAATAAAAATAATAACATAATAATATATAACAATAAAAAATAAAAATAAATAAATTATTATTTATATTTAATTTATATTTAATTATTATTAGTTTGCTTTTGGGTTTAATAGCCGGTGTGAACGTATCCGTGGGAATAGTGAATCTTCTCAAAGGGCGCACAGCAATAAAAACCTGATATGAAGTCTAATCCCCCATCACTTTAATTCTAAAAATAAAAAAAAATAAAAATCTGCCTTTGTGTCTACAGCAAAATGCAGAAAATAATTTTTACTATTATATTATTTTTTTATTAAAGTTTTATAAGGGAAAGCACACAATGCATTGATGATACAATATCATACATTGCAGAGTATTTGTCAGCAATATGTAACAAGAAGAGATACAATTATGTAGAACAATAGACATATTTAGAGCAAATTACATATTCAAAGATGTAAGTCAGAGATAGGGGATCGATCAATCACTCACTTTTGTTTGTAGAAGAATGAGTAGAAAACAGTAAAAAAAAAATCATCTAACAAGAAACGTAAAGAAAGTTCAATTGCCAGTCTAAGTAGTTATGAAAATTGGGTCAGGGAATGGCAATCAGATGGAACAGTCAGAGTTTGTGAGCCCCCGTACACACGGTTGGAAATTCCGACCACAAAATCCGTCCGATTTTTTTCCGCCGGATTTTGTGCGAAACTGGTGTTGCATACACACGGTCGGACAAAGTTGTCGGAAAATCCGATCGTTCCAAATGTGGTGACGTTCGTTGCGTTCTACGGAACTACGTAGAGGCTAGTAGCCAAAAGCTTTGGTCTCATAATTTGATCTGAGCATGCGTGGCACTTTGTCCGTCGGAATTCCCTACACACGATCGGAAAAAGTCCGATCGGATTTTGTTGTCGGAATATTTGAGATCCGGCTCTTTTTTTCCGTCGGAAATTCAGATGGAAAAAGCCCGCTAGAGCCCACACACGATCGGATTTTCCGACAACATAATCCGATCAGACTTTTTCCATCGGAATAACCGACCGTATGTACGGGGCATAAGCCATATATATCATAAGGAGTGGCATTTGGTATGCAGTGTCATGGCCTAGCCGCATGCTGGAGAACATGTCCTCCATGTGCACGGTGTAGTGGTAGGAGCCTTAATTTATTCATGCTGGGCATAGGTTGGCCCCTTGAGATTGATCGAGACACTATCCCGTGCTCATAGTGTCTCAATCAATCTCAAGGGGCCAGCCTATGCCCAGCATGAATTAATTAAAACTGTGTAATAATGGGGCACCCCAGGAGGCCCCCAGCTTGGCTCAATCCTGGGCACCCCAGGAGGCCTCCAGCTTGGCTCAATCCTGGGTACTCGAGGAAGCCTCCAGCTTGGCTCAATCCTGGGCACCCCAGGAGGCCTCCAGCTTGGCTCAATCCTGGGCACCCCAGGAGGCCTCTAGCTTGGCTCAGTCCTGGGCACCCCAGGAGGCCTCCAGCTTGGCTCAATCCTGGGCACCCCAGGAGGCCTCCAGCTTGACTCAAACCTGGACACCACAGGAGGCCTCCAGCTTGGCTCAATCCTGGACACCCCAGGAGGCCTCCAGTTTGGCTCAATCCTGGGCACCCCAGGAGTCCTCCAGCTTGGCTCAATCCTGGGCACCCCAGGAGTCCTCCAGCTTGGCTCAATCCTGGGCACCCCAGGGGGCCTCCAGCTTGACTCAAACCTGGACACCACAGGAGGCCTCCAGCTTGGCTCAATCCTGGACACCCCAGGAGGCCTCCAGTTTGGCTCAATCCTGGGCACCCCAGGAGTCCTCCAGCTTGGCTCAATCCTGGGCACCCCAGGAGTCCTCCAGCTTGGCTCAATCCTGGACACCCCAGGAGGCCTCCAGTTTGGCTCAATCCTGGGCACCCCAGGAGTCCTCCAGCTTGGCTCAATCCTGGGCACCCCAGGAGTCCTCCAGCTTGGCTCAATCCTGGGCACCCCAGGAGGACTCCAGCCTGGCTCAACCAGTACCAACCAGTAGTCCATTCCATACCTTCCTCAGGCCTCATGGAAATGCCCCCCCCCCCCCCAATGGCAGCCTCATCTATCACAAGTTTAATTTTCATTAGATGTGCCTATCTTGAGGTTAGGAGAAGAAAGAGGCCGTGCCTTTTAAGTCTTTACCCAAATGTAGTTGATCTCCATATTTACATCCTTTCAGATATCTCAGTTGTAACCTGTACATTCCTTGGTTTCAAACAGATAACAGTGCATATGAGAGTTGAGTCATGGAACGTCCTACTTCCCAAGCCACGGGATTGTGAATAATCCCATATATACTGTATATACAGTATATAGAAAAATATTTGGTTGGGCAAGTAGGTGGAACAGCAAATGGTCTATCGCATCCCAGAAAATGTATAAAAGTTTTAATAGTAGGCCATGATGTGCATAAAACAAAGGCCAGTACCCCTAGGGGATGCTTTAGTAGAGATAGACACTTGTAGACAGAAGTATGCGTGTAATAAAGTAAACATTTATTCAAACAATGTGCACAATGAAACAAGGGAATGCTCAGTGAGGCATAGTATGTTTACAGCAAAAATCGAGTCAGTAGATACAGTTTATAACATGTCAAAGGAGCAAAACATACAAAGCATTATGACAAGGATATAAACTTGCTTGGTACATATGGTAAGGAAGATGCCAACATGTTTCGGACTGTGGTCCTTTGTCAAGGCAATTAGGTATCCTTAGATTCTCATCTAAATAGATGGGGGGTCATAAAGTTAGTCTCAGTATACCAATACATTATATTTGCACTGTCAGAATCTACATTGCTAGAGGTAATTGATCTCATAGATAAAAAGCAATGAGGTACTCACATGTCCTACCAATGCTCAATTATTTGTCATATGGGGGGCACTGAGCGTGGTATCCAGAAAGTCAAAAATATGTGGAGTAAAAACAAGGTGTGCTTCGACACTGGGATAATAAAGCCTGCTGGAGACCCCTTCAGAATACAAGGTCCGGCACACAGGGTTTAGGGCAAGAAGCCCGAGTCCTGTATTGAACACAGTAGGTCAGCCAATGTATCACTGTAAGACAGGGTAGAGAAGGGGGGAATGGTAAGAGAAGGTGGACAAAGTAGTAATATATGCCTAGAAATGGAGTAGGCCAAGTATTTACCTGAGTATGCAACGTGGGTGGTGGATAAGAGGTCATCTCTGGTCAGTCAGCAGCAGAGTACTGAGGCCAGAGTGTGAAAAGTTTATAAGGGGTCAAGTAATGAGTAACAGCTGAGGGTAGGTGTGTATCACCATCCTAGGTGCTTGCACTGGTTGGCTAGTGTGTTTAGGGAGGCGGGCGCCAGGAGGCGCTAAGATAACCTCCCAGTGTGGACCTCTGACGGGGCGGCGCCGGACGCGGCCGCGTCATCGCGGCGCGGCCACGTCCGGCGTCGTGACGTCACCGACGCGGGACAGACAAGCGCTGGCCTCCTGGTGCGCTCCAAGATGGAGCGCAAACAGGAAGCAGACCAGAGGACTGGTCTAGATGGAGGGCGGAGAGGTAGCGCATGCGCAATGGAGCCAGCGCGCACGCGCACCTGGTCTTACCCGCGCCGGGTATTCAAATGAAGGGGGGAAGATAGGCAGGTTGAGTAAGGAAAGTTGGTCCAAATGAGACAAATAAATGACAAATGAGCAGTGGGGGACATGTAAGAATGTTGGAATAGCAACCTTTGATTATATATGGCTTGTAAACCATTGGAGAGGGGGAAGAGGGAGACATGTACCAATACATACATAGTGTATAATGCATAGGCATGTAGTCCTGCATGCTGCAAAGTACAGGTAATGCAAATGATACAGATTGCAAAATTGGGTGTGGGTGCTTGAACGTGGGGGACCATGGTTAAAGGTCTAGTTCACAAACTCCGGTCTCGAAGCCCTCAAGATAGGGTTTAAAATTGAAGGCTTCATTGAGGCCGGGGGGGATGGTAGCATTAAGGTGAAAAATCCAACGAAGTTCGCTCTGAAGGAGCGCTTTGTTGTAATCGCCCCCTCGATTTGGAGGTGGAATATGGTCCAAAGCTCTGAAAGAGATTTTGGGGATATTGTCAGGGTGTACCAAAGAGGTGTGTCGTCCCAATGGTAGATCAGGATCTCTTTGGTTAATACTGGTAACGTGTCCATAGATTCGTTTCCAGAATGGTAATTTGGTTTTGCCCACGTAGAAGCACCCACATTCACATTCCAAAAGGTAAACAATGCCAATAGAACGACAATTAACATAGTGTTTAGGAAAAAGGCGTTGACCATTGGGTAAGACATTGTGTAAATTGGGTTTGGGTAGGTATTTGCAATAATTGCAGTTGCCACATGGGAAGGTACCCTTTAGCTGTCTCTGGGATTTGTTACTACTTTTGTATTCACTAGTGATAAGTTTGTCACGGAGGGACGGGGCACGTCGGTAAGTGATCAAAGGTTTGGGCGGGACAAAGGGGGAAAGTGCCCTATCTGTAGAGATGATGTGCCAGTGTTTAAGAAGTATTTGATTGATTTCATTATATTGTTGGCAGTAATTTGTTATGATTCTGAGAGGTGGTTGTGTGGAGGGCCCGACTGGTTTAGGAATGAGTAGAGCAGAACGTGATTTAGATTTCGCTTTTTTGTAGGCGTTTTTTAAAACGCTATTTTTGTAGCCACGTGCGCGAAGTCTGTCCCTCAATATGGAGGCCTCGTGTTCAAAGGAGGTATCCGTGGAGCAGTTACGTCGGGCGCGTAGGTATTGGGCAAAGGGAATAGATTTAAGTAAGGGTTGAGGGTGAAAGCTAGAGGCTGCAAGGATGGTATTACCTGCAGTCGGTTTACGAAAAAGTTGGCTTTGTAGTTGGCCGTGTCTATCCTTACTAAGGGTAAGGTCAAGGAAAGAGATGGAACTATAACTGTATGTCATTGTAAATTTGAGGTTGAGAGAGTTGGAGGTATTGAGGTATAGGAGGAAATGTTGTAAAGTGTCTATGGGGCCCTGCCACAGAATCAGAATGTCATCTATGTAGCGACGGAAGGACGCTATATGTTTGGTAAAGGTGCTGGCAGCATCAGTGGTAAATAGGTCTCGTTCCCACTCCCCCAGGTACAGATTGGCGTACGCCGGTGCGCAACAAGTGCCCATGGCGACGCCCTGTACCTGGAGGTAGTGGGAACCATTAAACGAGAAAAAATTATGGGTCAGAATAAATTTGAGTGCTCTGATAATAAATAGAGATAACTCTTGGGAGTAAAGATTGGCATTAGACAAAATGTGTTGAATAGCTGTGAGTCCTAAGGTGTGAGGGATAGAACTGTAAAGGGCCTCGACGTCGATGGCAACCAGGACAGTATTGGCATCGACGTGGAGGTCCGAGAGGTCCTGGAGTAAGTGTGTGGTATCACGTATGTATGAAGGTAGTGCCTGTACTAAAGGCTGAAGTAGTTTGTCTATATATCGACTTAAGTTGTCAGTGAGGCAGCCACGTCCGGAGACAATGGGTCTGCCTGGTGGTCTGGGAAGGTTTTTATGTACCTTAGGTAAGGCGTAAAATGTTGCTTCTCTCGGAAACTTAGTCCTGACATAGTCTGCAGTGGATTTGTCAATAATGTGTTGTCTAAAGGCATCATCAACAAGAGTGTAAAGCTCCTGTTGGAACGACCTGATTGATGTACTGGGAATTATGGCATACCATTCACGATTACGTAGTATGTTAAGACACATTTCAAGGTAGTCTAGTTTGTTGAGGACAACAATGTTTCCACCCTTGTCCGCCGGTTTGATCAAAACCTAAAAACTAACTCCTCGATAGTGATCAAACCGGCGGACAAGGGTGGAAACATTGTTGTCCTCAACAAACTAGACTACCTTGAAATGTGTCTTAACATACTACGTAATCGTGAATGGTATGCCATAATTCCCAGTACATCAATCAGGTCGTTCCAACAGGAGCTTTACACTCTTGTTGATGATGCCTTTAGACAACACATTATTGACAAATCCACTGCAGACTATGTCAGGACTAAGTTTCCGAGAGAAGCAACATTTTACGCCTTACCTAAGGTACATAAAAACCTTCCCAGACCACCAGGCAGACCCATTGTCTCCGGACGTGGCTGCCTCACTGACAACTTAAGTCGATATATAGACAAACTACTTCAGCCTTTAGTACAGGCACTACCTTCATACATACGTGATACCACACACTTACTCCAGGACCTCTCGGACCTCCACGTCGATGCCAATACTGTCCTGGTTGCCATCGACGTCGAGGCCCTTTACAGTTCTATCCCTCACACCTTAGGACTCACAGCTATTCAACACATTTTGTCTAATGCCAATCTTTACTCCCAAGAGTTATCTCTATTTATTATCAGAGCACTCAAATTTATTCTGACCCATAATTTTTTCTCGTTTAATGGTTCCCACTACCTCCAGGTACAGGGCGTCGCCATGGGCACTTGTTGCGCACCGGCGTACGCCAATCTGTACCTGGGGGAGTGGGAACGAGACCTATTTACCACTGATGCTGCCAGCACCTTTACCAAACATATAGCGTCCTTCCGTCGCTACATAGATGACATTCTGATTCTGTGGCAGGGCCCCATAGACACTTTACAACATTTCCTCCTATACCTCAATACCTCCAACTCTCTCAACCTCAAATTTACAATGACATACAGTTATAGTTCCATCTCTTTCCTTGACCTTACCCTTAGTAAGGATAGACACGGCCAACTACAAAGCCAACTTTTTCGTAAACCGACTGCAGGTAATACCATCCTTGCAGCCTCTAGCTTTCACCCTCAACCCTTACTTAAATCTATTCCCTTTGCCCAATACCTACGCGCCCGACGTAACTGCTCCACGGATACCTCCTTTGAACACGAGGCCTCCATATTGAGGGACAGACTTCGCGCACGTGGCTACAAAAATAGCGTTTTAAAAAACGCCTACAAAAAAGCGAAATCTAAATCACGTTCTGCTCTACTCATTCCTAAACCAGTCGGGCCCTCCACACAACCACCTCTCAGAATCATAACAAATTACTGCCAACAATATAATGAAATCAATCAAATACTTCTTAAACACTGGCACATCATCTCTACAGATAGGGCACTTTCCCCCTTTGTCCCGCCCAAACCTTTGATCACTTACCGACGTGCCCCGTCCCTCCGTGACAAACTTATCACTAGTGAATACAAAAGTAGTAACAAATCCCAGAGACAGCTAAAGGGTACCTTCCCATGTGGCAACTGCAATTATTGCAAATACCTACCCAAACCCAATTTACACAATGTCTTACCCAATGGTCAACGCCTTTTTCCTAAACACTATGTTAATTGTCGTTCTATTGGCATTGTTTACCTTTTGGAATGTGAATGTGGGTGCTTCTACGTGGGCAAAACCAAATTACCATTCTGGAAACGAATCTATGGACACGTTACCAGTATTAACCAAAGAGATCCTGATCTACCATTGGGACGACACACCTCTTTGGTACACCCTGACAATATCCCCAAAATCTATTTCAGAGCTTTGGACCATATTCCACCTCCAAATCGAGGGGGCGATTACAACAAAGCGCTCCTTCAGAGCGAACTTCGTTGGATTTTTCACCTTAATGCTACCATCCCCCCCGGCCTCAATGAAGCCTTCAATTTTAAACCCTATCTTGAGGGCTTCGAGACCGGAGTTTGTGAACTAGACCTTTAACCATGGTCCCCCACGTTCAAGCACCCACACCCAATTTTGCAATCTGTATCATTTGCATTACCTGTACTTTGCAGCATGCAGGACTACATGCCTATGCATTATACACTATGTATGTATTGGTACATGTCTCCCTCTTCCCCCTCTCCAATGGTTTACAAGCCATATATAATCAAAGGTTGCTATTCCAACATTCTTACATGTCCCCCACTGCTCATTTGTCATTTATTTGTCTCATTTGGACCAACTTTCCTTACTCAACCTGCCTGTCTTCCCCCCTTCATTTGAATACCCGGCGCGGGTAAGACCAGGTGCGCGTGCGCGCTGGCTCCATTGCGCATGCCCCTACCTCTCCGCCCTCCATCTAGACCAGTCCTCTGGTCTGCTTCCTGTTTGCGCTCCATCTTGGAGCGCACCAGGAGGCCAGCGCTTGTCTGTCCCGCGTCGGTGACGTCACGACGCCGGACGTGGCCGCGCCGCGATGACGCGGCCGCGTCCGGCGCCGCCCCGTCAGAGGTCCACACTGGGAGGTTATCTTAGCGCCTCCTGGCGCCCGCCTCCCTAAACACACTAGCCAACCAGTGCAAGCACCTAGGATGGTGATACACACCTACCCTCAGCTGTTACTCATTACTTGACCCCTTATAAACTTTTCACACTCTGGCCTCAGTACTCTGCTGCTGACTGACCAGAGATGACCTCTTATCCACCACCCACGTTGCATACTCAGGTAAATACTTGGCCTACTCCATTTCTAGGCATATATTACTACTTTGTCCACCTTCTCTTACCATTCCCCCCTTCTCTACCCTGTCTTACAGTGATACATTGGCTGACCTACTGTGTTCAATACAGGACTCGGGCTTCTTGCCCTAAACCCTGTGTGCCGGACCTTGTATTCTGAAGGGGTCTCCAGCAGGCTTTATTATCCCAGTGTCGAAGCACACCTTGTTTTTACTCCACATATTTTTGACTTTCTGGATACCACGCTCAGTGGCTCCCCCATATGACAAATAATTGAGCATTGGTAGGACATGTGAGTACCTCATTGCTTTTTATCTATGAGATCAATTACCTCTAGCAATGTAGATTCTGACAGTGCAAATATAATGTATTGGTATACTGAGACTAACTTTATGACCCCCCATCTATTTAGATGAGAATCTAAGGATACCTAATTGCCTTGACAAAGGACCACAGTCCGAAACATGTTGGCATCTTCCTTACCATATGTACCAAGCAAGTTTATATCCTTGTCATAATGCTTTGTATGTTTTGCTCCTTTGACATGTTATAAACTGTATCTACTGACTCGATTTTTGCTGTAAACATACTATGCCTCACTGAGCATTCCCTTGTTTCATTGTGCACACTGTTTGAATAAATGTTTACTTTATTACACGCATACTTCTGTCTACAAGTGTCTATCTCTACTAAAGCATCCCCTAGGGGTACTGGCCTTTGTTTTATGCACATCATGGCCTACTATTAAAACTTTTATATACAGTATATACGGTTCTGTTCTTGGACCTCTCCTATTTTCGATCTACAATGAATAGCCTCCCATGGCTTCTAATACCATTTCTATGCTGATGACACCCAAATCTATCGCTCACGCAATCTGTCTCCACATGCATCACTAGTCTACTAACATACATATCAGTCTGGATGTCACACGACTTCCTCAAATTCAATCTATCCAAAACCGAGCTCATAATATTTCCTCCCCCACATGCCTTTTTCCCTCACTTCTCTGTCAAGACCGACGGCTCAACTATCAATCCATCTCCGTATGCCAAGGTCCTAGGTGTAATCCTGGACTCTGAACTATCCTTTTGGCCCCACATCCAATTAATGTCCAAAGCTTGCCGTCTAAACCTACGTAACCTCTCCAGAATACGCCCCTTCCTAACCAATGACACCACAAAGCTGCTAATTCACTCCCTGGTCATCTTTCCCCTTGACTACTGCAACTCCCTCCTCATTGGCTTACCTTTACATAGACTATCCCCCCTTCAGTTCATCATGAATGCTGCTGCCAGACTCATCCACCTTACCAACCGCTCAGTGTCTTTTACCCCTTCTGCCAATCCTTCCACTGGCTTTTGCTCACTCAACAAATTAGATTCAAAATGCTAGCAATACCTTACAAAGCCCTCCACACCTCTGCCCCCAGCTACATTACTATCCTAGTTTTGTGGGAGAGAACAGAAATAGTTTGTATGGAGTGAGGTACCATCTATGTATGGGTTTTTGGTAAAAGTCCACATTGGGATGCCTTATATAAATATTAAATGGTTGATCACCATTTACTTTCTTTGAAGGATTCACCTATATCATGTTCCCACGTTATCATCGTGTGGATTTTTGTGAATAAGTATTTGTCACCTATTTTGTTGCAGAATGGGGGGATAACTTTGAATTAGGAAACAGAGAAGTTCAATAGTAAAAAGGTAGATAGATCTCTTTGCTGAGTTTTTATCGGTGGGAATTTGCATTGTAGTGCTGTAGGAAGTGGAATATTTGCGTGCACTAGTACCATTCTTTTATTGGAATATTGTATTCAGTATGTCGAGTTTTAGGGTTGTGATGTTGTATGTGGAATCAGGCCTTGCAGAGAGCTGATTCCTACTTTGGTCCTAGAGTCCAAGAGGTCCAAGGTTGAGCTGCGGAATACAGTTAAAGTTGGCTTGTGATTTCTCACTGTTGACATTAAATATCACTGGTATCACTGGTCTGAGTATGAGATTTTGAGATTTCACAAACAAAACTAAGTTAAGAATATTTATATTTTCTACAGCCAATCCAGTAGGAGGTTCTAGGCCACTGGTGTATGCTGAGGGGGGTATAAATATTTGGGACAGGCCATGGGCTCACTCTCTTTCCCTAGCCTGAGGCCTAGGGAGGCTCTGCTTTTTGGCCCACTAGCCTGATTTGGGGCCTAACATGTGCTGAAGTGGTCCTCAAGCTGTTCTGCCTGACCTGGAAAAAAAGTTGGGCCAAGTAGGAGACCCAGGGGAAGCCCCTTGCTGAAGTCAGCCAGGAAGAAGACTAGTGTCTTAGAAGGGCCTGGTGACTCACTTGGAGGACGCACTAAAATTTGTGAACGTGCTTACAGTGTTGCCGGGTCTACTTAAGGGTCCTGACACTGTGAAGCTGGATATTAATCTTGATCTGGAGTGTCTGTAAGTGATCTGCTACGATATTTGGGATCTCTAATGCCGCGTACACACGGTCGGAATTTCCGATGGAAACAGTCCAAAGGGGGCCTTTCATCGGATTTTCCAACCGTGTGTATGCCAAACGGTCTTTTTCTGTCGGCATTTCCAAAGGACTTTGGATTGAGAGCCTGTTTTTTCCGATGGAAAACCTTTATCGGATTTTCCGATCGTGTGTATGCAATTCCGACACGCAAAATTCCGACGCATGCTCGGAAACAATTCGACGCATGCTCGGAAGCATTAAACTTCCTTTTTATAGTGCCGTCAAATGTGTTGTATGTCGCGGTGTTATTGACCGTCGGAATTTGGTGTGACCGTGTGTAGGCAAGACAGTTTGAACGAAATTCTGTCGGAATTGCGACTGGAAAACCATCAGAGCTTTTTCCGACGAGAATTTCCGACCGTGTGTATGCGGCATAACCCTTAACCTCAACCATACTACAATAAAACTTTAAAAAGATAAAAAAGTGACTGGCACCCAATATCTTTTTTTGGTCCCCACATTTTAGACATGGGGTGAAATGCTAGCCCACCTTGCCTCTGGAGGTGCTATCTTGCCATTGGAATGTCAGGGGGAGCTACATATATTGATATGTTAAAAATTATAGTGATTGGACTATTGGTTTAGAGGTCCATTCACACTATTGCATTGTGGTAACATGCATTGTGGTTCACCAGAAGTAGTACATGTGTAGGTGGGGTGCAGCACAGTGCAGCATGGTGCAATAACACACTCAGTCCTAGTGTAATGAAAGAACTTGTATTGAAATAATGCTGAGACAGTTCACAAATAACCGGGGGGGAAGGCAGCCCAACCAGGAACATGCAGGGTTCCAACAACAGGTAGAAAGAAGACTGTAGCCAAAATGACAGCCGTTCTAGAGAGGGAAAGCATGCAAGCTGCAAGTCTTGTTCCCAAACAGGCAGGTGCCCAGGGAAGTTGCGAACTCTGATCTTTCCCTCCTCATCAGGAACCTTAGTTCTGTCCATACCAGGTGTGGTACCTGTCTCTACTCTACCCACTTGCAAAACCATGCCAAAAGAACCTTAGTTCTGTCCGTACCGGGCGTGGTACCTGTCCCTACTCTACCCACTTGCAAATCCCTGCCAAAGCCTGGGAGCCAGGTCATTGAAAAGGCAGTGCCTGACCCAAGATGGCTGCCAGAGTCACATGGGGCGGCAGCATCCATTGGGATAGCTTTTCCAGTGATCCAGGAAACCATAGCAGAACCATGTTCCTCCTAACCTGTAGTAGAGAACATAGACTGCACCTGCCCACACATACACCAATGGTTTTGACTTGGCAGCCCATTTGCTCTCAATGTGCTGCCTTAACACAACACATGGTAAGATGTGTTAATGTACTACAAAAAAGTACATTGGCCCTTGAACTATTTTTTATTAGATAAAAATGGAGCTCCTGGTAGTGTCCATACAGACTTCCAACATATAGACTCTCTGGTGGGAGACTGCCGTGCCAACATTTCTTTTGTACAGAGAACATAAGCCTTTCACAATGCAGAATTCTGTGCCGATGTTATGAAAAGGCTTGTCAATTCTGGGAGCCAGGTCATTAAAAAGGCAGTGCCTGACCCAAGATGGCTGCCAGAGTCACATGGGGACGGCAGCATCCATTGGGATAGCTTTCCCAGTGATCCAGGAACCATAGCGGAACCATGTTTTTTTTATGAAAATGGAGCTCCCGGTAGAGTCCACACCTACTGGACTGACCACACAAACTTCCAACAGATAGACTCCCTGGTGGGAACTGACCCCATGACTGCCGTGCCACCATTTCTTTTGTACAGAGAACATAAGCCTTTCACAATGCATAATTCCGTACCGATGTTCTGAAAAGGCTTGTAAAGTCATCGCCGAGATTTTCTTTGCCCGTGTGTCATGTGACATAAACTCCCCTTGACGCCCTGTGGGAAATTCCAGCTATTAATAAGTACAATGTTATCAATATTTTCTCTGCCCAATACAACAGATTGCTTTCAGGGACATTAATTTTGCTTCTTTTGCCTGTCAAGGAATGTGAGCAAATACATTTGTCAGAAAGCGTAATAGTTCTCTTCTCGTATCAAGCTGATATTCTATGTTTTCCCTGCAGTACGGTGGGGACGGGGGGGAAAGAAAACTGATTTCATAAGGCATACAGATTGTGGAAGGTTAAACAGGACGTAAAAGAAGTAGATCTGCCGCTATCGCCGAGGTGAGGCTGGGGAAAATGTTAACTCTTGGCTCCGTAGAATGTAACCGTTGCTATGAGAGCTTGCGTAGATTAACCACTTTCAGCCCCGGACCAATTTGCAGCCAAAGGACCAGGCCCCTTTTTGCGATTCGGCACTGCGTCGCTTTAACTGACAATTGCGCGGTTGTGCGACGTGGCTCCCAAACTAAATTGACGTCCTTTTTTTCCCACAAATAGAGCTTTCTTTTGGTGGTATTTGATCGCCCCTGCGGTTTTTATTTTTTGCGCTATAAACAAAAAAGAGCGTCAATTTTGAAAAAAAACGCATTCTTTTTTATTTTTTGCTATAATAAATATCCCCCAAAAATATATAAAAAAAAACATTTTTTTTTCCTCAGTTTAGGCCGATACGTATTCTTCTACATATTTTTGGTAAAAAAAATCGCAATAAGCGATTATTAATTGGTTTGCGCAGAAGTTATAGCGTTTACAAGATAGGGGATAGTTTTATAGCATTTTTATTAATAATTTTTTTTTATTAGTAATGGCGGCGATCAGCGATTTTTATTGTCACTGCGACATTATGGCGGACACATCGGACATGTTTGACACATTTTTGGGACCATTGTCATTTATACAGCAATCAATGTTATTTAAATGCATTGATTCCTGTATAAATGACACTGGCAGTGAAGGGGTTAACCACTAGGTGGCAGTGTAGGGGTTAAGTATGCCTAGGGGTGTGTTTCTTACTGTGGGGGGGGGGGGGGGGGGGGAGTGGCTGTCAGCTAGTGAATGCTGATCTCTGCTCCAATCACAGGGAGCAGAGATCGGCGTCACTAGTTGCTAGGCAGAACGGGGGAGATGCTGTTTATTTCCGCATCTCCCCGTTCAGCCTTCCCGTGAGATGATCGCGGGTGTCCCCGCAGCGATCGAGTCCGCGGGACCCGCGACCGGCCTCACGGGGGTCCCGACCGGCGCATCGCGGCATCTTAAAGGGGACGTATATATACGCCCTTATGCCTGTCCGTGCCATTCTACCGACGTATATGGTCGTGCGCCGGTCGGGAATCGGTTAAATCTGGATTCCAGGCAAACAGCTAAATAGAAAAATGAAATACATACACTATATTGTTAAAAGTATTGGGACCCCTGCTTTCACACACACATGAACTTTAATGGCATCCCAGTCTTATGCCCCGTACACACGGTCGGATATTCCGATGGAAAAAGCCCGATCGGATTATGTTGTCGGAAACTCCGATCGTGTGTGGGCTCTAGCGGACTTTTTCCGTCGGAAAAAATTTGAGCGCAGGATCTCAAATTTTCCGACAACAAAATCCGATCGGACTTTTTCCGATCGCGTGTCGAGAATTCCGACGGATAAAGTGAGACGCATGCTCAGATCAAATTACGAGACCAAAGCTATTGGCTACTAGCCTCTACGTAGTTCCGTCGTACGCAACGAACGTCACCACGTTCGGATTTTCCGACAACTTTGTCCGACCGTATGTATGCAACACCAGTTTCGGACAAAATCCGTTGGAAAAAAACTGACGGATTTTGTGGTCGGAATTTCCGACCGTGTGCACGGGGGCTTAGCCCGTAGGGTTCAATATTGAGTTGGCCCACCCTTTGCAGCTATAACGGCTTCAACTCTTGTGTGACGGCTGTCCACACGGTTTAGGAGTGGGGGGGGGGGGGGGGGGGGGGGGTTATAGGCAGATTAGACGTAAGCTTTGAGTAGGAAGTTTTCATGGTCTCAGCTGAGCCGAATTCGGTGAAACGTGTCACCTCACACAGAGAGGAAAGGTTATGACGACCTTGCCAAACCCATATTATGCCGCACTGTCTTGCAATAGATTAAGTACATTGTAAGTTCATTTTCTGTGAAGTTCTCTGCTTTTACCTTTGTGCCTTCAAGCACAAAGTGCTTTATATACAAATTCAAGCAGAGAAAGAGAGAAAATTAATATTTTTTTTTATCCCGCAGAAGCTGAAGAATTTGTAAAATGTCTTAAGAGTCAGAAGTGGTAGATTTGAGCCGTGGGACATAACATTATAACATTTTTTTTGCTCATTACGGGAGACTCTTTGGTCAGTTTTCTCAAAATTGCATTGCAAATCGAAGCCTTTGGTGCCTGGAGTCTGTCAGTTCTCAATGCAAGGCTGTGCTTTTCGTGCCTATATTTTGGGAGGTAGGTCCTCTTTTTAAGTGGAAGGGGTAAAGGTGATATACAGTGCCTTGCAAAAGTATTCACCCCCCTTGGAATTTTTTGTGTGTTTTGTTGCCTCACAACCTGGAATTAACATGGATTGTTTGAGGATTTACATAATTTAATTTACAGAACATGCCCACAACTTTGAAGATGTTTTTTTTTTTTTTTTATTATTGTGACGCAAACAACATACAAATAGGACAAAATAACAGAAACAGTCAATGTGCATAACTATTCACCCCCCTAAAGTCAATACTTTGTAGAACCACCTTTTGCGGCTATCACAGCACCAAGTCGCTTTGGATAAGTCTCTATGATCTTGCCACATCTTACCACTGGTATTTTTGCCAAACTGCTCCAGCTCCTTCAAGTTGGATGGTTTGCCCTTGTGAACAGCAATCTTTAAGTCTGACCACAGATTTTCTATTAGATTGAGGTCTGGGCCTTAACTAGGCCATTCCAACACATGTACATGTTTCCCCTTAACCACTTACCGCCCGGCCTATAGCAGAATGACAGCTGTGCCCATCAGTGCCCACCTATCAATGCCCATCAGTGCCCATCCATGCCACCTATCTGTGCCACCTATAAGTAGCCATCAGTGCCACCCATAAGTACCCATCAGTGCCACCCATAATTGCCCATCAGTGCCACCTATAAGTGACCATCAGTGCCACCTATGAGTGCCCATCAGTGCTGCATACCAGTGCCACCTATCAGTGCCCATCAGTGCCACCTATCAGTGCCCATCAGTGCCGCCTATGAGTGCCCATCATCAGTGGCTGTTAGTGCCACATCATCAGTACCACTGAATTGGTGCCACCCCATCAGTGCCTTATCAGTGCCCGTCAGTGCAGCCATATCAGTGCCCATCATTGAAGAAGAAAACGTACTTATTTACAAAAAATGTTAACAGAAAAGAAGAAAAACTTGTTTTTTTTTCAAAATTTTCGATATTTTTTTATTTGTTGCGCAAATAATAAAAATCACAGAGGTGATCATATACCACCAAAAGAAAACTCTATTTTTGGGAACAAAATGGTAAAAATTCTGTTTGGGTACAGTGTAGCATGACCGCGCAATTGTCATTCAAAGTGCAAAAGCGATGAAAGCTGAAAATTGGTCTGGGCAGGAAGGCGTCTAAGTGCCTGGTATTGAAATGGTTAAACCACTCAAGTGTTGCTTTAGCAGTGTGTTTGGGGTGATTGTCCTGCTGGAAGGTGAACCTCCGTCCTAGCCTCAAATCACACACATAGTGGTACAGGTTTTGCTCAAAAATATCCCTGTATTTAGCACCATCCATCTTTCCCTCAACTCTGACCAGTTTCCCAGTCCCGACTGCTGAAAAACATCCTCACAGCATGATGCTGCCACCACCATGTTTCTTTGGGTGGTCTTTGGGATGGTGTTCTTTGGGTGATGTGATGTGTTGGGTTTGCGCCAGACATAGCATTTTCTTTGATGGCCAAAAAGTTAAATTTTAGTCTCATCAGACCAGAGCACCTTCCTCCATACATTTTGTAAATCTCTCACATGCCTTTTCGCAAACTCAGAACGTGCCATTTTGTTTTTTGCTGAAAGTAATGTCTTTCTTCTGGCCACTCTGCCATAAAGCCCAACTCTATGGAGTGTACGGCTTATTGTCGTCCTATGTACAGATACTCCAGTCTCTGCTGTGGAACTCTGCAGCTCCTCCAGGGTTACCTTAGGTCTCTGTGCTTCCTCTCTGATTAATGCCCTCCTTGCCCGGTCCGTGAGTTTTGGTGTGTGGCCGTCTCTTGGCAGGTTTGCTGTTGCGCCATGTTCTTTCCATTTGGTTATGATAGATTTAATGGTGCTCCTAGGTATCATCAAAGAGTTGATATTTTTTTATAACCTAACCCTGACTTGTACTTCTCAACAACTTGTTTGGAGAGTTCCTTGGTCTTCACGGCAATGTTTGGTTAGTGGTGCCTATTGCTTAGGTGTTGCAGCCTCTGGGGCCTTTCAAAAAGGTGTGTATATGTAATGACAGATCATGTGACACTTAGATTGCACACAGGTGGACATCATTTTACTAATTATGTGACTTCTGAAGGTAATTGGTTCCACCAGAGCTTTTTATGGGCTTCATAACAAAAGGGGTGAATACATACGGACATGCTAATTATCATTTTTTTATTTCTGAAAAATAGTTTTATGTATATATTTTTCTAAGTTTACAAATTTTCACCAATTTAGACTATTGTTTTCTGATCCATCACATATAATTTAGATAAAAAAAAAAAAACATTGAACTAAAGGCCGTAATGTAACAAAATAGCTAAAAAGCCAAGGGGGTGAATACTTTTGCAAGGCATATTCCCATTGGGGATTTCGGCCATTGGGAATTGCAGTGGCAGGAATATTCTGACTCCTGCTATGACTGTGAGCAGCAAAGGTACAGCCACCGGCCCTGTTCACTATAAGCCAGCAATTACCTGCTGGATGCACATTGTTGCGAGTAGCTGTGGCCATCAGCGACCTGTCATTATAGTGAATGGGGCCAGTGGCCGCACTTACCTGCTCACAGCCATAACAGAAATCAGAAGATTCCTACCTCTTTAATTTGTACTAGTCCAAGGCTCGGTTCACACTGCCGTGACTTGGAATCCGACTTGTGAGACCCCAATGTGAAATCTCTATGTGAAATCTCATGTTAGTCAATGAGAGATGTCTTAATTAGCACTACTGAAGTTGCTCCAACTTTAGAAAAGGTTCCTGTATTACTTCAAGGCAACTTCTACCCGACTTGTGCCCATAGACTTTAATGGAAGTTGCCTCCTGCTATGTTAAAACTGATCCGACACAAAAGTCGTATGAATTCCAATCCAACTTTGCCCTGCCCCTTCATGTCCGACTTCCATGTAACTTCAATGAACGGGATACGACTTTGATCCCACCATACCAGGCCCTTTGAGTCTTTTTGAATCTTGAGAAGGAACCCCACGCCAAAAAAAGAAAGGTGTGGACCCCCCCCCCCCCCCCCCAAGACCCCCTAAGACCATATGAGATCCTTATTTGAGCATGCAGCCTGGCAGGTCAGGAATGGGGGAGACAAGCAAGCGCCCCCCCCTCCTGGACCATACTGGGCCACTTGCCCTCAACATGGGGGGTGGGTGCTTTGGGGGAGGGGGGACTATGCACCCCACCCCAAAGCACCTTGTCCCCATGTTGATGGGGACAAGGGCCTCTTCCCGACAACCCTGCGCGGTGGTTGTGGGGGTCTGCAGGCAGGTGGCTGGACTCACTCATCATTGTCTTTATGGACCTTCCTTTGTGCACTGGTGCACATTCATGTTGGAATAGTAGGGGCCATCCCCAAACTGTTCCCACTAAGTTGGGAGCATAAAATTGTCCAAATATCTTGGTATGCTGACGCCTTAATAGTTTCCTTCACTGGAACTAAGAGGCCAAGCCCAACCCCTGAAAAACAAGCCCACACCATAATCCCCCCTCCACCAAATGATTTGCACCAGTGCACAAAGCAAGGTCCATAAAGACATGGATGAGCGAGTTTGAGGTGAAGGAACTTGACTGGACTGAGTCCTGACCTCAACCCGATAGAACACATTTGGCATGAATTAAAATGGAGACTGCGAGCCAGGGCTTCTCGTCCAACATCACTGCCTTACCTCATAAAAGCGCTTATGGAAGGATGGTCAAACATTCCCATAGATACACTCCTAAACCTTGTGGACAGCCTTCCCAGAGGGCCAATGGGCCAACTCAATATTGAGCCCTACGGACTAAAGCCCCATACACACGGTCGGATTTTCCGACGGAAAATGTCCTATCGGACAATGTTGTCGGAAATTCCGACCGTGTGTGGGCTCCATCGGACATTTTCTATCGGATTTTCCGACGGACAAAGTTTTATCTCCTGCTCTCAAATTTTCCGACAACAAAGTCCTATCGGACTTTTTCCGATCGTGTGTAGCGAATTCCGACGGACAAAGTGCCACGCATGCTCAGATCACATTACAAGACCAAAGCTATTGGCTACTAGCCTCTGCGTAGTCCCGTCGTAGGCAACAAACGTCACCACGTTCAGAATGATCGGATTTTCCGATAACTTTGTCCGACCGTGTGTATGCAACACCAGTGTCGGACTAAATCCGTTGGAAAAAATCTGATGGATTTTGTGGTCGGATTTTCTGACCGTGTGTACGGGGCATAAGACTGGAATGCCATTGAAGGTCATGTGCTTGTAAAGGCAACCGTCCCAATACTTTTGGCAATTTAGAGTATGTGTAATCATGTTTTTTTGCAACCACAGTACATATAAAGGGCCTCATCGCTTCTGCTTTCCGTAATTTTTGCCATCATTAGTTCTTTATCAGCAGGTTAGAAAAGATGGCGTCTTGTTTCAAAAGTCAGGCGGTCACTGCGGCAGTTGCAGTTTAAAAAACTGTTTAATCCACAGTTAAAATGGTCCTGTGCCACTTAAATTACAATCTGGAAACAAGACACCCGTCACATTATCATCCTACCGATACATTTTTATACAGATGACAAATGAGGAAGATCTTGACCTGCTGAGTTAGTAGCCAAGAACTGTGAACGCTTACGAGAAATATCCTGAGCGAATGCAATGTATCAAACCTGCAGCCCTCTGGCATGTAAACCCTCAGACAGTCAGACACATGAGTATGCTGAAACCCAAGATTTCCATCAATGGAAACGTTTAATTTTTCACTGGCAGCGGGAAAGACATTGCTGGGAAAATGGTGATGCTACCGGCAGGCTTCTGAAAAGCTACCATCCAGAGATTCTGTAACCAAGACAGTAAACCAGATATAATATACTGAGTATCTTGCAAGCCTCTAACAGTGGTTGTCAGCTTATGAGCTAAAGGGGGCCTCAAATGTGGCCCTTGACTATGACATAACATACTGTTCAATATACAGTATATTATATAAATATATATATGTGTGAAGGCTGGCCGAAGGGCCAGCCTGTATTTGTGGGAGGAGTCGGAGAGACTACTTAAGCCTCCTCCTCTGCTAGGGCCAGGGTCGTCGGCGTTCTAGGTTACGCCCACTCTGGCTCTTGCAGCGGCGGTAGGATGTCGCAGTGGGGGTGCTATCGAGGAGTCCGCCTGAAAGGTTATTTTCCTGGGCTGGTCTGACTCCACTGGGGGCCGCCCGCCCGCCCGCTTGGTGAGGGGGTGAATCGGCCGCCCGTCAGCTCCTTTCACCTCGGCTGATCTGACTCCATGTGGGGGCCGCCCGCCCGCATTCACCCGGTGTTCCAGCTGCGGGAAAGGGGGGGAACCAGCTTCTCAGGGGCCGATCTGGCTCCACATGGGGACTGGATGCTTTCTCCGGTGTTCCTGCCTGGGGGAGGGAGGTTGCCGGATGAATCGGCGCACACTAGCTTCTTCTCCTGGGCTTGATTTGGCCGCCGCCGGCTCCTCGCTCCCCATGCATAGCTGCTCCACGTGCGCTCATGCCGGGGGGAGCGGGGGGCGTCCGTCAGTCCGTTCCTCCTGCAGCCCGCCCGCTCTCCCGGCGCTCATGGCGGGGGGGGGGTGGGGGGCGACCGTACTTGCAGTACTCACGGCGCTCCGTCTGGCCAGGCTGCCGCACATTTGACAGGGGGGGGGGATGTTCGGCCGCCGCCAACTCCTCTCCCCATACAGGTCCACGAGGGACATGTCTGCCTGGAGGGGGAGGGGGTTCGGCCGCCGCCGACTTCTCTCTCTCCCCGCATAGGTCCACAAGGGACATGTCTAATTGGTGGGGGGTGGGGGTGTTCGGCCGCCTGAGGACTCCTCTCCCCATACACATCCACAACATGTATATCTGCTTGGTGCGGGGTATTGGCCACCTGCCAGCTGCTTCTCCTGGGCTGATCTGGCTCCATGTGGGGCCACCCGTTTCCTCCCGGTATTCCGTCGGCTTTCTGACGTAGCGTTCTGCCGCCATTTAATGTCATAGCGTTTCTGCTCGCCATTTCTGTCATATCGTTTCTGCCCGCCATTTCTGTCATAGCGTTTCTGCCCGCCATTTCTGTCATAGCGTTTCTGCCCGCCATTTCTGTCATATCGTTTCTGCCCGCCATTTCTGTCATAGCGTTTCTGCCCGCCATTTCTGTCATAGCGTTTCTGCCCGCCATTTCTGTCATAGCGTTTCTGCCCGCCATTTTCTGTCATAGCGCTTTCTGCCCGCCATTTTCTGTCATAGCGTTTTCTGCCCGCCATTTTCTGTCAGCGCTTCTGCCCGCCATTTCTGTCACAGCGTTTCTGCCGGAATGTCTGTTGTAGCATGTTTCTGCCTGGCATTTCTGTCATAGCGTTTTCTGCCTGGCATTTCTGTCATAGCGTTTTCTGCCTGGCATTTCTGTCATAGCGTTTTCTGCCCGGCATTTCTGTCATATCGTTTTCTGCCCGGCATTTCTGTCATATCGTTTTCTGCCCGGCATTTCTGTCATAGCGTTTTCTGCCCGGCATTTCTGTCTTCGCATTCTTCCCCGGTATATCTGTCATAGCGTTCTGCCCCTGCGTTTCTGTCATGGCGTTCTGCCCCTGCGTTTCTGTCATGGCGTTCTGCCCCTGCGTTTCTGTCATGGCGTTCTGCCCCTGCGTTTCTGTCATGGCGTTTTGCCCCAGCATTTCTGTCAATCACGTCATGCCCCAGCATTCAGGTCATGCCCCAGCGTTTGTCTCGGCGTACAGTCTCTGCGTTTGTCATAGCCTTCCTGCCCCAGCATTTCTGTTGCGGTGTGCTGCCAGCAGTCCTGGCTCAGCGTTCAGTCTCAGCATTTCTGTCATGGCTTTGCTGCCTCAGCGTTTCTGCCCAGGATTTCTGTCATTGCATTTCTGCCTCAGCGTTCAGTCTCAGCGTGTTTCCGTCATTTGCGTTTCTGCCCAGGTGTTCTGTCATGGCTTCTGCCTCAGCGTTCTGTCATAGCATTCTGCCCAGGATTTCTGTCGTTGCATTGCTGCCTCAGCATTGCAGTCCCAGCGTTTCTGCCCAGGGTTTCTGTCCTTGCATTTCTGTCTCAGCGTTCGGCCCTGGATTTCTGTCATTGCGTTTCTGCCCCTGGATTTCTGTCATTGCGTTTCTGCCCCTGGATTTCTGTCATTGCGTTTCTGCCCCTGGATTTCTGTCATTGCGATTCTGCCCATGGATTTTGTCATTGCGTTTCTGCCCCTGGATTTCTGTCATTGCGTTTCTGCCCCTGGATTTCTGTCATTGCGTTTCTGCCCCTGGATTTCTGTCATTGCGTTTCTGCCCCTGGATTTCTGTCATTGCGTTTCTGCCCCTGGATTTCTGTCTTTGCGTTTCTGCCCCTGGATTTCTGTCTTTGCGTTTCTGCCCCTGGATTTCTGTCTTTGCGTTTCTGCCCCTGGATTTCTGTCTTTGCGTTTCTGCCCCTGGATTTCTGTCTTTGCGTTTCTGCCCCTGGATTTCTGTCATTTGCGTTTCTGCCCCTGGATTTCTGTCATTTGCGTTTCTGCCCCTGGATTTCTGTCATTTCATTGCTGCCTCAGTGTTCAGTCTCAGCGTATTTTTCTGTCATTCGCGTTCTGTCATGGCATTTCTGCCTCAACATTCTGTCATAGCAGTCTGTCAAATCTCAGCATTTGTCATTGCGTTCCTGCCCCAGGTTTTCCATCATGGCATTTCTGGCTCAGCGTTTCTGTCATTACATTTCTGCCTCAACGTTCTGTCATTGCGTTTCTGCCCCTGGATTTCTGTCATTGCGTTTCTGCCCCTGGATTTCTGTCATTGCGTTTCTGCCCCTGGATTTCTGGCTCAGCGTTTCTGCCCCTGGATTTCTGTCACTGCGTTTCTGCCCCCTGGATTTCTGTCACTGCGTTTCTTCCCCCTGGATTTCTGGCACTGCGTTCTGCCCCCTGGATTTCTGGCACTGCGTTCTGCCCCCTGGATTTCTGGCAGTGCGTTTCTGCCCCCTGGATTTCTGGCAGTGCGTTTCTGCCCCCTGGATTTCTGGCATTGCGTTTCTGCCCGCTGGATTTCTGGCATTGCGTTTCTGCCTCAGCATTCAGCTTCAGCGTTTTTCTATCGTTTCGGCCTCAGCATTTCTGTCACAACGTTTCGGCCTCAGCATTTCTGTCACAACGTTTCGGCCTCAGCATTTCTGTCACAACGTTTCGGCCTCAGCATTTCTGTCACAACGTTTCGGCCTCAGCATTTCTGTCACAACGTTTCAGCCTCACTCAGGGCATACTCCGATAGCTGTTTTGTTTGTTGGTTGTCATGTCTCATCGTATCTGTGTTCATGTTTGTACCTGGGTCAGTTAGTTAGGGCTCACACGTCAGGATCTGTCGCGTCTACAGATCCATACGGGCTGAGGTTTCGTTTGTTAAATTGATTGTTGTCCTCAATCTTCTCGCCCGTATACCACACGACATACGATGCATGTTCATTCACCACACTCATACAACTACCCACCACGGTCCGTGGGTACACCAGCCCTGAGTTCTTAAGTCAACTACCTGTCTCTGCGCTGCAGGTCACTCGGGCTCATTCACCACTCACACGAGGAGGGGGGGGGGGTCCATCGTCAGTTTCATCACGCACAGTGGTTTCGACATTTCTGCTCATGTTTCTCATTCGTAGGTAGGCACAGAGGGGTGTTGTTGTTCTCATGTCTGGTTGTCTGTCATTTCTCCAGTTTATGTTCTCAGGTTGGGCCGTCTTGGCTGCAGCACGACCCGTTCGTATCAGGTGGGACCAGTGTTCTGTGTCTGGCATGGTTGCTCCATGTTGACGATGCTCATTGCCATAGTGCCTACTCCATCACATCCATCAGGCATCCAGGTTTTTGCACTCCTGTCAGGGGTATTTTTGCCCTCTCTTTCTCACGTCCTCATACCATAGTAGGGGTAGGCCAGGGGTTGGGGCGGGGGCATTTCACTGAGCTACTTCGCTGGTGTCCATGCTTCTCGGCTATCATTTTGCAGGGGTTCCTCGGGCCAGCCCTTGCTTCCTTTTCCCTACGTATCCTCTCATGCACAAGCAGTTAATCCGCATGTCTGGGTTGTCTTGGGCATCAGGCTCATTCCATCCTTCACAGGACGTTCAGGTGGGTTCTGCGTAGCTTCGCAGGTTCTTCAGGGGGTTCCTTTTCATCACCAAGTCAGGAGTCAGTGGGTTCTCCTGTCACAGCGGATACTTACCGGTTACTCACTGTTGCCATCCGGGCGCACGTTAATCTACGTGTTGGATCTTTACCTTCCCTTCTCACCTAAATCTTGTGTCTTTTTGCCCTCTTTTCAGGCATACCGACCAGCTAGGCCATGGCACACCTCAGGCCTTGGTTCTTAGGAATATCGCATTTACCACTTGAAGACTCCGATTACAAGTGTGAAGGCTGGCCGAAGGGCCAGCCTGTATTTGTGGGAGGAGTCGGAGAGACTACTTAAGCCTCCTCCTCTGCTAGGGCCAGGGTCGTCGGCGTTCTAGGTTCCCACCCTCCCATTCCCCCAGCCTTTCATACTTATAGTACTTCTCATTCTTACATCAAGGGTATGCCCTCTTTTCAGGCATACCGACCAGCTAGGCCATGGCACACCTCAGGCCTTGGTTCTTAGGAATATCGCATTTACCACTTGAAGACTCCGATTACAAATATATATACAGTTAAAAAAAAAATTAAAGAAACACTTTGAAAACACATCTCAATGGGGAAACATCTCCGGCTTGATATCTATACTGATATGGACTGGGTAATGTGTTAGGAACAAAAGAATGCCACATCGTTTGATGGAAATGAAAATTATCAACCTACAGAGGGATGAATTTAAAGACACCCTGAAATCAAAGTAAAAAAAATTATGCAGCAGGCTAGTTCATTTTGCTGAAATTTCATTGCAGCAACTCAAAATGGTCCTCAGTGGTTTGTATGGCCCCCAACGTGCTTGTATGCATGTCTGACAACGTCGAGGCACGCTCCTAATGAGACGACGGATGGTGTCCTGGGGTATTTCCTCCCAGGTCTGGACCAGGGCATCACTGAGCTCCTAAACAGACTGAGGTGCAACCTGGCGGCATCGGATGGACCGAAACATAATGTCCCAGAGGTGTCCTATTGGATTTAGGTCAGGCGAGCGTGGGGGCCATTCAATGGTATAAATTCCTCCATCCTCCAGGAACTTGCGCACTAGCATAGGGTCCACGGATTTCAACCTAATAGCAGTCAGGTTTCCCTTGTCTAGCCTGTAGAGGGGTCTGTGTGCCCCTCCATTGACCATCACTGACCCACCACCAAACTGGTCATGCTGAACGATGTTACAGGCAGCATAACGCCCTCCATGGCTTCTCCAGACCCTTTCACGTCTGTCACATGTGCTCAGGGTGAACCTACTCTCATCTGTGAAAGCACAGGGCACCAGTGGCGGACCTGCCAATTCTGGTGTTCATTGGCAAATGCCAATCAAGCTCCATGGTGCTTGGCAGTGAGCACAGGGCCCACTAGAGGGCCATCAGGCCACCCTCATGAAGTCTATTTCTGATTGTTTGGTCAGAGACATTCACACCAGTGGCCTGCTGGAGGTCATTTTGTAGGGCTCTGGCAGTGCTCATCCTGTTCCTCCTTGCACAATGGAGCAGATACCCACCCTGCTGATGGGATAAGGACCTTCTACGGCCCTGTCCAGATCTCCTAGAGTAACTGCCTGTCTCCTGGAATCTCCTCCATGCTCTTAAGACTGTAGACTGCAGGAAGACACAGAAAACCTTCTGACAATGGCACTTATTGATGTGCCACCCTGGAAGACTTGGACTGCCTGTGCAACCTCTATAGGGTCCAGGTATCGCCTCATGCTACCAGTAGTGACACCAACCTCTATAGGGTCCAGGTATCTCCTCATGCTACCAGTAGTGACACCAACCTCTATAGGGTCCAGGTATCTCCTCATGCTACCAGTAGTGACACCAACCTCTATAGGGTCCAGATATCGCCTCATGCTACCAGTAGTGACACTAACCCAAATGCAAAACGAGTGAAAAACAGTCAGAAAAGATGAGTAGGGAAAACCATTCCTATTTTGGAGGTCGTCTCATTGTTGCCCATCTAGTGCACCTGTTGTTCATTTCATTAACACCAAAGCAGCTGAAACTGATTAACAACCCCCTCTGCTACTTAGGCTGGCCATACATGGTCAAATTTCGAAAGAAATTTCTTTTGAAAATCAGAAAATTTGTGCATTTTGTGATGGTCCAATCATTGATTTCGTGATTCGGCCAACCAAGCCTTCAATTTCACCTCATGTTGCTACAGAAAATAATTTTTGTGGCTGGGATTCTTCTTTTCTTTCCGGGAATTTTCTGTTCTTGCACATGCGCATTTCTTTTTTGATTACATTTCTTGCACGATTCTCCCATCATTGATTAGAAAATCGTTAGTTTTTCCAAAAATTTCCAACATGTCCGATTACTCAAATTTGATTGCCGTGCGAAAATCGGCTGTTGCTGCAGCCCACTAATGGTGCGAAATACGAATGAAAATTCTTAGATAAGATTTTCGAAAGGAAATACTCTTTCGAAATTCGATCCATGTATGGCCTGCCTTAAAGCGGAGTTCCACCCAAAAATGGAGCTTCCGCTTTTCGGAATCCCCCCCCCCCCCCCCCTCCGCTGTCACATTTGGCACCTTTCAGGGGGGAGAGGGGAGCAGATACCTGTTTAATACTAATTTAATCCTAGGAGTTTCATTGACTTGATGCTATACTCTGATTAAAAAGTGTTCCTTTTTATTTTTTTGAGCAGTGTCTATATATATATATTAGGGCTCTTACTGATTAAAATTTTCGTGTTCGATTAATTTTTTTTTTTTTTTCATCGATTAATCAACTAATTTTGCTTAATTATAATGCACATACAGATCCAACAACTTTTAGCTGATCTCCTTGCATTGCAACTCTGCATTAGTCAGTGGTAAATGTGGTATACACTATATACAATCACCCAATACTAGTTAGTTTCCACAATCCATGATTTAAAGCGGAAGTAAACCCATCGATTTAACAGTTTTAAAAAAAAAGGCATGCCGGGAATGCTAACTGCACATTGGCTGTGCTCTCAACCAAACAGTCAAACCATCCAATGGCTGGTGTTATAAACGGATCACATGTGCAGCACCATGGCAGTTGAAGGTTAAGCAGAGGCAAAGATGGCAGCTTCCTTGGCTGAAAACGATAGGGGGGTTTACTTCCACTTTAACTTCACAGTTCACACAAATGCGTTTTAAATTCAAACTGTAGCACTGACGTAAGTAATTATTTTTTCCACAGTAGCGTGACAATCCCTCCACCTCCGGTCTAACTAATCACTCTCACCTTATGGCATGGACCCCTGTGCAAACAGGTGGTCATGCAAGTGGGGTATCAAAAGGGTTAACACGGACCATAAACTTCTCTCACGTCTCCTTAGATCTCAGCAAGGACGCCAGGTCATGGGTAGAAAGAAAAGATCTAAGTGCTCACCGCTTAACTATAAGATTTCATTTTTGTGTTCAAAAACAAACTACTCACATAAAGATGATAAAAACACAGCATGTAAAGCCGACAATCGTGTTAGTTCCATAGGGCAGCAGCGGGTGATGTCACGCATAGCTCCTTCCCCGTACGCGCTACGTTCAATCAGAACGTCAGAACTTCGACGTCACCGGAATCCTCCCCCCTTCCCTTCTTTAGTAAACGGACGCACTTGGGGAAGGGGGGAGGAGTCCGGTGATGTCGATGTCTGTGACATTACCGGATCTCCAACGGGAACTCCCTGAAGACCCGGCGGAGAGGTGAGTACCGATCAAAAGAATTTTGATCGATCAAAAAAATTAACATTTAATTGAGAAATTAATCTTTAATTTCCACAGCCCTAATATATATATATATATATATATATATACAGATTGATAGACAGATAGATAGATACAGTATATAGATATGTATATATATTTTTTTTTTTTTTTTTTCCCCAAAGGGAAAGGGAGTTTAAGCACCACAGAGAGCGTTATTTATTGCTTATAGGTAAGTAACAATATATTGCTGTGTATTGTTACTTATCTATGAGCAATAAATAACGCTCTCTGTGTTGCAAATCCTTCTCTGGTTTGTTTATTGTCGGTGGTTTGTTGGGAACACACAAGGTTAAGTGCACATGCCTTTTGTACTGTCCCATTGTTGTGCTTACCAACTATATATATATATATATATATATATTACTGTGTGAAAGTTTTAGGCAGGTGTGAGGAAATTCTGTAAGGTAATTGACGGCCAGGTGGCGCAGCTCTCAGGGCGGGAGGGCGTCATATGACGCCCTCCCCTTCCCGGGCCCTCGTGTCACTGGGCACCCAATGCGCGTGCCCGTCGGCCGCGATGTCTGCCGGGCACCGGCGATTGCCCGGTAACACAGCAGGACCGTGGATCTGTGTGTGTAAACACATAGGTAGGAATGAAATGAGATGTGTAATTTATGCTCCTAGAACGCCCGAAGGTACTACTTCAATGTTGGGCCTCTGTATGTGGCCAGGCTGTGTAAAAGTCTCACACTTGTGGTATCCCCATACTCTGGAAGAGTAGCAGAATGTATTTTGGGGCTGTAATTTTTGCTATATACATGCTAGATGTTAGAAATATCTTATAAATTGACTTTGTGTTAAAAAAAAATAATTTTAATTTTTTTCCACATTTTCCAAAAACTTCTAAAAAAAAAAGACTCATTATGCCTCATAGATTATACGTTGGGGTGTTTGCTTTCCAAAATGGGGTCATTTTGTGGGCAATTCCATTGTCCTGGTGCTCCAGGGCCTTCAAAATTGTAATAGGTGGTTGAGAAATGAGATGTGTCATTTATGCTCGTAGAACGCCTGAAGGTGCTACTTCAATGTTGGGCCTTTGTATGTGGCCAGGCTGTGTAAAAGTCTCACGCATGTGGTATCGCCATACTCGGGAAGAGTAGCAGAATGTATTTTGGGGTGTAATTTGTTGTATGCATATGCTATGTGTGAGAAATAACCTGATAATATGACAATTTTGTAAAAAAAATAAAAATCTTAATTTTGCAAAGAATTGTGGGAAAATGTGAGTGGCCAGCTCAGAGAAGGAAGGGCTGAGCCCAGCCCTGACGGTTAGTAACAGTTTTGGGATATAAATGGAGAGGCATCTAATATCTTGACACGTTTCGTGGCTGAAGTGCTACTCTTTAGTAGAAGATGCAGTATGGAGGTCTATAAACATGTTAAAAAAGGGGGTATTACTTAGGGTAATGTATACAAAGAAAGATACAAAAGTAGGTCCCCCCGCTCATACTTACAAACTAACCATGAGTCTGGGCATAGGCATGGCAAGGTGAGGGCCGGCCGGGCAGATCATCAGCCTCGGGAGCTGAGGCAGTGGCATTGGCCAACAGGGAAGGCCCCGGGGATGAATCTCCCATGGATAATCAAAGGTTGTGTGAACCATATCTTAATAAACAATAACACACTAGGGTTGGCGTGCGCTCTCTCTTGTTCTATATATTTCCAGATTTATGTCCGCCACCCAGTGGATTTGTGGGAGAGCTGCAACACCCTGAGTAGATCTTATACATCAGATACTGTTTACTGTTGGAATGTGAATAGTGGGGACAGCGCTAGACTTGTTTTTTGTGTATATTTGCGAACCATCTAAAGATGATATGTATATCTTTCTTTGTATATATTACCCTAAGTAAAACCCCCTTTTTTAACATGTTTATTGACCTCCATTCTCCTGAAGAGTGGCACTTCAACCACGAAACGCGTCAAGCTATTAGATGCCTCTCCTTTCATATCCCAAAACTGTTGCTATCACTATGTTCTATTGGATCCTATCAATTTAAATGATGTTTTATTGTGGAAGCAGACAACGAGTCTGGTGTTTCTATGGTGCTATTATTGTAAAACCATCATGTTGCTATGCCAATACGTCACTGTTTATTATGTACCATGTTATAAAATAAAGTTTTACTAAGTTATGTTGGATGTACTATGTTACTATGCAAATATGTATGATTATAATCTATGGTATACCCACCAGACATTATTATGCTGTGATGCCTCCCTGGTTGCAGATTTCATATAAAGTCCCAAACTTTGCTCCTATATACTTCAAATTTTCAAAGTAGGTGCTAATGATCATCAATTTCATATGGAGGTTGAAACACAGCCATTACCTGAAACAGCTGTGTAGAAGGCGTAACATTGGGTGAGGAACAGCCAAACTATGCTACAAAGGTGAGGTTGTGGAAGACAGTTTCATGTCACAGGTCATACACCATGGCAAGATGGAGCTCAGCAACAAGACACAATGAGGGTGGATTTCCTAAAACTGGAGAGTGCAAAATCTGGTGCAGCTGTACATGGTAGCCAATCAGCTTCTAACTTTAGCATGTTCATTTAACCATTTAAGGTTTACCCCCCTTCCTGACCAGGCCATTTTTCTTGCGATACGGCACTGCTTTATTTTAACTGACAACTGTGCGATCGTGCAACATTGTACCCAAATAAAATTGATGTTCTTTTTTTCCCCACAAATAGAGCTTTCTTTTGTTGGTATTTGATCACCTCTGCGATTTTTATTTTTTGCACTATAAACAAAAAAAGAACGACAATTTAGAAAAAATATATATATATTTTTTTACTTTCTACTATAAAACATATCCAATAAAAAAATATTAAAAATCTAATTTCTTCATCAATTTAGGCCAATATATATTCTGCTACTTACTTTTGGTAAAAAAAAAAAGAAAAAAAACAATAAGCGTATATTAATTGCGCTATAAACAAAAAAAGACAGACAATTTAAAAAAAATATACCGGTATATATATTTTTTTACTTTCTGCGATAAAACATATCCAATAAAAAAATATAATTTCTTCATCAATTTAGGCCAATATATATTCTGCTACTTATTTTTGGTAAAAAAAAATCCCAATAAGCGTATATTGATTTCGCTATAAACAAAAAAAGACCAACAATTTAGAAAAAAATATTTATATATATTTTTTTTTCTGCGATAAAACATATCTAATAAAAGAATATAAAAAATCGAATTTCTTCATCAATTTAGGCCAATATATATTCTGCTACTTATTTTTGTTAAAAAAAAAAAAATCCCAATAAGCGTATATTGATTGGTTTGTGCAAAATGTATAGCGTCTACAAACTATAGGATACATTTATGGAATTTTTATTTATTTTTTACTAGTAATGGCGGCGATCAGCGACTTCTTATAGTGGAACTGCGACATTGCAGCGGAAAAATCAGACACCTAATTGACACTTTTGACATTTTCTGGGGACCAGTAACACCAATAAAGTGCTCACTGCTGAAACATATGCACTGTCACTGTACTAATGACACGGACAGGGAAGGGTTAATTGTGTGCCTAGGGAGTGCTTGCTGTGTGGGTGGGGGAGTGTTTTCACTGTGGGAAGGCAGAGATCTGTGTTCCTGCTTAGCAGGAAGGCAGGATCGCACAGTCCTCCCTTGTCACAGAACGGTGATCTGCCTTGTTTACAGATCACCGTTCTGACTGTCTCCACGAAAAGATCGGCGGGTTCCGGCAGACATCGCATCCACCGGACGTGCTGATTGGCTCACGCTGTGTCCGATCACAGCGGGAGCGGGTCGCCGGCAGCGCGCATGCGTGCCCCAGACCCGGAAAGTGCAGAATTACATACGGGTACGTGATTCTGCCCAGAGCGCTCGCCCTGCCGCAGTAAATGTGCCTGGGGCGGTCGGCATCTGGTTAAGCTTATTGACAATAAAACCTGGAAGCTGATTGGTTTCTATGCAGAACTGCACCAGATTTTCCACGCTCCAGTTTTAGTAAATCAACTCAAAGGCAGTTATAATGCATCAGCAAGGTCTCTCCCAGGCAAAGATTTCAAAGCAGACCGGGGGGGGCGGGGGAATCAATGCGCTGTTCAAGCTCTTTTGAAGAAGCACAAATAATCAGGCAACGCTGAGGAAACACAATTGTTTTTATTAGTAAAGGAATATTATAATGGATTTCAACAAAATGTTTTTCTTTATTTTTTGCAAAACATATGAACTTTTAACAACTTCAGCTAGACAGCTAGTGCGCCTGAATACTCTAACCACTTGCCGACCAGCGCACGACGATATACGTCGGCACAATGGCAGCGGTGGGCAAATGAGCATACAGGTACGTCCCCTTTAATAGTCCCCTGTCATCGGGAGCGGTGATCGCTGTCATGTGAGTTGTAGCCCCCCCCCCCAGAGTTAGAATCACTCCCTAGGACACACTTAACCCCTTCATCGCCCCCTACTGGTTAACCCCTTCACTGCCAGTGTCATTTACACAGTAATCAGTGCATTTTTTTATAGAACTGATCACTGTATAAATGACAATGGTCCCAAAATAGTGTCAAAAGTGTCTGATGTGTCCGCCATAATGTCGCAGTTGCGATAAAAAACACAGATCGTCGCCATTACTAATTTTAAAAAAAATAACAATAAAAATGCCATAAATCTATCCCCTATTTTGTAGACGCTATAAATTTTGCGCGAACCAATCAATATACCTTTATTGCGTTTTTTTTTTTTTTTAACAAAAATATGTAGAAGAATACATATCGGCCTAAACTGAGTAAAAAAATCTATTTTTGAATCTATTTTTGGGGGGTATTTATTATAAGGCCCCTTTCACACTGGGGCGGGAGCCGCGGCGACGGTAAAGCAGCGCTATATTTAGCGCTGCTTTACCGTCGTTTTAGCCGCGGTATTCGGCCACGAGCAGCCGAAAATGGGTTAAAATCCCCTGTAAAGCCCCGCGGTAGCGTCGCTTTGCGGCGGTATTGCCACGGTATGACCGCGGTGTCCCATTGAGTCCCATTGAAATCAATGGGTAGGAGCGGTATAGGAGCGGTGAACACACCGCTCCTATACCGCTCCAAAGATGCTGCTAGCGGGACTTTTTTTACCGTCCTGCTAGCGCACCGCTCCAGTGTGAAAGCCCGCCGACTTTCACACTGAAGTGAATGGGGCCGTTTTTTTTCAGGCGATGTACAGGCGCTATTTTTAGTGCTGTACCGCCTGAAAACCGCCCCAGTGTGGAAGGGGCCTAACAGAAAGTAAAAAATAATGTTTTGTTTTTTTTCAAAATTGTCGCTCTTTTTTTTGTTTATAGCGCAAAAAATAAAAACCGCAGATCAAATACCACCAAAAGAAAGCTCTATTTGTGGGGAAAAAATTACGTACATTTTGTTTTGGTGCAACGTTGCACGACTGCGCAATTGTCAGCTAAAGCGACGCAGTGCCGAATCGCAAAAAGTGCTCTGGTCAGGAAGGGGGTAAAATCTTCTGGGGCTGAAGTGGTTAAACAGATCGCTACAGTCTGTAAAAAACGTGAAAAAAATATTTTCACCTGTTGGATGCAACATTTTCTTATTTAAAATGATTTTGAAGTTTTAAAATGTAATTACAATTAAATGTAAATAATATAAAAATGTATTTAAAAAGAAACAATAGATGTAACATTGTTGTTTTCAATCCTAAACATAATAAATAAATAAAATATGTCCAAAACCACTATAAAGAGCCAGCAGCTCCTCTCCTTTCTATCTGATAAAGGTGTTTGTTGCTATCATTATGGAGGTAATTAAAATTAGTCGCCAAACCCTTTCAATCTATTTTCCATTATTTTGCGCACTTATTTACCTCTGACAAGTTGATGATCGTTTTAATAATACATCACTTTGAAGCAAATGTTGTTTTTTCTTGTTACGATAACTGATGCGCGTGACTCGAGGAGACAAAATAATGTCGGAGCGAGAGTAAGGCGTTTGTGAATTTATTCCGAGCGGGGGAACAGCTGACAGGGTGCTGATAAATTCTCGCGTATATGCAGGCTTAATGCCGCTAGTAAGTATGGGTGCAAGAAAACAAGACTATCATGGCAGCCCATTAGCCTTAAAATACTACACAACCGCATTTTTATTAACTGTCAGCTGTCAGAATAGGAAGGAACCATGTTTCGCAGATTACGGTGTTAGTATTAACCACTTAAGGACTGGAAGATTTTCCCCCTTAAGGCCCCTTTCACACCGGGGAGGGAGCCGCGGCGACGGTAAAGCAGCGCTATATTTAGCGCAGCTTTACCGACATTTTAGCCGCGGTATTCAGCCGCTAGCAGTGTGGTTTTAACCCCCGCTAGCGGACGAAAAAGGGTTAAAATCCCCCGCAAAGCGCCGCCGTAGCAGCGCTTTGCGGCGGTATTACCAATGGGTAGGAGCGGTATAGGAGCGGTGTATTCACATATACCGCTCCAAAGATGCTGCTAGCAGGACTTTTTTGACCGTCCTGCTAGCGCACCGATCCAGTCTGGAGTGAATGGGTGTGTACAGGCGCTATTTTTAGCGCTTTACCGCCTGAAAAACGCCCCAGTGTGAAAGGGGCCTAAAGGGGTTGTAAACCCTCGTGTGTGTTTTTCACCTTAACCACTTAAGGACCGAGCCTCTTTCTGAGATTTGTTGTTTACAAGTTAAAAACATATATTTTTTTGCTAGAAAATTACTTAGAACCCCCCAAACATTATACATTTTTTTTTCTAATGCCGCGTACACACGATCTGAATTCTGGCCAGAAAAAGACCGATGAGAGCTTTTCATCGGAAAATGCGACCGTGTGTAGGCTCCATTGGAATTTTGCTGGCTGAATTTCCGACAGCGAAAAATTTAAAGCATGTTCTCAACTTTTCAGACAGAAAAGGTTTCTATCGGAAATTCCAATCGTCTGTAGCAATTCTGATACGCAAAATTCCTACACATGCTCAGAAACAATTCGACGCATGCTTGGAAGCATTGAACTCGGCTTCTTGTAGTGTTGTACATCACTGCGTTCTTGACGGTCGGAATTTGGTGTGACCGTGTGTAGGCAAGACAGTTTAAGCGTAATTCCCTCAGAATTCCGTCGGGAAAACCACCATAGCTTTTTCCGATGAGAATTCCGATCGTGTGTACGTGGCATAACATTTACCCGTGCTTTGGTGAAAGAAATGAGCCACTAACAACTACAACTGCAACCAGGCCCATCTGTCAAGAGAGCCCGGAGCAAAATAAATAAAATAATAGGCGCAGGGCGGGCATGACAGGGTTAACTGGGTGGTGGTAGAGGAGCTGCATGTGTGAATGGTGTAGCTGGATTGGCTGAAATGTGGTAGAGGGGAGGAGGATAGGACATTTGCAGAAGGGGTGGTTCCTCCCCAGCTCAATCTGCCAGGAGGAGTGAGCTTCCCACCCTCCCTCCCTAATTTTGGGGGGTTTGTTGTGTTTATTAATGATTTGTTTTATGATTTCAGAAGCAATTTTGTCATGGCAGCGGCATGGTGTTGGTCTGTGCGGATTAAGGATTTACCCCAGATTTGGAAGTTCGGGACCTTTCGGTGGTATGGTACCCGTGTGTGGTGATACAGCTAACAGTAGCTTAGCCAATGTTGTTATCAGGTGCACTGCGGACAGTGTTTGTTGCCTCTGAGCCAGCATGTCAGCGTGAGGCCTATTCTAGCTTTGGTTCCGCAGTGCCGTTAAGTGATGTTGATTTATGATTGGTGGGTTTTTCCTGCACAGACCAATGGGAGGAGTTTAATGGAGGAAATGCCTTACTTAGGGTTAGTTATGTTAATTTATGTTAATGTTAATTATTTGTTGTTTATAAATAACGTTATTGGCTGCTACGGCCATATTTACTCCAGATTGGTGTGGTCTCATTTTCTGGGATATATGCTAAGGGAATGTAGCAGTTAAAGGTGGTTTATATAGGGGTAAGTAAGACACATCAGTTATACAATAGTCAGGTGAGTCCACATCTGCTTCTACGTCACTTTACCTGGCCCACTGTAAATCCACCATAATGCCAACGATATGAGAAGCAAGACAGGTGGACCCCCCATGTGTCCAGTGCCCTTGGACATGTGACACTCCACTGCCTTTGTGACATGAGATCACTGTGGTGAAGGGTTTGGGGTTGCCGCAACCACTTCTGCAACCATGCCCATGTATCAGGTGAGCCCACGTTTGCTCCATTCACGGGTATACACTTTATCGCAGGGATAGAGAGGGTAAGAAAGAGGGAGGAGCAGTGGAGGAGCGCCGCCCCCACTCTCCTGCACCGCTCTATCACCAATAAATAGATTCATGCATTGCATGAATCTATCTATTGTCACCGCTGCCGCCCCCTATTCAGGTGTCCGGCCCCTTGTCGGGCGCCGGGCATCTGAATTACCGCGGGGGGGGGGGGTGTTTTTGGAAGTGCCCTATTAGAGCTGTAAGCTCTAATAGGGGACCTGATTAGAGCGGTGGGCTCTAATAGGCTTCCATAAGTGTAAACAGCGGGCGCACTGCTGTGCGTTCGCTGTTAACACAGTATTGTGTTAGAGAAGCGAATACATCGCTTCCCTAACACAGACCCGCCTCTCAGCCAATCAGTTTGCCAGGTCTGTTACCTGTCACCTGATTGGCTGAAGTCACAGGCGCTGTGATTGGACCCTAGGCGTCCAATCATAGCAGAAGACAGGAGGAGCGCAGGAGAAGACATCGGACGATGAGGAGACACCGCTCGCCGCCTAATGCCGTCACCAGCTGCACACCGAGACAAGGTAAGTGCAGAGGGCAGGCAGGGGGCACAGTGGCAGCACTTGAGGGGCACAGTGGCAGCACTTGAGGGGCACAGTGGCAGCACTTGAGGGGCACAGTGGCAGCACTTAAGGGGCACGGTGGCAGCATTTAAGGGGCACAGTGGCAGCATTTAAGGGGCACAGTGGCAGCTCTTAAGGGGCACAGTGGCAGCTCTTAAGGGGCACAGTGGCAGCACTTAAGGGGCACAGTGGCAGCGTTTGGAGCACAGTGGCAGCACTTGGGGCACAATGGCAGCACTTGGGGCACAGTGGCAGAACTTGGGGCACAGTGGCAGAACTTGGGGCACAGTGGCAGCGTTTGATGGCACAGTGAGGCTGTTTGTTTGCGCCCCCCCAAAAATTTTGAGCACCAGCCGCCACTGGGGAGGAGTATATCTATATATCAAGAATAATGTACAAGTGAATGTGAGAGATGACATCACTCTTGAAGGTTTCAGCATGATGCTTTTTAATGGAGGAGAAGTTTAAGAGTTTCTAAAGTTTTAATGACAAACATTTTAGTGTTCAGCCATGTTCATCTAGCGCAATATATATTTTGCAGGATAGTTGTTTATTTTTTGGGGCCAGTTTGCATATCTAGCTTAGTCTGCAATCTCTATAATCAGTTTTGAAGCAGCATTAGTGAGGAAACATTTGCGTACTGAAGAACGGTGGCTTGTTCAGGCGCTGAAAGCTAATGGCCAGGATCCATCTCTGTTAGGTTAATAAGGATGAGATGGCAGCAAGGGTGGCAACACACAAGATGTGATGAATCACCCTTCTCTCCCTTATCTTTAGAGCTCTTCATCTCATACAGCTCCATTATATATATATATATATACTGTATATGTGTTTTTTTATTTTTTTTGCATATTTCTCACACTTAAATGATTCAGATCATCAAACACATTTTAATATTACACAAAGATAACCCCAGTAAATCCAAGATGCAGTTTTTTTTATTATTATTTAATTTATTAAGGGGGAAAAAAGCTGCTCAAACCTGCCTGGCCTTGTGTGAAAAAGTAATTGCCCCCTCCCATGATGAATCATGAATGAACTGCGATTAACCACAATTTTTTGGAAGGCTGAGTTAAGCCACACCCAGGCCTGATTACTGCCAGACCTGTTGAATCAAGAAATCACATAAATAGAAGCTGTCTGACAAAGTGAAGCACGCTAACAGATCATAAAAAGACACACATCATGCCACAATCTAAAAAAATTCAAGAACAGATTAGAAACAAAGTAATGTACATGTATCGGTCTAGGAAGGGTTCCAAAACCATTTCTAAGGCTTTGGAACTCTAGTGAACCACGGGGAGAGTCATTGTCCACAAATGGAGATAACTTGGAACAGTGGTGAACCTTCCCAGGAGTAGCCGGCCTACAAAAATTATTACTCTAAGAGCATGACGACAACTCATCCAGGAGGTCATAAAAGAACTCGGAATAACATCTAAAGAACTGCAATCCTCACTTGCCTCAGGTAAGATCAGTGTTGATGATTCAACAATAAGAAAGAGACTGGGCAAAAATGGCGTCCATGGGAGAGTTCCAAGGCCAAAGCCACTGCTGACCAAAAAGAACACAAAGGCTCATCTCACATTTACCAGAAAACATCTTGATAATCCCCAAGACTTTTAGGCAAATATTCTGTGGACTGATGAGACATAAAAGTAACTTTTTGGAAGGTGCGCGTCCCGTTACATCTGGCATAAAACTAATACAGCATTTCATAACAAGAACATCTTACCAACAGTCAGACATGGTGGTGGTAGCGTGATGGTCTGGGGCTGCTTTGCATACTAGCTCATTATGCCTTTGTCTTGCAGGGTGTATTTTATTTATTTTTTTCTTAAGAGGCGTTACTTCCTCTTTAAAAGCATGGATTCTTGATTTGCATTGCAGTAGACATGTGCAGAATGGAAACATTTATTTTACAGGGGGTCCCCGGGTTACGAACCCGTTAGGGACTTTCCTCCTGTTTTCAAATCGGAAATGTTCGTAAGTTGGGCGCGCATTTTCGATGTTCTGTCGAATGCCGCACATGCGCGGCAAATTACGGACATTGACATCATTTTCCGTGGCTCCATCTGGCCGCGCATGCGCAGAACGGCTGATGTCCCCGCAGAACGGCAGAGGGTCCCCGCAGCGCCCGGTTCGTAAGTAGGGGTTGTTCGTAGGTCTGGCGTTTGTAGGTCCCCCTGTCTTTTGTTTGGGATAGATTCCTTATGTTACTAATTTTGTTTGCTTTATTTTGTTTCGTTTTGTTTATTCGTTTTCTAACGAATTCCACATTTTTGGAAATTGGATTGGTCGAAAAATGATCAACTGATTTGAATTCTGTGTGAAGAATAGCTGGTTCTTAACCACCTCAATACAGTGCATTTTCATCCCCTTCTTGCCCAGGCCATTTTTCAGCTTTCAGCGCTGTCACACTTTGAATGAAAATTGCGCAGTCATACAACACTATAGCTAGATGAAATTGTTATCATTTTGTCTCCACAAATAGAGCTTTCTTTTGGTGGTATTTGATCACCTCTGTGGTTTTTATTTTTTGCGCTATAAACAAAAGAAGAGTGACAAGTTTAAAAAAAAATATATTTTTTTAACTTTTTGCTGTACTAAATATCCCCCAAAAATATATAAAAAATTTTTTTTCCTCAGTTTAGACAGATACGTATTCTTCTACATATTTTTGGTAAAAAAAAATCGCAATAAGGGTATATTGATTGGTTTGCACAAAAGTTATAGCGCCTACAATATAGGGGATAGATTTATAGCATTTTTATTAATATTTTTTTAACTAGTAATGGTGGCGATCTGCGATTTTTATCGTGACTGCGATATTGCGGCGGACATATCGGAGACTTTTGACACATTTTTGGGACCATTCACATTTATACAGCGATCCGTGCTATAAAAATGCATTGATTACTGTATAAATGTGACTGGCAGGGAAGGGGTTAACACTAGGGGGTGATCAAGGGGTTAATATGTTCCCTATGGGAGTGATTCTAACTGTGGGGATAGGGGACTGACTGGGGGAGGTGACCGATCGGTGTCCCTATGTACAAGGGACACACCATCGGTCCCCTCTCCTCTGACAGCACGTGGATCTGTGTGTTTTCACAGACAGATCCAAGTCCTGCTCAGTTACTGGGCAATCGCGGGTGCCCGGCGGGCACGCGCATCGGGTCCCCAGCGCACCCCCTAGTGGCCGCAAAGTAAAATGCTGTCATATGACAGCGGCCCGGAACAACAGATGTTTCTTGCCGCCGTCATATGACAGTGGGCGGTCGGCAAAAGGTTAATAGACATGTACACACTGAAACATTTAGTTTCGGAATTTAGTTTTCGTCCGAAAAATTTATTTAGTTACTCCCGAAATTAGTTTTTATTCATTTAGTTTTTCGTAAAAAATTGCATTTGTCCGAAAATCCAAATGAATTAAGGTCGAATCTGTCATTGAAGGCTTATGGTGTCTGTCGAATGTTCAAAGAAGATTCGACGGAGCAGCTAAACTGTACGACGCCCTATAGTTTAGCTGCTCCGTCAAATCTTCTTAGAACTTTCGACAGACACAATAAGCCAAAGATTCGACGTTTGTATGTTTTTCGCTGCTTTGTCGAATCTTTGTCGTTCATGTTGAATGTATATAGTTCAAACAGAAAATGGACTGGTGATAGTGATCGTGTGATAGTGTGTCTCTCTCTGCTAGCAATCGTAAATGAAAGTAAGTTGGCTGTACGTGTGTACTTAGTTCTGGCTATTTTACTGTTCTTCCTCTTTGGTTACAATCAGCCAATAACATTCATCATCATCATTATTTTTATTTTACTTCCCCCACCCAATTCCAGCAGCGATCTTTTCTCTCTATGTCGAATCTTTCCTCTCTGTGTCGAATCTTTTCTCTCTATGTCGAATCTTTTCTCTCTATGTCGAATCTTTTTTCTCTATGTCAAATCTTTTCTCTCTATGTAGAATAATAGACATGTGCACAATAGAAAAATTAGTTTATTTTTGTTTTGTTTCTGTTCATTTCCGTTGATTCGTAAATTTCGTAAGTCGTCTGTGTACGTATTTGTAACGATTTGTATTTTCGTAAGAGTCATTTTTCGTTAATTCGTTTTTCCGTTAGTTTAATTTTCGTTTATTTGAAATTCGGACGCATTCGTATTTTCGTAGATTTAGTTACATTCGTACTTTCGTTAGATTTATTTATTCGTACTTTCGTAACATTGTTTTCGTAGATTTGTAATCGGAGCATAATTCATAATTTTATGTAATGTGAATGCTATTATTACATTGTAAGAGACACGGAAAATTACGAATCGAAAAAAAAAGTTACGAATGTACGAATTTTTTCGTTCAATCCATTCGAAGCACGTTAAGCAGCGCCATTTTAAGGGACACGGAAAAAAAAAAGTTACAACTGTACGAATTTTTTCGTTCATTTTGATTTTCGTTGTTCCTGTTTTCATTTTTCGGATTTTCTTCTTTCGTAGTTTCGTTGTTTCTAATTTGGTTATTTCGGATTTTCATTGTTTTTCATTTTCGTTCGATTCGATATTTCGTTATTCGTTAAAATTTTTAGAGAATCATTCGTTCATTCGTACGATAACGAATGAACGAATATAACGAATTTTAACGGAAAGCGAAAAAAAACGAAACTAATTGCACATGTCTATAGAATAATCTTGGTCTAATAGAGCTAAGGTTAGGCACATTCGACCACAGCTTCGATAGACACAGATTGTTATTGTCAGCGTCATGTCGAATCTCCTATTTATAACAAACTGTTGTCGCAACGAAAACAAAAATAAAGCATTTGTTTATGTCGGATCTTTCGCTTTTCGGATTCTGCACTTTCGTTATCATTTGTTAGTGTCCTTTGACTCTTCAGCTGTCAAAGGGTTTCCCCGCTGACAGCTGAAATTTAGCCAAAAGAATGGCAGCAATGAAACATTCAGAAATAAAAAAACAGCATGGTGCCCCCCCCCCCCCCCCACACCCATCTATACAAGGCCTTTTGGGTCTTTAAGGGGAGATTAAGGGGAACCCCACACCAAAAAAAAAAAGAAAGTGGTGTGTGTCCCCCCCTCCAAAATCCATTCCATACCCTTATATGAGCATGCAGCCAGGCAGGCCAGGAAAGGGGGTGGGGATGAGCGAGTGCCCCCCTCCCTCCTGACCCATACCAGGCTACATGCCCTCAACATGAGGGGGTGCTTTGGGAGAGCCCCCCCCCCAAAGCACCTTGTCCTTATGTTGTTTTTTTACAGAAATTGACGGCATTCTTTTGTTTACATCTCAGCTATCAGTGGGGAAACCCGTTGACAGCTGATAAGTCATCGGTTGTTAAGGACACCGCGGTCGGCTTCCCTGCCCACTCCTTAACAACCAGCTATTCTTCACACAGAATTCATATTAGTTGATCATTTTTCAACCAATCCCAATTCGAAACGTTCTGAAATGTTGGAATTCATTAGAAAAGGAATTAATGAAACTTAACAAATTTTAACTAAATATCATTACTATTGTCATTGCAATATACATCCACATCTCTGAATAATTAAAAATGTGTCTGAATGCAGATTGGGACCGAAACAAATTGCACATGTCTACATTAGACATGTGCACAACAAAAAAATTTGTTTATTTTCGTTTCGTTTTTTTTGTTTCCGTTGATTCGTAACGATTCGTACATTCGTAAGTCGTCGGTGTTCGTATTCGTAACGATTCGTACATTCGTAAAAGTTATTTTTTCGTTGATTCGTTCTTTCGTTAGTTTAATTTTCGGACGCATTCGTATTTATTCGTACATTCGTAACATTCATAATCGGAGCATAATTCATAATTTTATGTAATGTGTATGCTATTATTACATTTTAATAATTTACGAATCGAAAAAAAAAAGTTACGAATCGAAAAAAAAAAGTTACGAATCGCAAAAAAAAGTTACGAATGTACGAATTTTTTTGTTCAATCCATTCGAAGCACGTTAAGCAACGCCATTGTAAGAGACACGGAAAAAAAAAAAAAGTTACGAATCGAAAAAAAAAAAAAAGTTACGAATCCAAAAAAAAAGTTACGAATCCAAAAAAAAAGTTACGAATCCAAAAAAAAAGTTACGAATGTACAAATTTTTTTGTTCAATCCATTCAAAGCATGTTAAGCAGCACCATTGTAAGGGACACGGAAAATTACCAATTCAACAAAAAAAAAAAAAGTTACGAATGTACGAATTTTTTCGTTCATTTTCGTTTTTCGGATTTTCTTCATTAGTACATTCGTTGTTTCTAATTTTGTTTTTTTCGGATTTTCGTTGTTTTTCAGATTCGTTCGATTCGAATGATTCATTAATCCGATTAGAACGATTCGAACGATTCGTTATTCGGATTCGTACGATTCGTTCATTCGTACAAAAACAATCGAACGAAAATAACGGAAAAAAGCGAAAAACGAAAAAAAAAAACGAAACGAATTGCACATGTCTAGTCTACATTGCAAAACATGTTCAAGCTGGCCAAATGCATCAAAGTGATACCCACTTTCTCTTGCAGATTGCCAACTTGCTAAATCGCATATTCTAAAAGCAGTAATAAACCCGGCTTGGTCATTTTTACCTACAGGTAAGCCTATAATAAGGCCTATAATAAGACTTACCTGTAGGTACTGTGAATATCTCCTAAACCGGCACCGTTTAGGAGATATTCACTATGGATGCAGCCAGTTACGTCACCGGCACATATCTGGAGCACGTGCACCCAGAAGAAAGACCAGGGGGGACAAAAATATAAATAATGTAATATTTTTCTAGGTTGTAATTTCCATGTTATGCTGTGTTTGGCTGAGGACCATTTCAAATTGGTCGCCACAAAGGGACAATCCGCCTTATTACCACAGTGAGTAACTGAAGCAAGTACCGGAGTCACATTCTCATCGAACAGGCATGGGGGAGAATCTGGAAACTTCAGACGGTGATCAAGTCAGGGACCCAGCCAGCAGAGGTGACTCTTGCAGATCAGCCTTGTGTGCCAAGTCAGGGACTGAGCAGGCCAGCGGGGTGAAGCTTGAGAGGTATCTAGAGTGCCAAGCTAGGGACCCAGCAGAGAGGCGGGTGACGCTTGAGGAAGATATCACTGTTAAGATTGGAGGAGCTCAAGGGATTCAGTGGCAGTGAATCAGAGGGTCTAGTGAGCAGGGCTGGTGCAAGGATTTTTGACACCCTAGGCCAAACCTAATTTTGCCACCCCCCTGGGCTCCACCCCTGACTCCACCCCCTTTGCCATGCCCATGTATACCCCACCTTTTTAATGAAGCGCCCATCAATGCAGCCTCACCAGCACCCATCAATGCAGCCTCACCAGCACCCATCAATGCAGCCTCACCAGCACCCATCAATGCAGCCTCACCAGCACCCATCAATGTAGCCTCACCAACGCCCATCAATGCAGCCTCACCAGTGCCCATCAAATGCAGCCTCACCAGTGCCCATCAAATGCAGCCTCACCAGCACCCATCAAATGCAGCCTCACCAGCGCCCATCAATGTAGCCTCACTAACGCCCATCAATGTAGCCTCACCAGTGCCCATCAATGTAGCCTCACCAGCACCCATCAATGCAGCCTCACCATTGCCCATCAAATGCAGCCTCACCAGCGCCCATCAATGTAGCCTCACTTGCGCCCATCAATGTAGCCTCACCAGTGCCCATCAATGTAGCCTCACCAGCACCCATCAATGCAGCCTCACCAGTGCCCATCAATGCAGCCTCACCAGTGCCCATCAATGCAGCCTCACCAGTGCCCATTAAATGCAGCCTCACCAGTGCCCATCAAATGCAGCCTCACCAGCGCCCATCAAATGCAGCCTCACCAGCGCCCATCAAATGCAGCCTCACCAGCGCCCATCAAATGCAGCCTCACCAGGGCCCATCAAACGTAGCCTCACCAGGGCCCATCAAACGTAGCCTCACCAGCGCCCATCAATTGCAGCCTCCCCAGCGCCCATCAAATGCAGCCTCACCAGTCCCCATCAATGAATGCTTGCTTCTATTTATTCGGGAGTCAAGGCACGCGGTCCTCTGCCGCCACTGCGCCTCTGACACTATGTGCGAACAGAGCGGCAACAGCTGCCTTCTGATGCTGATACTTAGTTGCTTGCTGCAGAGAGAAGAGAGTAGAAACACCAGTGGCCGGGCGCCCCCTAGGCAGCAGTGCACCCTAGACGTCTGCCTAGTTTGCCTAGTGGTAGCACCGGCCCTGCTAGTGAGAGACCGGGAGCTCAGTGGGCTGAAGAACTACAAGGAGAAGTTGTAGTGAAGGTGAAAGAACTGTTACGCTTTGTGATAGGAACTGTTAAAGACTGGTTCCATAGGAGACAGCATTCCTGCATGTGCAGATGTGGATTCTTGCTGGAGGCTATTCCCTGCATGGCTGTCCTCTTATTGAATACTCGGAGTCTGCTAATTGAACTTGCAACTACTCAAGGGTGTCCTGGCCCTTACCCTCTTTACCCCATAAAAGTTTTAAGAGAAATAAACATCTCTTTTGCATTCAAGAAGTATCTGGCGCCCGATAACTTCCACCTTGCACCCACTATGCCTCACAACCAGGATGTCAGCTTTCTCTGGCCCTGAAGGTTCTCATTAAACTGAAGGAGGCTGGAGACCTTGCTACATCAATTAAGGTAACGCAGTGCCGTATAGCAAAAAATGGCCTGGTCATTAAGGGGGTAAAACCTGAAGTGGTTAGAGGTGAACTCCAGTCGGCAGTAGACATGTGCACAATAGAAAAATTTGTTTATTTTCGTTTCGTTTCTGTTGATTCCTAACGATTCGTAATTTCGTAAGTGGTCGGTGTTCGTATTCGTAATGATTCGTATTTTCGTAAGAGTTATTTTTTCGTTGATTCGTTTTTCCGTTTAATTTTTGTTTATTCGAAATTCGGACGCATTCGTATTTTCGTAAGATTGATTTATTCGTACTTCGTAACATTGTTTTCGTAGATTCGTAATCGGAGCATAATTCATAATTTTATGTAATGTGTATGCTATTATTACATTGTAAGAGACACGGAAAATTACGAATAGAAAAAAAAAGTTACGAATGTACGATTTTTTTTTTTGTTCAATCCATTCGAAACACGTTAAGCAGCGCCATTGTAAGACACGGAAAATTACAAATCGCAAAAAGAAAAAAAAAAAAAAAAAAAAAAAAAAAAAAAGTTACGAATGTACGAATTTTTTCGTTCAATCCATTCGAAACACGTTAAGCAGCGCCATTGTAAGACACGGAAAATTACAAATCGCAAAAAAAAAAAAAAAAGTTACGAATGTACGAATTTTTTCGTTCAATCCATTCGAAGCACGTTAAGCAGCGCCATTGTAAGAGACACGGAAAATTACGAATCGCAAAAAAAGTTACGAATGTACAAATTTTTTCGTGCATTTTGATTTTCATTGTTCCTGTTTTCGTTTTTCGGATTTTCTTCTTTCGTAGTTTCGTTGTTTCTAATTTAGTTATTTTGGATTTTCGTTGTTTTTCATATTTGTTCGATTCGATAATTCGTTATTCGTTAAATTTTTAGCGAATCATTCGTTCATTCGTACGATAACGAATGAACGAATATAACGAATTTTAACGGAAAACGAAAAAAAAAACAAAACGAATTGCACATGTCTAGTCGGCAGGCTTTCCACCAATGCTATAAAGCCCTTATAACTGTATTATATCAATATACTGTATTATATATTTTGCTCTATAAGATTGAAGTCCACTTTGTTAAGGTTCCATCCATTAGAGCTGCCGCTGTAAATATGCTCACCGCAGACACCAGCGCCGCAGCTTAGATTTTTCCGTGGCACCATTGTTGAGCTTGCTCCCCCCGCACAGTATTTTTAAGGCCATGTGCGTATCATCGCAAGCCTCAGCTTTAAAGGGCATGTTTTGTGAATGTTAGAGACACAAAGCTCATGAATTGTCCTCGTGGGATTGTCACCCCACAGCCACTAAGTTTTAATGTTGCCGTAAATAAAAGGTCATTTATTATGAGCAAATTGTATTAAAGGGTTAAAGATTTATCTGGGCTCTCGGTTGGCTGCTATTAGGCAATAAGCTTCTCCTGTTGCTTAGAAGAATTTCTAGAAACTGCAGTAGCTGAGCAGATATAGAGGATTGAGGAGAGATGTCTCAAGCCCCGTACACACGGTTGGATTTTCTGATGGGAATTGCGTGATGACAGGCTGTTGGCGGAAAATCCGACTCTGTGTACGCTCCATCGGACAATTGTTGTCGGATTTTCCACGGACAAATGTTGGATAGCAGGCTTTAAAATTTTCCACGGACAGTCTGTTGTCGGATTTTCCGAGCGTGTGTACACAAGTCCATCGGACAAAAGTCCAAAGTACAAACACGGACGAGCCGTAAGCGGTCGATCTTGTAAACTAGCGTTCACAATGGAGAACTAACATTTGTGACGCGGCAAATTATGAAATCTCGAAATGCAGCGCACATTTCTCTTCTTATTTAATGGGATAATAATGAAGCTGCTTTGCTGGTGATACTGATGGAGTTTTTGCAAACTCATTTTCAAAGGCTTTTTTTTCTAGTCATATCAAGAATAATATTATTATGCTTGTTTTTTTTGTTTTTTTTCTGGTGCAAGTTACCACAACACCATTATCCTGTATTTTTTAAGATCAAAGATACAACTATGTTGGTGTCCCTTGTCAATTTTACATTGTATTTTTTTTTTTAAATGTAACTGCCGATCCCAAACTGTCGTTTGAAGTAAAACACACAGCCAAGTATTATTCTACACAATTTTTTTTATTGTGCATTAAAAAAAGAAAACAAATAAAATTAGACATGCTATCTGCAAATAGAACTTAACCAAAAAGTGCATTCTATGCATCCAAAAATATAGAAAATATACCAAATCAAATCATTATTATTCAACCAAAAAATAAAAGCCTCATGCATGTGTCCTGCTTCTTTATATAGGGGGTCAGCAATACCAAGAGTTGATGAAAGCAGGGGTCCGTCATCCGGAGATAATTCCGAAAATCATCCGGATTATTCTCCTGGAGCTCCCGCATTGACATGACATAATTGGTCACGATTAATAAAGCAACCAATTTTTGGCCAAAGAACTCCTCCTCCTCCTGTTCCTGGACTGGACTTGGGTCAAAGCACTAACTCCAAGGCCAATAATAAATAACACGTTATCTCCTCTGATTCCGCAACATGGCTGGTTGACGAACGGCCCTTCAGAAACAAAATGAAAAGCACAAAATGAAAAGTGCGAAATGAAAAGCGCGAATCAACACTCACCAAACCTCTACTAACGCAAAATTATCAGAAGGAGCACAAAGGGTGGCGACTGACAATTAAACTTCCTCTTTTCCTGACAGACTCCATGGCAGCCTACGTGTGGGTTAACCCCGCCTCCTCTCCAATGCTATAGGACCCCATTCAAATAAAAGAGAGCTCACCGCTAGGTACTGTGTTCCTTTTTTGTCCTCCTCCATGGACCTACATCACGTTTGTTCCTGCTGGCGTCCGGTCGGAAGAATTAGGATCGAGAATTCCATTCATGAGGTGCAGCCAGGAGCCCAGCTACGAGCGGGCAAATAGTTTGTCATTGCACTGGATACCCCAGTAGTGGGGGGAAGGTGGTCTCGTATCCCGGCAGGTGGACGCTTCAATGGCTGGCAAGGTCTGCTACTTTTCATGTGCTTTTTCTCCATGGCAGTTGTTTTTATGTGTTTTTTTGTCTGGTGTTTCCCCTGGTCATCCCTGTCTCCCCGGTGCTCCCGGTATTCTAGGGTACGTTCCGGTACCTCTGCTTTCCCCTCATGGCGCCTGGAACGCTCTGCGTTCCAGGCCGCTGCGGTGCTTCCGGGTCGCGGCCATTGCCGGCGTTCTGCGCATGCGCGAGGCCTCCGCGAAAGCGAGGCTTGGTTCGCGCATGCGCGGAGAGTCGGATGGTCGGCGGCCGCGCGGGCGCCATTTGGCTGTCCCCCATGGCGCAGGCGCGCAGTGGGGGGGGGCGGTGACGTCACTGAGGCGGGGGATTCGAAGGCTGCCATCTCCTATCTGTATTGGAATTCCTGCAGACAGTGAGAGGTGGCCTTCCCCCGCCTGGTCTTGCTGTTTTTTTGTTTTAGGTATCTCCCCTTAAAGGGGAAAGTTGTAATATAATAAATAATAAATAAAAAATAAATAAATAATATATAAATAATGAATATATATATTTAATAAAAATTATATATATATAAAAAAAAAAAAAAAAAAAAGAATTTTTGTGAGAAGAGAAATGTATTACAGAGTATACAGTGTTGCATTTCTTTTTTCATACATATTTGGAGATACCATGCTGCAATCCTACTGGGATATTAGCAATATTTATGTCTTTTAAAATGTATATATATATATATAATAATTTTTCAATCTTTTTCGGGTCAGCATAGGTGTATTTTCTGAGTGCAGACCATCCGTGTTGACGTTTTGTCCAGAGGTTATAGACAGGTCACTGCTTTCATACGGCCAGCCCTCACGCACAGGGTATGTGCAGTTGAGGGGAGGGGTTGAGGTTTGCAGTCTCAGCGGTTGAGATTGCGTTTGATGCCCCCCCCCCCCCATCTTTTTCAGCCCTTTCAGGTCGGACCCACAAGTCGTGGTCCAGATCGACAGGGACCTTGCCAGGCCACAACATTTAGAAGAGGAGACATTGCCATTCCTCCTTCAGATAGAGGAGACGTTGCCATTCCTCCTCCGACTAGAGGAGACGTTGCCATTCCTCCTCCGACTAGAGGAGACGTTGCCATTCCTCCTCCGACTAGAGGAGACGTTGCCATTCCTCCTCCGACTAGAGGAGACGTTGCCATTCCTCCTCCGACTAGAGGAGACGTTGCCATTCCTCCTCCGACTAGAGGAGACGTTGCCATTCCTCCTCCGACTAGGGGAGACGTTGCCATTCCTCCTCCGACTAGAGGAGACGTTGCCATTCCTCCTCCGACTAGAGGAGACGTTGCCATTCCTCCTTCAGATAGAGGAGATGTTGCCATTCCTCCTCCGACTAGAGGAGATGTTGCCATTCCTCCTCCGACTAGAGGAGATGTTGCCATTCCTCCTCCGACTAGAGGAGATGTTGCCATTCCTCCTCCGACTAGAGGAGATGTTGCCATTCCTCCTTCAGATAGAGGAGACGTTGCCATTCCTCCTCCGACTAGAGGAGACGTTGCCATTCCTCCTCCGACTAGAGGAGACGTTGCCATTCCTCCTCCGACTAGAGGAGACGTTGTCATTCTTCCTCCGACTAGAGGAGATGTTGCCATTCCTCCTCCGACTAGAGGAGATGTTGCCATTCCTCCTCCAACTAGAGGAGATGTTGCAACTCCTCCTCTAAATCATTGCACCTGCTGCCATGACAGCCGCTTGGATCGCAGAGCCTGCCGAAGATGAGGGCCACGAGTCCAGGAGGGCAAGTCCATATATGATCCGAGTTACGCCCAGGCGATTGGGCTAAAAATAGGAGACGAATAATATGAATGAGGAGTCTCTTGTGAAATGGGTAATGCTGTAATACCTAAGGGAATGGGGTATATACCACATATGGAGCCTGGTTTTATATCTTCCTGGCTGATGTGGCCCAAAGAATTCAGGCTCTTCCCAGCCCTACACTGTTTCTCTGGATTCCTCGGTCAGCAAGTCGGAAGGTGTCAAATATGGCCAAATTAGGCCTTGTCGTTCTCTGGTTCCTCCACGAGTCAAAGCAGTTATGGAAGCCCTTATCTGGATAGACCATTCCACTCCCCGGATAAGCAAAGTAGTTCTTTAGGCATCCGGGAGAAAGAAATCTCTCTCTGCCTTTCTTTTTTTGTCCATTAGGGTTTGAAATGATGACGAGTGGAGCAAGATGGACAAGAAAACTTCTATATCAAGCAAAGACCTCTAGACTGTATTCCTTCAAGGCAGGAGAGGTGAAGTGTCTGGGAAACTTTCCTCTGATGGATGCGGTTAGGCTTTCTTTAGAAAATGCAGTGTCTTGGACGGCCATGTGAGAAAATGATTCAAGACTTCAGGATAAGCGTATGGTTCTGCCGATATGGCTTGTAAACCTGCACTGGCTCTAGCGGCCATGTCTAGAGATATGGAAACCTGAACAGAGTACAGAGTCTCGTACTCAGAAGAGTTCTCCAAAAATTCAGCAGTGAAGGAGCTGGTGTCAATCTGTTCCTCCGGTTGGCTTGGTGGTCTTCGGTCACGGTTCAACGGGCCTTATAGTTATGCCGGGGGGTATATTTCCCCTCTTCCTGGCACAATAAGAGAACAGTTTATAAAGTACATTCAGGCGATTTTGCTATTCTCAATCGACTTAAAGATGCTTACCTCCATGTTCAGGTAGCAGAGGAGTTTCTCAAATACCTCCGGTTCCATCTGAGTTCTCTATAAAGATTCTTCTGGCCATAATGGCCCTCATCGGAACGAGAAGACTATGTCATTATCGCTGTTTCGACGACCTTCTGTTGCTGTCTTAGGACAAAGTTCAGCTGCTAGTTCGCAGGGAATTGGTTTCTCCATCATGACTAACTTTGGGTGGCCCTTTAGGAAAAAGCCACCTAGAACCGGTCCGGCTGATATTCTTCTGGCCTAGTTCGTTGTAGTGGAAAGCACCATCTCTCTTCCAGTGGGGAAGATTACAGTCATCCAGGAGGGAATTCGTGGTCTCTAATCTCTTCACGACAAGGGCCTCATAGTACCTAAATCTATCGGTTCAATGGTCTCCATGACCCCTATGGTCGAACAGTCCCTGCAGAAGTTTTACCCTGTCTTGTCACGTTTATGCAAGTAACGGATATCAAGGGGCATTAGTCAATCTATTCACATGTCATCAACAATGAGGAGCAGCCGCTTCTGGTGACTTTAGCACAGAACCGTCCCAGATTGTCACTCCCTGGTCCCATGTCATGGGTTAGGGTCATGACCTATGCCAAGCAGTACCGGTTGGGGAGTCTGCTGCACATCGGACCTTGTTCAAGGATACGAGTCTTCTCAGCCTGAGCTAGTACGTCTTGGAACTTCCAGGAGCCTGGTGTGCTTTTAGTCATTCTCCTATCTGTGGAAGGGAGAGTCGGCTTTATCAGGTGTTCATCGCTGTGTTATCCATTCTCATGTGAAGAATCATAGAGGCTCTCGAAGCACCACATTATTCCGGAAGGTTGAACCCATCATGTCCTGGGTCCAGGCAATGTTTCACTAGCATACTTCCTCAGAGTCCAGAACATCCGAGTGGATTTCCTGTCACGCATTTTTTCACTAACGAGTGGTCTCTTCGTGTGCAATCATTCAAGTAGATTATGTCTCTGGGAGTCAATCCTGGGGTAGATATATTCTCTTCCCAGGTAACTTTAAGCCAGTGAGGTATTACACTCAAGAAGCAGTCCGGCATCCTTGTCCATCTCAGGTGTACTTCAAGGGTGATCTCCACTTTCATGAGTTGTATGAGGACGGGTATGAATTAGGTCGATAGAAAATGGGCCAAGTCTGTTGTGTTCTCTTATTCTTCAGGTGGAGATCCAAAGGTTCGGATTTATTTATTCGGGCCTAGATTTATCTCTATCCATCAGCTCTTTTAGAATCCAAGTCTCAGCCTTATCGGCCTTCTCCAGAGCTCAGCGGGTTGTTCACCTTTTTAATCTGGTGGTTGTTCTATAATGTGTTAAAACTCAGCCCTCGAAGAAGACCAAGATTCCCCATTTGGGTTCTTTCCCTTGTCCTCAACTCACTGTCGGGGTTCAGTAATACGGGGTCCTCTATGATTGCTATCTCGAGACCTTTTCAATTAAAATCACTTTCTTTGTAGCCATTCCCCTCGCCAGGAGAGTCTTGGAAGTTGCGTCCCTAAGTTACGAGGATCCTCTTCTGTCCTTCTTTCCAATCCGGGTGGTCCTTATTCCTATGTTCGGCTCAATTCCGGAAATTGCCTCAAGTTCTATAAGAGCCGGGGGATTCTCCTAGTTACTTTTAGGTCCAAGAGTCCACTAAAAGTTAAGTCTCTGGATGTAGGCGGAATTCGGAAGGTATAACTGCGAGCAGTTTCCAGCCTCGACTAGAACATCTGCGGCTTGTATCATCTAGTTCATCCTTCAGCCTTTTTATAAATTGGGACCTGGTCCCTCTGGAAGCAGTATGGCACGTTCTGCCAGGGATATAGCGGCCTCATGGGCAGCAGCCCAGCACGTGGCTCCAGACGTGATCTACAAAGCGACCTCATGGGCCTCTATTAAAACGTTATTGTCATAATGCTGAGTCCGCTTCGCTATCTTCTTAGAAACTTTAGTAATAGATCCTGTCGGTTGACGGGTCAAATTGGAATTTATTGCTGTTCAGCATACCCACCCGTGTGGATTGGCTAGTTATTTCCCACACGTAGGCTGCCATGGAGTCTGTCAGGAAAAAGGAAAATGTATTATCAAATGCTTACCGTAATTTTCCTTTCCTGATGGACTCCATGGCAGACGGAGTTCCCACCCATCAGTTATTGAGTAGGCTAGTTACGGAACACAGTACCTAGCGGTGAGCTCTCTTTTATTTGAATGGGGTCCTATAGCATTGGAGAGGAGGCGGGGTTAACCCACACGTAGGCTGCCATGGAGTCCATCAGGAAAGGAAAATTACGGTAAGTATTTGATAATAAATTTTCCTTTTTTCGGTTCGTAGTACGTCACTACGTTCATGTTTGTTTGCCGACAATTGTGTACCGTTTTTGTATGCAAGACAAAAACCAGGCACACGCCTTCGTGAACAAAAGTCAGAGGTTTTGTCTGCGGAAAATCCGATCATCTGTACGAGGCTTAAGAGTACTGGAAGAAAACTCTTTAGTGGTAGAAGTTACAATAAGATCCAAAAGGAACTGTAGCTTACGCATATATTTCCTTCGAACCAAGATTCATTCAAGCTGTTGGCTAACTCCCTCCCTCCCTTCCTCTCTCCCTCCCTTCATTCCTTCCTCCCTTTCCTCCCTCCCTCCCTTCCTTCCTTCCTCCCTTTCTTCCCTCTCTCCCTACGTTTGTCGTGGCTATCCATTTTGGGGTATTATGACAACCCAGGTGTAGAGGGGGGTCCCTCAGACATATACGTGATGATTTCAGTACATGGGAAGACTAGTATAAAACAGATAACTAGGGTATGGTATAGCTTACGCATATATTTCCTTCGAACCAAGATTCATTCAAGCTGTTGGCTCCCTCCCTCCCTCCCTTCCTCTCTCCCGTCCTTCCTTCCTTCCTTCCTTCCTTCCTTCCTTCTTTCCTTCTTTCCTTCCTTCCTTCCATCCTTCCTTCCTTCCTTCCTTCCTTCTTTCCTTCTTTCCTTCCTTCCTTCCTTCCTTCCTTCCTTCCTTCCTCCCTCCCTCCCTCCCTCCCTTCCTTCCTTCCTTCCTCCCTCCCTCCCTTCCTTCCTCCCTTCCTTCCCTCTCTCCCTACGTTTGTCGTGGCTATCCATTTTGGGGTATTATGACAACCCAGGTGTAGAGATATACGTGATGATTTCAGTACATGGAAAGACTAGTATAATACAGATAACTAGGGTATGGTATAGCTTACGCATATATTTCCTTCAAACCAAGATTCATTCAAGCTGTTGGCTCCCTCGCTCCCTCCCTCCCTCCCTCCCTCCCTCCCTCCCTCCCTCCCTTCCTTCCTTCCTTCCTTCCTTCCTTCCTTCCTTCCTTCCTTCCTTCCTCCCTTCCTTCCCTCTCTCCCTGCGTTTGCCGTGGCTATCCATTTTGGGGTATTATGACAACCCAGGTGTAGAGGGGGGTCCCTCAGACATATACGTGATGATTTCAGTACATGGGAAGACTAGTATAAAACAGATAACTAGGGTATGGGCATACCAGTTTTTTAAAAATATAATAGAAAGGAAAATTAGCGCAAAAAGAAAAAAGGGCACAATAGAAAGAAAAGGAAAAAGAGAAAAAAAAGGGGGTGGGGGGTACCGGGATAAAAAGGGTAGTCTCTCCCTGGGTGCAGGGAACATCAGTGCAGAGGTGCAAAGCAAGCATTGGAACCCACAAGCACATGGCATGGGCTATGCATATTGCAGGAATTTGTCAGAGAAGCGGAAAAGATCCCAGTAAAACCATCTGGTCTTATGTTCCTCTGATTTATCCCGAAGAGCGGCAGTCAGGTCCTCCATCTGTTGTTTACTCTTGCGATCCATTAAGCAACTGTAGGTGCAGACTGTTGTTTCCATTGACTCGGTATGCATGCTTGTGCAGCATTAAGGGGATGTTTGAGAAGGGATGTGTGATAGATTTTCCTAGATAAGGGGGTAAGGTTGAGTAGATCTGCAGTCGGGTCATCACATAGAGAGACGTCTGTATATTTGTGAATCAACTAAAGTACTGGCTGCCAAAAGGTTTGTAGCTAGGGGCATTCTTTTTGGGGTATTATCACCCACCTTCGTGGGTGGACAGTGTTTAAGTCAGTTATCTGTTACAGCTAGACATGTGCACAACAAAAAAATGTGTTTATTTTTGTTTCGTTTTTTTCGTTTACGAAAAAAAATTGTTTATTTTCATTTCGTTTTTTTCGTTTCCGTTGATTCGTAACGATTCGTACATTCGTAAGTCGTCGTCGTTCGTATTCGTAACGATTTGTACATTCGTAAGAGTTATTTTTCGTTGATTATTTTTTCCGTTAGTTGAATTTTCGTTCATTCGTTTATTCGAAATTCGGACGCATTCGTAGTTATTCGTACATTCGTAACATTCGTAGATTTGTAATCGGAGCATAATTCATAATTTTATGTAAGGTGTATGCTATTATTACATTTTAATAATTTACGAATCGAAAAAAAAAAAAAAGTTACGAATCGAAAAAAAAAGTTACGAATCGAAAAAAAAAGTTACGAATCAAAAAAAAAAGTTACGAATGTACGAATTTTTTCGTTTAATCTATTCGAAGCACGTTAAGCAGCACCATTGTAAGGGACACAGAAAATTACCAATTCAACAAAATTTTCGTTCGAATTTTTTCGTTCATTTTCGTTGTTCCTTTTTCGTTTTTTCGGATTTTCTTCATTCGTACATTCGTTGTTTCTGATTTGTTTTTTTTGGATTTTCGTCGTTTTTCGGATTCGTTCGATTCGTTAATCGGATTCGTACGATTCGAACGATTCGTTCATTCGTACGAGAACGAACGGAAAAAAAAAAAAAAAAACTAAAGGAATTGCACATGTCTAGTTACAGCTTGTTGGTGGTTCAGCCTTGAAGACTTAACTAGTGGTTTGTGCTAGACATGTGCTGTTCGTTTCGTCCGAAATGAAAATTTGGACGATCTTTCGTTATTTGGAAATTCAGATGTATCCGAATTTCCGAAATAACGAAAAAAAAATTCGGACGAAACTCAAATTCCAAACATTTTTGAATACTTTTCGAATAATTTTCAAATTCTAATAGTTTTCAAATTCAAATTCGAAAACGTTTCGAATTCAAATAGTTTTCCCATTTCCAAAAAGCATAAAATAGAATAGACAATAAAGGAATAGGATAGAGAAAATTATTTTTTTTTTTTTTCTATTCTATTCTTTTATTTTTTTTATTCTATTTTATTCTTTTTGGAAATTGGAAAACTATTTGAATTCGAAAACTATTTGATATTGTTTCTGAAAACTTTTCAAATCAATTTGAAACTAAACAAATTCCGAAAACAAATTAACCACTTTAAGACCAGCCTCGTTTTGGATTTTAGGTGTTTACATGTTTAAAACAGGTTTTATTGCTAGAAAATTACTTAGAACCCCCAAACATTATATATTGTTTTTTTTCTAACGCACCCTAGAGAATAAAATGGCAATACTTTTTTTCACACCGTATTTGCGCAGCGGTCTTACAAGCGCACTTTTTTTGGAAAAAAATCACTTTTTTTTAATAAAAAAATAAGACAACAGTAAAGTTAGTCCAATTTTTTTATATATCGTGAAAGTTAATGTTACGCCGAGTAAATTGATACCCAACACGCTTGAAAATTGCGCCCGCTCATGGAATGGCGTCAAACTTTTACCCTCAAAAATCTCCATAGGTGACATTTAAAATATTCTACAGGTTGCATGTTTTATGTTATAGAGGAGGTCTAGGGCTAGAATTATTGCTCTCACTTTACCGATCGGGGCGATACATTACATGTGTGGTTTGACCACCGTTTTCATATGCAGACGCTACTCACGTATGCGTTCGCTTCTGCACGCAAGCTCGTCGGGACGGGGCGTTTTAAAAACTTTTTTATTTTATTTATTTATTTTACTTGATTTTATTTATTTTTACACTATTTTAAAAAAATAAAAAATTGTGTCACTTGTATTCCTATTACAAGGAATGTAAACATTCCTTGTAATAGAAAAAAAGCATGACAGGTCCTCTTAAATATGAGATCTGGGGGTCAAAAAGTCCTCAGATCTCATATTTGGACTTAAGTGCAAAAAAAAATGTAATTTGAAAAAATGACATTGAAAAAATGTGCCCTTAAGAGGTATGGGCGGAAGTGACCTTTTGACGTCGCTTCTGCCCTGCTATGGTATAGAGACGGGTGGGGGCCATCTTAGCCTCACTCATCTCCATACCCAGCTAGGAAAAGGACTCGATCGCCCCCGCCGCTACCGACAGCTCAGGTAAGTGGCGGAGGGCGCAGGAGAGTGGCGGGAGGGGTGGGGGCACCTCTTCCGCCACCGATAACGGTGATCTTGCGGCGAATTTGCCACGGAGACCACCATTATCGTAAACACGAGCGGTCCCTGAAGAGAGGTATTTATCGGTTGTGGCAGCAGCTGCTGCCGTTACCGAGATATCCCTCTTCAAAAAAGGGACGTACTGTCTTAAGGTGGTTAAACGAATGAAACTAATTTAACTTAACAAATTTATGTAAATAACAAATCAAAACAAAACAAATTTTTTGTTTTTTAAAGCGGGATTCCACCCTAAATTGGAACTCCCGCTTTCCGGAACCCTCCAGTGTCACATTTGGCACCTTTCAGGGGGGGGGGTTCAGATACCTGTCTAATGCCCCGTACACACGGTCGGAAATTCCGACCACAACATCCGTCGGATTTTTTCCGACGGATTTTGTCCGACACTGGTGTTGCATACACGGTCGGACAAAGTTGTCGGAAAATCCGATCATCCTGAACGTGGTGACGTTCGTTGCGTACGACGGGACTACGTAGAGGCTAGTAGCCAATAGCTGTGGTCTTGTAATGTGATCTGAGCATGCGTGGCACTTTGTCCGTCGGAATTCGCTACACACGATCGGAAAATGCCACTTCTGGGCATAAACTCCCACGGGAGTTTACGCCACTTCCTGTCCTGGCGCGCTGTCTGCCGGGACACACACGTGTCCTGGCAGACAGCGCTGACGATTCTCATTGCGCTGCGCGACTCGCGCATGCGTAGTAGGGAACTGTGAAGCCACTTCCTGATTCCCTCACTGAGAATGGCGCCGGCAGCAGCAGAGAGCCGATCGATTGATCGGCCTCTGCGGCCCACATCGCTGGAACCTGGGACAGGTAAGTGTCCATTTATTAAAAGTCAGCAGCTGCAGTATTTGTAGCTGCTGGCTTTTTTTATTTTTTTTTCCCCAGTACCATCCCGCTTTAACATCTTTCGTTTGTGCTGAAGTCCAAGTACAGTTTGATGGTTTATTTAATTAGTGGTTTAACCCATACCTGGTAGCAGAGCCTGATGTGATGAGGAAGGCCTCTCTTACACACATTATGACATAATCTCAAGATACCAGTCAGCTGTAGGTCACCAGATGTCATTTATGATTAAGTAGTTCCCATTCCATTCCCACCTCAATTGCACCCTTTGAAGTGACATTCCACGTAGTCCATAAATTACACTACCAAGTGGCAAGACCAAAGACTTTTGCCAGATAGCTCCTCAAGATAAAATCCCAGAGCCGGTTTATGGTGTTCTTTTATTACAGCTGTTCTAAGAATGTCCAGGCAGTGTTCAGAAACTTTTGAGTCATTCTGTATGTCAAAAGTTCACGGTATGTCAAAATATTAATAATGACTATCATTAATGTAAAAATTATTGCAGGCCCATATTTCCATTACAGTAGCCCAGAAGAAGTAGGCCTTCCATCATGTGACCCAACACTTGGCTCCCAACGAGTAAATGGGGAAGCTTGGAGGACTTGACAAACAACCTATCTACCCCTGTAGTCCACACCTACCTGCCCTAGGCCTACAAGATGACATCTCTGACAGTTGTTCTCTCTCTCACCACATCTCCTGCAATGCCTGAATAACTTCACACAAAGGCTGCATACCAGGGGTCAAGTCCTGAGGAAAAAAGTGTGGGAACTCCCACCCAAGATCCACTCCCCCACCGAAAAAAAAAAAAATGATACGCTCATATGCACGAACGCTTCAAAAGTGGTATTTTTCATCCAATTTTCGTATTGTGTGTAGGAAGCTTAACTGTTAGTACATAAAAAAAAAAAAAAAATCCTCAATAAACATAAATACGGTAATTCTCTGAATAATCAGCATTCATTCAATTGTGCTTCCATGCAAATGTGGACATTGTGTTCTGATCTTTATTGGGGAATTTTATTTTGTATATAGAGTGTTTATGTGGTGAGTTTACACTTTTCAATGAACAGAGTTTGGATAACACAGGGTTAAATGGAAAGGTGATAAATGAACTGCACATTATCTGGACAGAATGCTTGGGGAGATAGTGATGTGTTCCTGCTTAGGAGATGTATGTTAGCTTGGGGGGGCTGCAAACTCTGCAGGGCTCCAACACACACTCGCTGCTATTCCAACCCTTCACATATTTCCACATTAAACTTTGCCAGGTATTGTGCTCAGCTTACCACCCCAAACTGATGTTCCTCCCTCAGCTCACCTCTCTCCCTGCATGTCCTGTGAGCAGAATAGCTGTGCTCCTACTCTGGGTTCTCTCGTCGTATGGCACTGAATATAGAGGAGGGGGGGATTCAGCGGGACACACAGAGCAAGTATGCAGGAGACTAGGGGGGGGGGGGAGGATGAGGAGACAGAAAATCAGGAGGGGCCGGCAGGGAGGAGCGCATCATGAGAGGTCTGACTAAACACAATCTCTTAGCAGCAGGGACCTGATCTACCCGTCAGCTAGCTGTGATTGACAGGTAGATCGAAGCGGAAGCTGTCATGGGGCCCCCAAATTTGATGTGCAAACCTAGTGGAACCAACACTACAACATATCCAAAGATGGGGTACCCCGAGATACGGGGCCCCAAAGTCGGTTCGGAAAATGTCATTCTCTGCTGCAGAAAAGTGCTTGACAATATTTAAACCGACTTTGGGGCCCCGTATCTCGGGCCACTTGTAGCTAGGAACCCCATCTGGATATGTTGTAGTGCTAGTTCCACTGGGTTTGCACACCAAATTTGGGATTCCTAGCACCAAGTGGCCCCGAGATACGGGGCCCCAAAGTCGGTCAACTGTGTCCATCTGCAGCAATGTCATTTCGGGACCCCTTGGGTCCAGAGACCCCAAATTTTGGCTGCAAAACCCTTAACTAATGAGTTTGAAGTTTGGGGGACCTATGGCTGCAAATGAGCACCGTGAGGCATGCAAATTGGCATTGTTGACCCTCTTTTCCACTTACAGTAGCTGCGCACTTCTCACCCTAGGCTTATACTCGAGTCACTACGTATTCCCAGTTTTTTGTGGTAAAATTAGGTGCCTCGGCTTATACTCGAGTATATACGCATAGCTCCATCCATGTATGTCTTTTGTATCTGTATAGATTTCAGCTTTAGTGCTTTGTTTATAAACAAAGCCATTGGATCCCCTTATCAGCGCTGACCCCCTGCTAGACATGTGCACAATAGAAAATTTTTTTTTGTTTCGTTTCGTTTCTGTTCGCTTACGTTGATTGGTAACGATTCGTAATTTCGTAAGTCGTCGGTGTTCGTATTCGGACTCGTTCGTATTTTCGTAAGAGTTATTTTTTCGTTGATTCGTATTTCCGTTAGTCTAATTTTCGTTTATTCGAAATTCGTATTTTTGTTATATTTCGTATTCGGACGCATTCGTATTTTTGGAAGAGCTATATTTTCGTTGATTTGAAATGATTCGTATTTCTGTTAATCTAATTTTCGTTGATTCGAAATTCGTATTTTCGTAGATTTAGTTACATTCGTACTTTCGTAAGATTGATTTATTCGTACTTTCGTAACATTGTTTTCGTAGATTCGTAATCGGAGCATAATTCATAATGTTATGTAATGTGTATGCTATTTATATGTTTAATAAACAAAGAATTTCTCTCTCACAAGTCAGAACTTAACTCAAAAATCCACCAAAACACAGAGCCACCGACCCAACCACACCCTATCTGGACTCTGGATGGAATATTTCAGAATCAGAACTAACATTCGTTCTTTCGAATTCTCGATCAGCAGAATTTTCGTTATTTCGTATTTTCGTTGTTTTGATTTCCTTTTTTTCCAAATATTCGTAATTTCGATTTTTCGTTCATTTTGATTTTCGTTATTTTTGAATCTTTGTTCGGTATTTTCGTTGTTTCTGTTTTCGTTTTTCGGATTTTCATTCTTTCGTAGTTTCGTTGTTTCTAATTTAATTATTTCGTATTTTCGTTGTTTTTCATATTCGTTCTTTTCGATAGTTCGTTTTTCGTTAGAATTTTTAGTAAACCATTCGTTCATTCGTACGATAACGAATGAACGAATATAACAAATTTAAACGGAAAACTAATTCGTAACTAAACGAATTGCACATGTCTACCCCCTGCTGCCACGATTCTATCCTCAAACGCTGCACGTTGAAAATACATTCAAACAAATTGATTGGTTCTTACACATAGACACAGACAATTTTTCTTTCCACTACCTCATTGGAGTTTTCAGCGCTGACTGAAAGTTATCTTTTAAAACGACATAAAATGTCCTTTTTTTTCTTCCAAAAATGATGCTTTATGACTACCTTTTCCATTTGTTAGATTGCAGCCTTCTTCCACGGAGTGTGAATCATTATCAGAGGACCTAATTTTCCTGCTCCATCACCATCTGTTTCCTTCACCCAGAGACACGGCGAGAGTTATAGACCTGTTATCCCTCACATATTACTATAATGTCTAGGTGTGCTATTTTATCTCATTGCAATGCAACAAATCTCCCCGCTTCGTATGCGCAAGAAATGATACCCGCGACCAAATCTGTCGCCTTTGTGCAGAATTAACTGCCCAACTTTCCCATAGCTCTGCTTTCCTTATAGAAGTCTTGTATTTACTAATATCGCTTTGATGGGCAAATGTGGAAAAGTTATATAATCTGCGTCAACCACCTACGTATAAATTGGTCCCAGAGGTAGTAACAATGATAAACAGGTTCAAAGAAGACATGTGTTCATCAGGTTTAATCTAAAAATAAAGCTTCTCTGGAGAAAAAAAAAAACGTTACAAAGTCCAATTTGACTGAAGTTTAGCTCCAGCCAAAACTTTTATATATATATATATACAATATGTATTTATATATATATTAGGGCTATGGAAATTAAAGATTAATTCCTCGATTAATTGATTAATTTTTTTGATCGATCAACATTCTTTTGATCGGTACTCACCTCTCCGCCGGCTTCCGGGTCTTCAGGGAGTTCCGTCGGAGATCCGGTGACGTTACGGACATCGACGTCACCGGACTCATCCCCCTTCCCCAAGTGCCTCCGTCTGCTAATGAAGGGAAGGGGGGAGGAGTCCAGTGACGTCACGGACATCGACGTCACCGGACACCTCCCCCCTTCCCCAAGTGCCTCCGTCTGCTAAAGAAGGGAAGGGAGGAGGAGTCCCGTGACATTGAAGTTCTGATTGAACGTAACGCGTACGGGGGAGGAGCTACGCATGACATCACCCGCTGCTGCCCTACGGAACTAACACGATTGTCGGCTTTACATGCTGTGTTTTTATCATCTTTATGCGAGTAGTTTGTGTTTGAACACAAAAATGAAATCTTATACTTAAGCGGTGAGCACTTAGATCTTTACTTTCTACCCATGACCTGGCGTCCTTGCTGAGATCTAAGGAGACGTGAGAGAAGTTTATGGTCCGTGTTATACCCTTTTGATACCCGCTTGCATGACCACCTGTTTGCACAGGGGTCCATGCCATAAGGTGAGAGTGATTAGTTAGACCGGAGGTGGAGGGATTGTCACGCTACTGTGGGGAAAAAAATGACTTATGTCAGTGCTACAGTTTAAATTTAAAATGTATTTGTGTGAACTGTGAAGTTAAGTCATGGATTGTGGAAACGAACTAGTGTCGGGTGATTGTATATAGTGTATACCACATTTACCACTGACTAATGCAGAGTTGCAATGCAAGGAGATCAGCTAAAAGTAGTTGGATCTGTATGTGCGTTATAATTAATCGAAATTAGTCGATTAATCAATTTAAAAAAAAAAAATGATTAATCGAACATGAAAATTTTAATCAGTAACAGCCCTAATATATATATCTTATATATACACACACACACACACACACACACAGTAGAGAACTTTAACCACTCACTTTTTTTTCTTTTACATTTGGTGTAGTTTACAGTAGTGAAGGATTAGAACATTTCCAGAGGGAAAATAAACTTTATTTACAAAGTCCAATTTGATTTAAGTTAAACTCCATCCCAAACTTTTTATTTTTAGATTTGGATACATTAGAATAGGGTAAGAACCAGTGGCGTCACTAGGGTTGGTGTCACCCGGTGCGAAAAAAAATGGTGTCACCCCCCTCCACTAACTACAACCCCCCTCCCGCAGTATAGATCCCCCTCCCTCAGTACAGACCCCCTCCACTAACTACAGACCCCCTCCCGCAGTATAGATCCCCCTTCCTCAGTACAGACCCCCACACTAATTACAGACCACCCTCCATCAATATAGACCCCCCTCCCTCAGTATAAACCTCCTCCCTCAGTACAGACACCCCTTCAGTGCAGACCCCTCCATCAGTACAGACACCCCCCCCTTAGTGCAGTCACCCCCCAGCAGTACAGATACCCCTCCCAGTGCAGACCCCCCCAGCATTACAGACACCCCCCCTCAGTGCAGACCCCACCAGCAGTACAGATCCCCCCCTCAGTGCAGACCCCCCCCCCAGTGCAGGCCCCCAGCAGTACAGATTCCCCCCTCAGTGCAGACCCCCCAGTACAGATACCCCTCCCAGTGCAGACCCCCCAGCATTACAGACACCCCCCTCAGTGCAGACCCCACCAGCAGTACAGATACCCCTATCAGTGCAGACCCCCCCCCCCCCAGCATTACAGAAACCCTCCTCAGTGCAGACCCCCCAGCAGTACAGACACCCCCCCTCAGTACAGACATCCCCTCAGTGCAGACCCCCCAGTGCAGACCCCCCCCAGCAGTACAGACACCCCTCCCTTAGTGTAGACCCCCCTCAGTACAGACACCCCCAGGACAGGCCCCCCAGCAGTACAGATATCCCCCCTCAGTGCAGACCCCCCCCCAGTGCAGATCCCCCCCAGGGCAGGCCCCCCAGCAGTACAGATTCCCCCCTCAGTGCAGACCCCCCAGTGCAGACACCCCCCCCCCCCCAGTGCAGACACCCAAAAGACAGACAGTACAGACCCCCCAGTGCAGATATCCCCCCAGTACAGACCCCCCAGTGCAGACACCCCCAGGACAGGCCCCCCAGCAGTACAGATATCCCCCCTAGGTGCAGACCCCACCAGCAGTACAGATACCCCTATCAGTGCAGACCCCCCCCCCCCCCAGCATTACAGAAACCCCCCTCAGTGCAGACCCCCCAGCAGTACAGACGCCCCCCTCAGTACAGACATTCCCTCAGTGCAGACCTCCCAGTGCAGACCCCCCCAGCAGTACAGACACCCCTCCCTTAGTGTAGACCCCCTCAGTACAGACACCCCCAGGACAGGCCCCCCAGCAGTACAGATATCCCCCTCAGTGCAGACCCCCCCCCCAGTGGAGATCCCCCCAGGGCAGGCCCCCCCAGCAGTACAGATTTCCCCCCTCAGTGCAGACCCCCAGTACAGACCCCCCAGTGCAGACACCCCCCCAGTGCAGACACCCCAAAAGACAGACAGTACAGACCCCCCAGTGCAGATATCCCCCCCAGTACAGACCCCCCAGTGCAGACACCCCAAAGTACAGACACCCCAGGACAGGCCCCCCAGCAGTACAGATACCCCCCCCCCCAGGCCAGGCCCCCCAGCAGTACAGATTTCCCCCCTCAGTGCAGACCCCCCAGTACAGACCCCCCAGTGCAGACACCCCAAAAGACAGACAGTACAGACCCCCCCAGTGCAGATATCCCCCCCCAGTACAGACCCCCCAGTGCAGACACCCCAAAGTACAGACACCCCCCCTGGGTGCAGACACCCCCCAGTGCAGACCCCCCCAGTACAGACATATCCTCCCTCCTCCTCCCACCAGCTCTTTGGTGGCGTGTCTGTGTGGGTAGTGGGTACCATGGTGACCCCCCCCCCCGCCCCCCCGGCGGCCCCCCCACCACACACAACTCAGCTGCCTGTCTCAGCAACCTGGCTGGGCTGGGCTGGTTTGGACCCCCGTACCTGATTACAATAAGGGCGCCGGGCGTCTGGAGAGGAGGCTCAGGAGGGCAGCTTTACAACTTCCAGCTGCCGTGCCGCCCGGGCGGAGCGGAGACACAGTGTTGTCACGTCATCAGCCTGTGTCTGCACTCTGCACTCCACACTCCACACTGAGATGTGACAGGGCTGGCTGAGGCTGGCTGGAAGGAGGATACCAGACCACCAGGCGCTGCTGCTAATGTTGTTTCAGCCCAGGGCCAGCGGGCTGCGGGGGTGAAGTGAACGGGGGCACACTGCAGTTAGAAAATAAATAAATAAATCCAAAAAAAAACGGCAGCTAAAAAAAAAAAAAAAAATCACAAAAAAAAAAAAAATGATTTAAAAAAAACAAAAAAAAATCAAAAAAAAAACAGGGAGGGTGTCACCCCTCTAGCGGGTGTCACCCGGGTGCGGACCGCACCCCCCGCACCCCCCTAGCAACGCCTCTGGTAAGAACTATATATATATATATATATATATATATATATATATTGTAACAAAACGTTCCACACTCTGCTTGGGTGCTTTCGTCATATACCGCTTCCTCCCAGACTGAATATAGATATAAGATATTCCAATCGCTTGCAACCAATAACTAAGCAGCACTCATTTTGGCTGCTGAACATGAACTGTTTATTTGAACACAGGCACACAGAGATATTCAAACTTCTCATTAGTAGACTGTCCAATCAGCAGGGAGAGCTATTGGAGGAATCCCCCCTCCCCTATCACAGCTAATCTACATAGACATATACATCCCATAATAGGTTGCTCCCAAGGCAGACAGACACAATAGAACAATGGAATACAACCACACCCCAAACGACCCAACAGAGAGCACACCATAGTATGAGACAATATACAATATACAATATATATATATTATATATATATATATATATATATATATATATATATATATATATATATACACACAACATTCCAGTGTGGTTGTACAGCGAGTCCGATTAGTACAGATCAGACTGGGGTTCTCGTCGCCCTTATAGATTTTCCCTCACTTCCTGTCCTGGTGACAATGTCGGAAATTAGGGAAAATCACCAGCTTGGACTAAAAAATTGTGTTTGCCTTGTTTGAAAGTTCTTACCAGAATTCTTGTACTAATGACATCATTAGAACAGGGGTGGTCAAGAAAATATCTCAGAACTGGGAACAAAAGTCAACAAGATTTAACCCTTCCCACTCAATGATTAAAAAAAAAAACCTGCTTTCCAAAAAAGCGGAAGGAAATTCCTTTCTGATCCTTAGTGACAGTTGGATTAATCCCTTGATGAGCATGGTCCTTAATATCCTGTTATTTTGTTTTTTTTTGTTTTGTTTTTACGTTTTTGAATTTGACAAAGTCATATAATTGCCATACTTTGCCTTATTGCTTAGGTACACTAGATTACCAAAAGTATTGGGACGCCTGCCTTTACGCACACACATGAACTTTAATGGCATCCCAGTCTTAGTCCGTAGGGTTCAATATTGAGTTGGCCCACCCTTTGCAGCTATAACATCTTCAACTCTTCCGGGAAGGCCGCCCACAAGGTTTAGGAGTGTGTCTATGGGAATGTTTGACCATTCTTCCAGAAGCAGGTGCAGGTGCTTGCTTATGTAACTAATGAATTGTAGAGGGAGGTGCTTAAGAAGCGCAATTGGCTGTAGCGCAGGGGTCTCAAACTGGGGGCCATCCAGATGTTGCAGAACTACAATGCCCATCATGCCTCTGCTTGAGGGAGTCATGATTGTAACTGTCAGCCTTGCAATGCCTCATGGGACTTGTAGTTTCACAACAGCTGGAGGGCCGCCAGTTTGAGACCCCTGTGTAGCTTATGGAACGTGATGGGTTGTAGGGGGAGGTGCCTATGGAACTGGAAGGGCTGCAGAGGGAGGTGTTTATGGAACCCAATGGGCTTTAGCTAAGATGCTTATGTCCCAATCAGGTGTAAGGGGAGGTACTCAGGTAACCAGATGTGCTCTAGGGGAAGTGCTTATGTAACCTAAGCAGGGTAGGCACCTCACCACCCTAATAAGGTAACATTTATCTACAGTCTGAGTGGCCCCTTAAGGACATGCGCATAGTAGCCCTCAGAATATGTTTGTAAAACCATGCCCAGGTTTGGGGAGGGGGTTGCTGGCTTAGGGGGTGCATGCATGGGAGGGTTCCGCTTTAGCCCTGTTAATGGACCCTGCTCCCCTTCCTATAGATCTGGGCACACATTGGGTGAACATATTGAAATAGTGGGTGGTGGTATAAACACGAATTGTTTGAAATGTGATTGCTGACAGATTATTATTCTAGCTAGATTGTTTGCTGTAAAAATTGTGTCAATGGCTCCTGAGAAAGTGGACCAGGAAAACGCATTGAGCTTTAAAGACCATCATATGTGGACACAATATATTATACTGTCAATATTGACTTTTATGGTTATGTATAGTGTTATGGAAAATATTTCATGTAATTATATTTTGTAATGATGTTTTATTATAGAACAAATGGCCTGCCTTAAAAGTCCCATTTTTGATACTTCTATGTTTTTAAGGCAATTGTATTGATTATATATAAGGATGTGGCACAGGGGCGGTGCGTCCATAAAGGGCGCAGGAGCGCCGCTCCCCCTCTCCTGTCACTCTCTATATACCATAGATAGATTCATGCATTGCATGAATCTATCTATGGTCGCTGCTGACACCCCCTATTCAGGTGTCCGGCCCCTTTTTGGTCACCGGGCGCCTGAATTACAGCGGTGGGGGTGTTTTTTGGAAACACCTGATTAGCGCCGTAGGCGCAACGCTGTGCGTTCCTTGTCACTCATCACTGATGTTAGCAAACCGAAGGAATTCGGTTTGCTAACATTGTACTGCCCCTTAGCCAATCAGGAGCACAGGTCTGTGTGACCTGTGCCCTGATTGGCTGAAACGACAGACGCTGTGATTGGGCGCCTATCAGGCGTCCAATCATAGCAGAGGATGAGAGGATGAGGGGAGGAGCGGGCAGGAGAGGAAATGGAGGACACGATGCCGCAGTCACCCGAGACATGGTAAGTGCAGGGCAGGGGGGGGGGGCACAGTGGCAGCTTCTTTGCAGGGACTGTTTTGATGGGCAAAGTGGCTGTGTTTTGATGGGCAAAGTGGCTGTGTTTTGATGGGCAAAGTGGCTGCGTTTTGATGGGCAGAGTGGCTGCGTTTTGATGGGCACAGTGGCTGCGTTTTGATGGGCACAGTGGCTGCGTTTGATGGGCAAAGTGGCTGCGTTTTGATGGCAAAGTGGCTGCGTTTTGATGGGCCCAGTGGCTGCGTTTCGATGGGCACAGTGGCTGCGTTTTAATGGGCACAGTGGCTGCATTTTAATAGGCACAGTGGGTGCGTTTGGTACAGTGGCTGCATTTGATGGACTTTTTTTTTCAGAATTTTTCAGTTATTTGCGCCCCCCCAAAAATTTTGCGCACCAGCCGCCACTGATGTGGCATTTATATTTTATATCCCCTAGAGCACATCTGGTTACCTGAGCACCTCCCCTTACAGTCCATTGAGTTCCATGAGCACCTTCCTTCCCAACATGCAAGGGGTTGGGCTTATGTAATCTGATGGGTAGGTTTATAGGAGAAAAATAACTCATCATATTGGTGTTCATGGTCCTGGGCCTGAGCTGGCAGGGTAAGTGGGGAAGCATTAAGCCTCAAAACGTACAAGAAAAACTTTTTAATGATTTTATTTCCTTCTTCTGGTACATCTGAGGCTAAATTCAGCAAAAGACACAAGGGGCGGAGCTTGTGCAAAGAGGTATCATCAATTAATTGGGCCTGGGGCAACATAATGTCTACAGTGTCTTGCAAAAGTATTCACCCCCCTTGGCTTTTTACCTATTTTGTTACATTACAGCCTTTAGTTCAATGTTTTTTTTTAATCTGAATTATATGTGATGGATCAGAACACAATAGTCTAAGTTGGGGAAGTAAAATTTGAAAAATATATACACAAAACTATTTTTCAGAAATAAAAAACTGATAATTGGCATGTGCGTACCCTGTTTCCCCGAAAATAAAAAAATATAAGCCCTACCCCCCAGATAAGCCCTAGTTAAAGCCCTTGTAGGTCTTATTTTCAGGGAAACAGGGTAGGGCGTATTTGGGGGGTAGGGCTTATAATGCAGCCATCACCGACAATCACGCTAGGTCTTATTTTCGCGGAAACAGGGTATGTATTCACCCCCTTTGTTATGAAGCCCATAAAAAGCTCTGGTGCAACCAATTACCTTCAGAAGTCACATGATTAGTGAAATGATGTCTACCTGTGTGCAATCTAAGTGTCACATGATCGGTCATTACATATACACACCTTTTTGAAAGGCCCCAGAAGCTGCAACACCTAAGCAAGAAGCACCACTAACCAAACACTGCCATGAAGACCAAGGAACTCTCCAAACAAGTAAGGGACAATGTTGTTGAGAAGTACAAGTCAGGGTTAGGTTATAAAAAAATATCCAAATCTTTGATGAGCCCTAGGAGCACCATCAAATCTATCATAACCAAATGGAAAGAAGATGGCACAACAGCAAACCTGCCAAGAGACGGGCGCACACCAAAACTCACGGACCGGGCAAGGAGGGCATTAATCAGAGAGGCAGCACAGAGACCTAAGGTAACCCTGGAGGAGCTGCAGAGTTCCACAGCAGAGACTGGAGTATCTGTACATAGGACCACAATAAGCCGTATGTTCCATAGAGTTGGGCTTTATGGCAGAGGGGCCAGAAGAAAGACATTACTTTCAGCAAAAAACAAAATGGCACGTTTTGGGTTTGTGAAAAGGCATGTGGGAGACTTCCAAAATGTATGGAGGAAGGTGCTCTGGTCTGATGAGACTAAAATTTTACTTTTTGGCCATCAAAGAAAACGCTATGTCTGGCGCAAACCCAACACATCACATCACCCAAAGAACATCATCCCCACAGTGAAACATGGTGGTGGCAGCATCATGCTGTGGGGATGTTTTTCAGCAGTCAGGACTGGGAAACTGGTCAGAGTTGAGGGAAAGATGGATGGTGCTAAATACAGGGCTATTCTTGAGCAAAACCTGTACCACTCTGTGTGTGATTTGAGGCTAGGACGGAGGTTCACCTTCCAGCAGGACAAGCACACTGCTAAAGCAACACTTGAGTGGTTTAAGGGGAAACATGTAAATGTGTTGGAATGGCCTAGTCAAAGCCCAGACCTCAATCCAATAGAAAATCTGTGGTCAGACTTAAAGATTGCTGTTCACAAGCGCAAACCATCCAACTTGAAGGAGCTGGAGCAGTTTTGCAAGGGGGAATGGGCAAAAATCCCAGTGGTAAGATGTGGCAAGACTCATAGAGACTTATCCAAAGCGACTTGGAGCTGTGATAGCCGCAAAAGGTGGCTCTACAAAGTATTGACTTTAGGGGGGTGAATAGTTATGCACATTTTTTCTGTTATTTTGTCCTATTTGTTGTTTGCTTCACAATAAAAAATAAATAAAAAATCTCTAAAGTTGTGGGCATCTTCTGTAAATTAAATTATGCAAATCCTCGAACAATCCATGTTAAGTCCAGGTTGTGAGGCAACAAAAACACGAAAAATGGCAAGGGGGGGTGAATACTTTTGCAAGGTACTGTAAATGTAGCCTTGAGTTGATGTCACAAATATTTATAGAAGTCTTGAATTTACTAATATTGCTCTGATGGGCAAATGTGAAACATTTTATGTAGTGCACCCCCAAAGGAGCAGCTAATAGCAAGTGGATACCTTCCCCAAATTCTAGTGCACACACAGGCAGACACACACCATTTTCTCCTACTCACTGGCTCAACAAAAAAACTAAAAATGTCTAGAGCAGTGATGGTGAACCTTGGCACCACAGATGTTTTGGAACTACATTTCCCATGATGCCCATGCACTCTGCAGTGTAGTTGAGCATCATGGGAAATGTAGTTCCAAAACATCTGTGGTGCCAAGGTTCTCCATCACTGGTCTAGAGAGTGTCTTTTAGTGCTTTTTTTGCAGATTAAACTTGGTTGGGGTGAAGGGAGCATTGGATATACCCCAAAAGTTCTGAACTGACTCATCTGAGGGCACTTTTCTTCCCAGTGGCTGACATAAACTTCCTGCAGAATTCTCAACTGGCTGAAGAATATCTATGGCCCCCTCTTAAAGAACTGAGATCCGCCAGGGAACAGAACTTAGGTCGGCGCTCACAATGCCTCAGGAATATCAGTTGTCTCCTACTAATATCCACCAGGCACTCTTCAGTGAGGAAGACACAGACCCACAATATCACAATACAGCTGGACACTCTCCCCCAGTTTCCATCTGGTACTTTTCAGTGACCCATCAGGTACTCTCCAGACCAAGAAAATCAGAGACCAGACTTTGAAATAGGCCCCCTAGCTTAACCACTTTCAGCCCCGGACCAATTTGCAGCCAAAGGACCAGGCCCCTTTTTGCGATTCGGCACTGCGTCGCTTTAACTGACAATTGCGCGGTCGTGCGACATGGCTCCCAAACAAAATTGGTGTCCTTTTTTTCCCACAAATAGAACTTTCTTTTGGTGGTATTTGATCGCCTCTGCGGTTTTTATTTTTTGCGCTATAAACAAAAATAGAGCGACAATTTTGAAAAAAATGCAATATTTTTTGCTTTTTGCTATAATAAATATCCCCAAAAAATATATTAAAAAACATTTTTTTTCCTCAGTTTAGGCCGATACGTATTCTTCTACATATTTTTGGTAAAAAAAAATTGCAATTAGTGATTATTGATTGGTTTGCGCAAAAGTTATAGCGTTTACAAAATAGGGATAGTTTTATAGCATTTTTATTAATATTTTTTTTTTTACTAGTAATGGCGGCGATCAGCGATTTTTATTGTGACTGCGACATTATGGCGGACACATCAGACATTTTTGACACATTTTTGGGACCATTGTCATTTATACAGAAATCAATGCTATTTAAATGCATTGATTCCTGTATAAATGACACTGGCAGTGAAGGGGTTAACCACTAGGTGGCAGTGTAGGGGTTAAGTATGCCTAGGGGTGTGTTTCTTACTGTGGGGGGGGCGTGGCTGTCAGCTAGTGAATGTTGATCTCTGCTCCAATCACAGGGAGCAGAGATCGGCGCCACTAGTTGCTAGGCAGAACGGGGAGATGCTGTTTATTTCCGCATCTCCCCGTTCAGCCTTCCCGTGAGACGATCGCGGGTGTCCCCGCGGCGATCGAGTCCGAGGGACCCGCAACCGGCCTCACGGGGGTCCCGGTGCGCTCCCGATGGCACGGCAGGCATTTAAAAGGGACATATACATACGCCCTCCTGCCTGCCCGTGCTATTCTGCCGACGTACATCGGCGTGCGCCGGTCGGGAAGCGGTTAAGCTCCAGCTGGGACTCCGATGACTTTCAAGCAGCATCTCCAGCAGTCTGGCAGGGAACTCCTGTTGCAGAACTGGAATTTGGGCCCCACACATACTTCTCCAGGCCTCAGACTATTTATGGGCTCTTCAGTCACCTACTGGGCACACCTTCTTACGAATTGGCTGGGTCCCCATAAATATTCAAGCTGTCTCTCTGTCTTTGCTCCCACTATGAATCTAGAATCTTCTAGAATGCAGGGGGGAAATAATCAGACCAGCAACCTGCGAAACAGTGAGCAGACTAAAGCAATCAACCACAGCCCCACTGGCTACAGAAGAAATAAACAAAATTGCCTAGCAACCTACACTTAACTGGGAGGGTGCTACATTTATACACTCTATGTCAACCACCTACAGATACATTTGAAAAGCACTTCTACAGAATAGCGTTACTATGTTAATTGACCTTTATGAGGCTGTATTGCGGATGAATCTTAAGAAAGTGTGTATGTATTACCGTATATACTCGAGTATAAGTTTTTCAGCACATTTTTTTGTGCTGAAAGTGCCCCCCTCGGCTTATACTGGAGTCAAGCACTCTTCTGCAGCAGAAAATGACATTTTCCGACCCGACTTTGGGACCCCGTATCTCGGGGCCACTTGGTGCTAGGAACCCCAAATTTGGTATGCCAACCCAGTGGACCTAACACTACAACATATCCAAGATGGGGTTCCTAGCACCAAGTGACCCCGAGATACGGCGCCCCAAAGTCGGTTCAGAAAATGTCATTCTCTTCTGCAGAAAAGTGCTTGACATTTTCCGACCCGACTTTGGGGCCCCATGAATGAATGAATGATTTGTATAGCGCTGCAAATGCGAACTGAATCGTCTCAAGGCGCTTGTCTGCTATTGTTGTGATGCCATATTTAGAAGAGGTGGGTCTTGAGTTTTTTCCTAAAAGCCTGATGGTTTTCTTCCAAGCGGATGTTGGTGGGTAGAGCGTTCCATAGCCGAGGTCCCTGTACTGCGAATCTTCCTTCTCCCTTAGATTTGTATCGAGCTTTGGGGATGAGAAGGCGGTTTTGGTTTATTGATCGAAGACTGCGATTCGGTATGTATTTTTCTATTTTCTCACAAAGGTATTGAGGAGCATTTCCTTGTGTACATTTGTGGGTGAGGCTCTTGAATGTGATCCTGTCTTTTACCGTGAGCAAATGGAGGGTCCTTAGGGATGGGGAGATGGATTCCCAAGGTTTCTTTCCGGTGACTAGTCTTGCTGCCGTGTTTTGGACAATTTGAAGGCGCGCAATCTGGTAATCCGGTAATCCTATGTAGAGGGAGTTTGCATAGTCGAGACGCGAATTGATGATAGTTCCTACTACTACCGATTTTTCCTTTTCCGGGATGAAGGGGATGAGTCTGCGTAGCAGCGAAGGAGGACACTTGGTCCTATCTCGGGGACACTTGGTGCTAGGAACCCCAAATTTGGTATGCAAACCCAGTGGACCTAGCACTACAACATATCCAAGATGGGATTCCTAGCACCAAGTGACCCCGAGATACAGGGCCCCAAAGTCGGTCAACTGTGTCCATCTGCAGCAATGTCATTTTCAGGACCCTTTGGGTCCAGAGACCCCAAATTTTGGCTGCAGCTAGGGGGAATTTAGGAACCCTTAACTACCAAGTTTGAAGTTTGGGGACCTATGGCTGCAAATGGGCACAGTAAGGGAAGCAGATGGGCACAGTGAGGCTGCAAATGGGCATTGTTGACCCTCTTTTTCCACTTACAGTAGCTGAGCATTTCTCACCCTAGGCTTATACTCGAGTCAATATGTTTTAAAGTATGTTTTTTTAGGTAAAATTAGGTGCCTCGGCTTATATTCGGGTCCGCTTACACTCAAGTATGTACAGTACTTATTATAAATATTTTAGCATTTAAACAGTTTCTATATCAAGCTTTAAATATATATTTTGCCGTTTGATTGGAGTTGCCCTTTAATTCGAAGCTTAATTATGACTAGCTGCTCAGACACCCCTACCAGTCCCTGTAAGCCCTTCATTTTTCAGAATTCTGCCGATTCATTTTAACAAGGTGATCCATCTCCCCTCTAATCCTCCTTCCATTATGTCACCCTTAAGCCAGAATTCACCTTTAATAATTTCCAGCATCCTCCCCACTTTTACCGTGAGTCGTTGGAATGACACAAAAGAAGAAACATTTCATGAATTGTCACTTAATTAGCTTCTCGCTCTGACCCATGTTTAACCGTAGAAGATTGAAATCAGCAATATTGGAAGAGAGGCTGGGGAGGGCTGAGACCGGGGAAGGTGGCGAGGTCATTATTAATGGGCTGCGAGGAGATAACGGGATTTCAGCACACAGGCAAATTAAGATAAAAAGATGGATTTCACATCGCTGTGTGAAGCTGCTGCCGCTAGGACAGCTCCTCAGAATTTCACCCCCCGATGGGTGGTCTGTTGGTTGGGGAGATAGTTGCTGTTGTGAAACTTCCTTCTATGAATGGTTACAAATCTTGGCTAATATATAAAAACTTCCAGCTCTTATGGCCCGTACACACGATCGGAGATTCCGCCAGCAAAAGTCCGATGTGAGATTTTGGTCGGAAATGACGACCGTGTGTATGCTCCATCTGACTTTTGCTGGTGGAATTCCCGCCAGCAAAAGATTGAGAGCAGGTTTCTCAATTTTTCGGTCGGAAAAAGTTCCGATCGGAAATTCCGATCGTCTGTACCAATTCCGACACGCAAAATTCCTACACATGCTCGGAAACAATTCGACGCATGCTCGGAAGCATTGAACTTCACTTTCTCGGCTCGTCGTAGTGTTGTACATCACCGCGTTCTTGACGTTCGAAAGTTCAGCCAACTTTTGTGTGACCTTGTGTATGCAAGCCAAGCTTAAGCAGAATTCAGTCGGAAAAAAACATCCAAAATTTTTACGATGGAAAATCCGCTCGTGTGTACACGGCATTAGTTCACTTTTAGGTACCTATCAGCTGCATATTTATTAGACATGTGCACACTGACATATTTCGTTACGGAATTTCGTTTTCGTCCGAAAAAATAAATTTATTTAGTTACTCCCGAAATTAGTTTTTATTTATTTCGTTTTTTCGTTAAAAATTGCATTCGTCCGAAAATCCAAATGAATTAAGGTCGAATCTGTCATTGAAGGCTTATGGTGTCTGTCGAAAGTTCAAAGAAGATTCGATGGAGCAGCTAAACTGTATGACTGTATAGTTTAGCTGCAATTCCACCCAATTCCAGCAGCAATCTTTCCTCTCTACGTCGAATCTTTCCTCTCTACGTCGAATCTTTCCTTTCTACGTCGAATCTTTTCTCTCTATGTAGAATAATCTTGGACTAATAGAGTTAAGGTTAGGCACATTCGACCACAGGTTCAATGGACACAGATTGTTATTGTCAGCGTCGAATCTCCTATCTATATCGAACTGTTGTCACAACGAAAATAAAGCATTTGTTTATGTCGGATCTTTTGTTTTTCGGATTCTGCACTTTCGTTATCGTTTGTTAAAACGATAACGAAAATACCTGAAATTCGGACGTGTCTAATATTTATTCAGAAAGAAATTTGCCCACATCTTGTGGTCAGACATCTTGGCTGAAGTCAACTGTGTGGTTGGTTGTGTGCATATTCTTTTTTATGGTGCCCCTTGGTTGGTAATGCAGGCTAACCCAAGGTTTGGAGACTAAGTAACAGCTAGAATTCAACATAATGATTGATGGTGGAGATTGACTGGCAACCTTAGTGGTCAAGTAAGCTGTCATGGCTCTCAGGCTTGCCCCACCCAGATGGAAGCTGAAACAGAATGGCTACAGTGTGGGGACAGTACATGAAAACACTAGGCAGAAGAGTAGTCAGTACAGGGTAGATGTTGCAGGCAGGCTGCAAGCAAGAGAGTAGTCAGGTTGTGGCTGAGGTCATAGGCAGGAGACAGGAAAAAGAGTAGTCAGGTCCAGGTTGAGGTCATGGACAGGGGGCAAGCAAGAAAGTAGTCAGGTCCAGGCTGAGGTCATGGGCAGGCGACAAGCAGGAGAGTAGTAAGGTCCAGGCTGATGTCATAAGCACGGGACAAGCAAGAGAGTAGTCAGGTTGTGGCTGAGGTCATGGGCAGGAGACAGGAAAAACAGTAGTCAGGTCCAGGTTGAGGTCATGGACAGGGGGCAAGCAAGAAAGTAGTCAGGTCCAGGCTGGGGTCATGGGCAGGCAACAAGCAGGAGAGTAGTAAGGTCCAGGCTGATGTCATAAGCAGGGGACAAGCAAGAGAGTAGTCAGGTTCAGGCTGATTTCATGGGCAGAAGACAAGCAAGAGAGTAGTCAGGTTCAGGCTGATGTCATGGGCAGAAGACAAGCAAGAAAGTATTCAGGTCCAGGCTGAGTTTGTAGACAGATGGCAGGCAAGAGAGTAGTGAGGTCCAGGTAGGGATCATGGCCAAGCGGCAGGCAAAAAAGTAGCCCAGTCCTGGCAGAAGTCATGAACAGGCAGCAGGCAAGAGGGTAGTCAAGTCAACCCAGGTCAGCACAAAGCAAGGCAAGTATGATAACTCCTTTCTACAAGGGATAGCTTGTCATAAGACACAGTACCAACCACTTCAAAGGCTGGAGCTTAAATACTCTTTTTGTCACAGGACACACCCAGCAGGACTTTGAGTAGGAGTTCTGAAATTCCCGCTAGAGATTCTGCAAGTACCATTGGAAGTCTTGTCAAAAATGATGTGAGCACCATCAGATGTCTAGGCAGGAATTGTGAGAGTTCCATTGTGCAAGAACCATTGGAAGACCTGGCAGGGATTCTGATAGCAGGAGTTCTGAAAGTCCCAGCAGAGATTTTAGATCTACCATCCTTAGTGACTGACCTGCTTACAACTCCCTCTTGCTGGTACGGTTTCTTATTGTGTTCCTTCTGGGTCTTGGTGTTCCATCCACACGCCTGATTCTCTTTCTGTGTCTACAAGAATTAACCAGAATTAACCAGGCCATTTTTTGCGATACCGCACTGCGTTAGGTTAACTGAAAATTGCGCGGTCGTGCGACACTGTACCCAAATAAAATTTATATATTTTTTTTTCCCCTCAAATAGAGATTTATTTTGGTGGTATTTGATCACCTCTGCGTTTTTTTTTTTTGTGCTATAAACAAAATAAGCAACCAACAATTTTGAAAAAAATAAATAAAAAAATTGTAAAAACATCTACTTTCTTCATCAATTTAGGCCAATATGTATTCTGCTACATATTTTTGGTAAAAAAAAAAATCCTAAAAAGCATATATTGATTGGTTTTTGTGCAAAAGTTATAGCGTCTACAAACTATGAGATACATTTATGGAATTTTGATTTATTTAATTTTTTTTACTAGTAATGGCGGCAATCAGCGATTTTTAGCGGGACTGCAATATTGCGGCGGACAAATCGGACACTAACTGACACTTTTTTGGGAACCGGTGACACTAATACAGTGATAAGTGCTAAAAATATGCACTGTCACTGTACTAATGACACTGTCTGGGAAGGGGTTAATATCAGGGGCAATAAAAGGGTTAACTATGTGCCTAGCCAGTGTTCTTGTACAGTGTTGGAGGTGATTTTTCTAGGGGCAGGAATGGATCCATGTTCCCGCTTTGCAGGAACATAGGATCCATGCCTTCCCTACTGACAGAACGGCGATCTGCCTTGTTTACATAAGCACACTGCCATCCTGCCTGTGTACCGAACGATCGGCAGGTTCCAGCGGACATTGAGTCCATGGTACTCCCCTGATCGGCTCCTGCTGTGCATAATCACATGCATTCACGCCTGCTACCCAGAAGTGTGGGATCATGTGTATATATATATATATATATATATATATATATATATGTGTGTGTGATCCTGCGCACAGCCGCCGTCCTTTAGCAGTAAAACTGCTATAGGACGTTCGGCAAGTGGTTAAAGCTTATTCCCTTGATAAGATGATCCACCTGACCATGTGTTTTCTTTCTTTCTTCTTCTTTCCTTCCTTCTTTCCTTCCTTCCTTCCTCCCTACTTCCCTTCCTTACTTCCTTTCTTTCCTTTCTTTCTCCCTTCCCTTCCTTCCTTTTTCCCTTTCATTTCTTTCTTCCTTCTTCCCTTTCTTCCTTCCTTTCTTCCTTCCGCCCTTCCGTCCTTTTTTCTTCCCCTTCCTTCCTTTCTTTCTCTTTCTTTCTTTCTTCTTTCTTTCTTTCTTTCTTTCTTCGTTCCTTCCTTCCTTTCTTCTTCCCTTCCCTTTCTTTCTTCCTTCCTTCCACCATTCTTTCCTTTTTTCTTCCCTTTCCTTCCTTCCTTACTTACTTTCTTCTTCCCTTCCCTTCCCTTCCTTCCCTTCCTTCCTTCCTTTCCTTCCTTCCTTCCTTCCTTCCTTTCTTCTTCCCTTCCCTTTCTTTCTTCCTTCCTTCCACCCTTCCTTCCATTTTTCTTCTCTTTCCTTTCTTTCTTCCCTGCTTATTTCTTTCTTTCTTTTGTTCTTTCTCTTTCTTTCTTTCCTTATTTCTTTCTTTCTTCTTTTTCTTCCTTCCTTTCCTTTCTTTCTTCCTTCTGCCCTTCCTTCCTTTTTTCTTCCCTTGCATTTCTTCCTTCCTTTCTTTTTTTTTCCCTTATTGCTTTCTTTCTTTCTTTCATTCTTTCTTTCTTCTACCCTTTACTTTCTTTCTTCCTTCCTTCCACCCTTCCTTCCTTCCTTTTTCTTTCCTTTCTTTCTTTCTTCCCTTATTTCTTTCTTTCTCTTTCTTTCTTACTTTTTCTCTTTCTTTCTTTCTTCTTTTCTTTCTTTCTTACTTTCTTTCTTCCCTTATTTCTTTCTTTTTCTTTCTTACTGTTTCCCTTTCTTTCTTTCCTTTCTTTCTTTCTTCCCTTATTTCTTTCTTTCTTTCTTCTTCCCTTTCTTTCTTCCTTCCGCCCTTCCTTCCTTCCTTCCTTTTTTCTTCCCTTTCCTTTCTTCTTTTCATTCTTCCTTCCTTCCTTCCTTTCTTTCTTTCTTTCCTTCCTCTTTTTTCCCAGGAGTTCTCATTCATTTTTGTCTGGTGTGTACTTTTGCTGTATTTTGCACCTACAAGAGTGATTTTTAGTTCTTATTGGCTTTTCTGCTTTTTGTACATTTCACTGCTGACACTTTATTGGCACTTTATAGAAGTTTATGATATCTACGGCTTCTTGTATCTTAGTCATGATTTAAATGCTGTATTATGTAGCACAATTTACAACATACTACAACATAATTTACATATAGTGTATAAATTTCTGAATCAGAGTCATTCATTTATCACTTCTCTCTCACTGATGTAATAATATTATCCTATGAATTGATGTGATATTTTATACAGTATTATTAGTTACTGTTACTATTTCACATAGCTGACAGGAGGGAAGATATACTGTATACACTGGCCAAGAAGTTGTAAGCAAAGGGATAACTGAATAAAAATGTAGTTTTCTAAAGCAACCTTTATCAACCCTTTAGGGGTCCTTTTTACACCTTTATGATGTGTGTGTGCAATTTTTTTTTCACAATTTTTTTGTTGTTGCGTTTGTCGCATGACAGCATAGGGCAGCCAATTCACTTGAATGGCCTGCCCTACGCATGACAAATTCGCCACAGTCGTTTTTTTTTTGGCAGTGAGCTTTGCGCATTTTTGTCTTCTAGACGCGTTTGGGGTGCCATTAACCACTTATATATACGTCATCCGACACATCCGGGTAGTGGCGTGCATGCGCCCCGCTGGTGGCCAGTTTCCGCTGTGATTCCACAGAGCGGAAGCCAATCAGCGGGTGAGCGGTACCCGATGTTCACCGGCACCTGTCGATCGTAAGGTAGAGAGACAGAACTGCAATTTGTAAATAAGGCAGATCATCGTTCTAAAAGAGGGAAAGTGATAGAATTTGTGTCCCTGTAAAGCAGGGAATAAATTCCATCTCTTCCTCTAGTAAAAGCACCTCACACAGTACACATAAACACTGGTTAGGCACACAGTTAATCCTTTGATTGCCCCTGATGTTAACCCTCCCCCACCCAACCAGTGTCATTAGTACAGTGGCAGTGCATATTTTTAGCACTGATCACTGTATTAGTGTCACTGGTCCCCAAAAAGTGTCAGTTAGTGTCAGAATGTCCGCCGCCGCAATAACACAGTCTCACTATCAGACGCCGCCATTACTAGTAAAAAAAATTTAATAAATAAAAATATCCCCTATTTTTTAGACGCTATAACTTTTGCTCAAACCAATCAATATACGCTTATAGGGGTTTTTGTTACCAAAAATATTTAATAGAATACATATTGGCCTAAAAATTATTGGATATGTTTAATAGAAAAAAGTAAAAAAAAATATATATATATTTTTTTTTAACCACTTGCCGACCAGCCGCCGCAGTTGTACTGTGGCAGAATGGTACGGCTGGGCGAAACAACGTTATGTAACGTTGCTTCACCCTGTGGCCACTAGGGGCAGGCGCGCCAGCTGCTCGCCCACGGAGCTGATGTGAGTGCGCGGTGGTCGCGATCACCGCCAGGCTCCCGCGATCGCTCGGGGCACACAGAGAACCGGGATCTGTGTGTGTAAACACACAGTTTCCAGTTCTCTGAGGGGAGAACTCCTTCCCTGCCAGTGTAATTTTTACAGTAATCAGTGCATTTGTATAGCACTGATCGCTGTATAAATGACAATGATCCCAAAAATGTGTCAAAATTGTCCGATGTGTCCGCCATAATGTCGAAGTCCCCATAAAAATCGCAGATCGCCGCTATTACTAGTAAAAAAAAAAAATAATAATAAAAATGCCATAAATCTATCCCCTATTTTGTAAACGCTATAACTTTTGTGCAAACCAATCAATATACGCTTATTACCAAAAATATGTAGAAGAATACGTATCGGCCTAAACTGAGGAAGCAAATTGTTTTTTTTTATATATTTTCGGGGGATATTTATTATAGCAAAAAGTAAAAAATATTGCGTTTTTTTTTCAAAATTGGCGCTCTTCTTTTTGTTTATAGCGCAAAAAAAAAACGCAGAGGTGATCAAATAACACCAGAAGAAAGCTCTATTTGTGGGAAAAAAAGGACGTCAAATTTGTTTGGGTGCAACGTCACACGACCGCGCAATTGTCAGCTAAAGCCACGCAGTGCCGAATCGCAAAAAGTGCTCTGTTCAGGAAGGGGGTAAAATCTTCCCAGGGCTGAAGCGGTTAAGAGGGTGGGCCAGGGGGGGGGGGGTGTCCTATGCATACATACATTTGCTAATAGGGTGTCCCTCATTCCTGTCTAAAAAAGTTGGGAGGTGTGTGCTATTGCTGTGTCTAAAATGAACTATGTAATGAAATTGGAAAGGTTTTATTTAAAAATCCTTCACTGTTAACCACTTTCAGACCGGACCATTTTGCTGGCTTAAGACCAGACCTCTTTTTGCGATTCGGCACTGCGTCGTTTTTACTGACACTTGCGCGGTCGTGCGACGTGGCTCCCAAACAAAATTGACGTCCTTTTTTTCCCCACAAATAGAGCTTTCTTTGGGTGGTATTTGATCACCTCTGTGGTTTTTATTTTTTGCGCTATAAACAAAAAAATAGCGACAATTTTGAAAAAAACACATTATTTTTTACTTTTTGCTATAATAAATATCCCCCAAAAATATATAAAAAAACATATTTTTTCCTCAGTTTAGGCCGATACGTATTCTTCTACATATTTTTGTTAAAAAAAATCGCAATTAGCGATCATTGATTGGTTTGCACAAAAGTTATAGCGTTTACAAAATAGGGGATAGTTTTTATAGCATTTTTTATTAATCATTTTTTTCTTTACTAGTAATGGCGGCGATCAGCGATTTTTATTTTTTAAATGGAAGAATAGATTTTTTGGGACTTTAAATGAGGCGAGCATCAAAGGGGTGCGCGTCTCCATCCCTAACTCTGGTATAAAAATAGGGAAGGGGGAGAGGGAGAGGTGGGACTTTAAATGAAGCACATTGCAGTAAAAAAAATTTGGTCAAGCGACTTGAAAAATAATGTTTTATTCATGTCTAATAATCCAGAATCCATTGTTAAATGTTTTGGGCGAACCTCTAAAAACATATTGGGCATAAACAACCTATGCACAATGAACCTGCGATCGACATGACATATATTTAATACCGTATTCAAAACATTTTAAGAAGAAAAGAAATAATGACCATTAATACATAAATGTGTCAATTGTATCCAATTGTTAAAAACATATATCTTTATGTTTCATGGTTGAAGTGATTCAGAAAATGTAATAAAGGCTCAACGCGTTTCGTGGCCTTGTAGCCGCTCATCAGGAGCTGTAACCATGAAATGAATCTATATAAAAGGTAGAGAGAAAAAAAGCGATTTTTTATTGTGACTGCGACATTATGGCGGACACATCGGACGTCTTTGGCACATTTTTGGGACCATTGTCATTTATACAGCAATCAGTGCTATTTAAATGCACCGATTCCTGTGTAAATGACGCTGGCAGTGAAGGGTTAACCACTAGGTGGCAGTGTAGGGGTTATATGTTCCTAGAGGCGTGTTTCTAACTGTGGGGGGGCGTGGCTGTGAGCTAGTGAATGCTGATCTCTGCTCCAATCACAGGGAGCAGAGATTGGCGCCACTAGTTGCTAGGCAGAACGGGGAGATGCTGTTTATTTCCGTATCTCCCCGTTCAGCCTTCCCGTGAGACGATCGCGGGTATCCCCGTGGCGATCGAGTCCGCAGGACCCACGACCGGACTCACGGGGGTCCCGACCGGCGCGTGCTCGATGGCACGGCGGCATCTTAAAGGGGACGTACCTGTACGCCCATATGCCTGTCCGTGCCATTTTGTCGACGTACATCGTCGTGCACCGGTCGGTTAACAAAGGAGGAGAAACTAACCAGGGAAGGTGAAATATAAGCAGAATAAATTTCAGTATTATTATTATTAAAAAAAAAAAATGAAAATAAAAAAAAAAAAGGAAAAAAGTGAAATATTTTTTTTTTTTGTGTCTTTGCTCTTTATTTTCTTCAGCATAACACAAGGGACAAAGACATAAACATGACTAAAATGATGTTTAATCTTGTTTTTTTTTCCTTAGGCAGTAAAGTTTAGCAAAGGTCGTCTTTGCATGTGCCCTATAGGCTGACATTTTGAAGCTCGCCATTAGTGTTGTAATGTTTTTATATCGTGTAATAAAAAATAAAAAAAGGAGATGCGATGTTTGTGTTTAGTTTTTATTTTTTTCTTGTGGATGACTCCGCAGCATTGGATTTCTAAGTTCATTTGAAGATTTTCTTTTTCTCTATAATACTGGCTGTTAAATGGTGCAAAAGAATGAAGAATGAAAGAGAAAGGAAGAGGAGATTTTGTAGCCAGTAAAACTTGGTAATGCGGCTGAGAGGAGATGGATCGGAGGCGGTGTTGTAAAGTGCGGTATATATGGCAGCAACTGAGTGTAGAAATGTCACAGAATTATAATACTTGCTGGACACATATCAAACTTTTAGCTGTGAGCCAGAAAGAAAGAAATGTAAAGCTTAAAAAGGGAAAATGTTAACAAAAACTAAAGGCCAAGTCGATGTGGATGCTAGAGATTTCCCTGGTTTGCACATCTCCCACCATCCCTGCACCCCAAGTCTGTAGATCTGCTCTGCCCATTATGAGGGGTTCCCACCATCCCTTTGCTGAGTTCTCGGTCTTTACACCTGTTGTGCCCATTATGAGGGGTTCTCACCATCCCTGTGCTGAGTTCCTGGGTCTGTACACCTGCTGTGCCCATTATGAGGGGTCCCCGCCATCCCTGTGCTGAGGTCTCAGTCTGTACACCTGCTGTGCCCATTATGAGGGGTTCCCACCATCCCTTTGCTGAGTTCCTGGGTCTGTACACCCGTTATGCCCATTATGAGGGGTCCCCACCATCCCTGTGCTGAGTTCCTGGGTCTTTATACCTGTTGTGTCCATTATGAGGGGTTCCCACCATCCCTGTGATGAGTTCCTGGGTCTGTACTCCTGTTATGCCCATGGTGAGGGGTTCCCCCCAACCCTTTGCTGAGTTCCTGGGTCTGTACACCTGTTGTGCCCATTATGAGGGGTCCCCACCATCCCTGTGCTGAGTTCTCAGTCTGTGCACCTGCTGTGCCCATTATGAGGGGTCTGTACACCTGCTGTGCCCATTATGAGGGGTTCCCACCATCCCTGTGATGAGTTCCTGGGTCTGTACTCCTGTTGTGCCCATGGTGAGGGGTTCCCCCCAACCCTTTGCTGAGTTCCTGGGTCTGTACACCTGTTGTGCCCATTATGAGAGGTCCCCACCATCCTTGTGCTGAGTTCCTGGGCATTTACACCTGTTGTACCCATTATGAGGGGTCCCCACCATCCCTGTGCTGAGTTCCTGGGTCTGTAGACCTGATGTGCCCATTATGAGGGGTTTCCACCATCCCTGTGCTGAGTTCCTAGGTCTTTACTCTTGCTGTGTCCATTTTAAGGGGTCCCCACCATCCCTGTGCTGAGTTCTCGGTCTGTACACCTGCTGTACCCATTATGAGGGGTCCCTACAATCCCTTTGCTGAGTTCCTGGGTCTGTACATCCGCTGTGCCCATTATGAGGGGTTCCCACCATCCCTGTGCTGAGTTCCCGGGTCTGTACACCTGCTGTGCCCATTATGAGGGGTCCCCACCATCCCTGTGCTGAGTTCTCGATCTGCACACCTGCTGTGCCCATTATGAGAGGGTTCCCGTCATCCCTGTGCTGAGTTCTCGGTCTGTACACCTGCTGTGCCCATTATGAGGGGTTCCCACCATCCCTGTGCTGATTTCCTGGGTCTGTACTCCTGTTGTGCCCATGGTGAGGGGTTCCCACCATCCCTGTGCTGAGTTCTCGGGTCTTTACACCTGCTGTGTCCATTATGAGGGGTCCTCACCATCCCTGTTCTGAGTTCCTGGGTCTGTACACCTGCTGTGCCCATTATGAGGGGTTACCATCATCCCTGTGCTGAGTTCCTGGGTCTGTAGACCTGATGTGCCCATTATGAGGGGTTCCCACCATCCCTGAGCTGAGTTCCCGGGTCTGTACACCTGCTGTGCCCATTATGAGGGGTCCCCACCATCCCTGTGCTGAGTTATCGGTCTGTACACCTGCTGTGCCCATTATGAGGGGGTTCCCATCATCCCTGTGCTGAGTTCTTGGGTCTGTAGACCTGCTGTGCCGATTATAAGGGGTTCCCACCATCCCTGTGCTGAGTTCCTGGGTCTGTACACATGCTGTGCCCATTATGAGAGGGTTCCCATCATCCCTGTGCTGAGTTCCTGGGTCTGTAGACCTGCTGTGCCAATTATAAGGGGTTCCCACTATCGCTGTGCTGATGTGCCCATTATTAAGGGTTAATTTTGTTCATTGAAAAATCTTACAAACAACAACTTATATACAATAAAACCATAATAAATAAATAAAACATATTTACAAAATAACTGAATACAACTATACAAAACAAAAAAACAAGAACATAATAAATGGTGAAAACCAAATTGCGCACAACATAATCCCTACGAGAGAGCCAGACTAAGGAACTTCACCGTCACCATGCATGTAGACTATTATCAAAAATATATTTGATCTGAAAATCTAGGGGAGTGAAACAAGAATACGAAGAAAAGCCGCACACCCCGAGATCAACAGGCAGCAGCTAGAGTCCTGATATTCCTCCATGCCCTTACCCATGCCTCCTGCTGCCACTTGACTTTCTCAAGACCCTGAATCTTCCCAAACTCACCCAGAATGTCCTGGATCACCACTTGGACAGGAAGGATTTTACTCCGTAAGGATACCTGACACTGTGTACTCCATGTGAACTAACGGACTACTAGACTAACTAAAAAAAAAAAAGTGTTTCCAAATCATAATCCCGACAAGTCTGGAATGCCCCATATACCCACTCTGCTTAACTCATATGGGGGAGGAAGGGTATACTCAGAGCCCTCCCCACCCTCTTGTACACCTCTATTTTAAAAGGGCACTGAAGTAGAAAGTGATCCATGGACTCCACCACACTCCACTCTCGGGCAGCCCCAATCACTTATGGAAAGAAACTTCAAGTTGCCCTTCACATATCATTTTCCATGAAAGGCAAACCAAGCCTGATCCCTAAACTTCATTGGAATTCTCTCCAAATTAATCAATTGCAAGCCCACCCCCAAAACCAGGCTTGGGCAATCCCTCAAGGCCAGTGGCTCGCAAAAAGCAGAGCTCATGATCCGCTTCTCAAGAAGTTTCCTTGGAAGAGATCTAAATTCTCCTGTTCTTACTTGCCACTGCCGAAGCATGGGGCAACATAAGCCGGGAGCTTTTCATGCTTGACCCCCAGGCTTTTCACTGGCCCACCATTTTCCCAGTATCGCAGAAAGGGCCTAAACCAGGACTGGAAAATACCAACCCACCCAGGTGGTCTCTCTGCCAACATGTTACCAAGATTTTACTTCACAAACATCAGAGAGAAAAATACTACAGGGTTGATCATCCCTAGACCACACTCCCGCCTAGGAAGGTAAGTCACATTCAGGGGCGTAACTATAGGGGGTGCAGCAGTCGCGAGCGCAACCGGGCCCTGTGCTGCAAGGGGCCCATGTGGCCCCCTCTACATATGGCCGGTGGCAGCATAGGCGGTTAGGCACCGGGCGCACGGGAGGCTGAAGGTGGGGGCTGACTAGCAGAGCTCCATGCTCAACTACCGCACTGGCTGCTCTTTAGTTGTGCATTCCCCACACAACCTGTGTCCTCTGCCGCTCCTCCGGGTCCCCCTCTCCTGCTCCATGCAGTGCTGCTCAGTCCGGTGTCTGTCCTCCCCAGCCAGAGTCCCACCCCCTGAGTCCGGCTCACACTGCACTGCATGCTTCTCCCGGGCAAACAAACTTTAAGCACACAGATGCAGTGCAGCCCTATGAGAGCCAGCTCCCCAAAGGACACACGCAGGCTTGTCTGCCAGCACCCCCCCCTTCCTCCCCCGTCATACACAGATGTTGACAGGTCTTTCTGGGAGATATGTCCCCTAAGGACAAGGACCCCATCTCCTCTGGGGACAGGGCCCACTTCTCCCCAGAGGACAGGCACCCCATTTCCCTTAGGGACAGGGACTCCTACTTACGTGGGGACAGGGACCCCATCTCCCCTAAGAACAAGGACCCAATCTCTCCTGGGGACAGGGCCCACTTCTCCCCTTAGGACAAGGACCCAATCTCTCCTGGGGACAGGGCCCACTTCTCCCCAGAGGACAGGGTCCCAATTTCCCTTTCCCTTCTTCCTCTTTGTCTCAAAGGGTGTAACATCACAGGTCTGTTTAGACCTCTGATATCTCACCAAAGTCCCCCAACGGGACTCCTAAAAACTTGTAAAAAATAATAAAAAAAAACTGCTGATACCAGTGGTGGAACTACAGGGCTCACAAAAGTCGTACCTGTGACCGAGCCCTGGAGTTCCACCACCGGACTCGGAGGGAAGGGCTTCGGCTGGGGTTCAGGGGGGCCCTTCATGGTTTCTTGCACCGGGGCCCTGAAGGTTCTAGTTACACCACTGGTCACATTCCTTTTGACGAGGTTTATTTTGTTCCCCCATAACATCTGCAAGAAACAAATAAGACCCTGGTATAGAGAGAAACTGGCAAAACGCAAACAAAACTGACATACAGAAAAATCTGAATCAGGTAAGTCTTGATCAACCTTTTCCCTCAAGGAAAGCCGCCAACGTTTCCAGCTTGCCACCTCGGCATTGACATTCTCCAGCCTGTTCAATTTGCATGACCATAGTCACCTGGGCCAAATTCAATGCCTAGAACTCAATTTTTTTGTTGGGGCTCCAGGAAGTCATCCGGGAGAACAAAGCTCTCACCTTCCTCCCCCATCCAGAAAGCTTCATACTTGTCCTGGTTGACCTTTTAACCTGATGCATCTGTATACTCCTTAGTAAGTACAGTCTGCCGGGTGGTTTTGTTGATTGGTTAAAAGTCTTGTATAAGGGGGCAGAAAGTTTTCCTCTTGTTAATGGTTGGGTTGGGCAGTCTTTTGAGGTTGGCTCTGGGGTGCGCCAGGGTTGTCCCCTGAGTTCCTTGCTCTATGTGTTTGCAATCATTTGGAACCTGTGCTTTGAGAACGGATTTTCTTTTTCTACTTTTTTATGTGTTAGCATTCGACCCCTTCATCAGGAGACTAGAGAGCGGCATGTTGTGTGGGGTACCAGTGGGGCTCCCGGGTGAGAAGCCTATGCGGACGATGTGTCTGTTATTGTCACTGGGACAGATGAAGCTGAGGAGGTGGTCTCTCTGACATCACATTACTCTGAAGCACCAGGCTCCAAAATCAATCAGGAAAAAAGGTGAAGTTTTCTGGATGGGAAAGGAAGATGAGGGGTTTGATCTCCCGGACACCTTTCCAGTGCCCCAAGAAAAAATTAAGATACTAGGCATTGAATTTGGACCCAGCGATTATGGCCTCAAAAACTGGGAAGGCAGACTGGAAACGAGATGTATAGTGCCCCATAATTGGTATCAGTGGGAGGAATAGTGCCCCATTATTGATATCAGTGGGAGGAATAGTATCCCATTGTTGGTGTCAGTGGGAGGAATATTGTCCCATCATAGGTATCAGTGGGAGGAATAGTACCCCATTATTGGTGTCAGTGGGAGGAATGGTGTCCCATCATTGGTATCAGTGGGAGGAATAGTACCCTATTATTGGTGTCAGTGGGAGGAATAGTGTCCCATCATTGGTGTCAGTGCGAGGAATAGTGCCCCATTATTGGTGTCAGTGGGAGGAATAGTGCCCCATTATTGGTGTCAGTGGGAGTAATAGTACCCCGTTATTGGTGTCAGTGGGAGGAATAGTGTCCCATCATTGGTGTCAGTGGAGGAATAGTGCCCCATTATTGGTGTCAGTGGGAGGAATAGTGCCCCATTATTGGTGTCAGTGGGAGGAATAGTAGCCCATTGTTGGCGTCAATGGGAGGTATAGTGCCCCATCTTTGATGTTTGTGGAAAATAGTTCTGCATATCAGTGAAAAGAATAGTTCCTCAAGGGCCAGATAAAGGGCCACATCCAGCCCACGGGCTGCAGTTTGGAGACCCCTGGAATCTGGAATAAAGGCAAGCAAAGGGCCACCTCCAGCCCACGGGCCGCAGTTTGGAGACCCCTGTTTTAAGCAATGCGGTTGTGTGTTTCTATTGATGCACACAGTGTAGAGAGACACAAGTCTAGTCTCTGCATGCAAAGATGGCTTCATAGGAAGCTGCAAGAGAAAGTAGCCACCCTGAAACAGAAAACCTGGGGCAGCGGTCCTGGCACCATAAGTAAACTTATTTATGTGTTAAGATGTCTTTGTCTGTTTTTCTTTAAAAGGAAGGGGGGAGGGGAGGTCCTCCTAAAAGTGGACAGTGCACTCTCCAGCCAGTCTCTTAGTTGGAAGAAGGGAGGGGGGGGAGGAGCAGGGAGGGCCTTGCCATCCTAGGCTAGGGGGCTGTGTGTTTCTGTTGATGCACACAGTGTAGGGAGACACAAGTCTAGTCCCTGCATGCAAGGGTGGCTCCATAGGATGCTGCAAGAAAAAAGGAGCCACCCTGAAACAGGAAACCTGGGGCAGCGGTCATGGCTCCAGCTCAACCTGGAACAAAGGCAAGGAATAAAAGACAAAGAAGCTGCATTCTCAGTAAGCGATTAAATCAGCTTCTCAAAGTGCTGAGGGTTTATTATCAATTGAAAGTCAAATTCAGCTTTTTTTTTACCCGTGGACCCTGTGTGCCCGGGCAGAATATCTGTTTCATTGAAATGCAATGACTGCAGATATAGGTATACCTAGAGTTAAATTGTATATGTTATCTCGCCTTCATTAGAAGATCTCTTGTACTGAGCTGAGACGCTGTAAATCTCTCCTTCTCCAAATGTGATTTTCTTCTACCCCCATGTACTGTACATTGCAGCTTGTCACTGAAAATAATCAAGCTGTTATCTTATTAAGTTATGCAGAGTTCACTTACCATGGCTGTCTATGGGGAGGTCTCGCCTTGGGCTGGATTCCTATTTCAAAGACTAAAATCACAATGGCGCCATCTGATGGTGCTGGGTCTCTACTACACCTGAAAATTCCATATACCTTCCCATGTCATGGTGCGTTTCATAAAATGGCACATAGGAGTGCCTCGAAAATGTGACCGTAAAATCTGTAGTGAGTTTTAACGGTTGCAGAATGGAATGGGAGGTGACATCTCAGAAAAAAAAAATGTGTTCAGCAAAGGAAAAAAGTAAATAAAACAAAAATAAAATTTCTGGGTTTAGGGCCAGAATCGCACAGGAATGAGGTCTGCATTACAGTGCGATTCCTGCACATTCACCTGCAGTGCGATTTTGCAGCCCATTCACTGGGGAGGGCTGCAAATCGCATCTGAATGCACAAAAAGTAGTTGCGGGCATTGCTTTTGAAAAATGCGCAGAACTAAATCTCATGGTACCATGCGACCTGGTGCCCACAAACGCACTGTGTTTGCCATCTGCCTTTGGGGTGCCATTAAAGAGGATGTCCACCCGATTTATTTATTTTTTAAAAGTCAGCAGCTACAAATACTGCAGCTGCTGACTTTTAATAAATGTACACTTACCTGTCCCGGGGTCCAGCGATGTCGGCAGAAGACGACAAGCGATCGCTCGTCTCTCGGCTGCCCCGCCGCCATCCTCAGTCAGGGAATCAGGAAGTGATTCACTGCCCAGTTCCCTACTGCGCATGCGCGAGTCGCGCTGCGCGTCTTTATTGGTCCCCGCTTTGTCCTGGGAACTGTGTGTTTCCCAAGACACAACGGGAACCCTCGGATATGGGCGGGCATCCTCGAATAGGGGCGGGGCAGCTAGTCCCGGAAGTGGGAGCAGATACCTGTATTATACAGGTATCTGCACCCCCCTCCCCCCTGAAAGGTGCCAATTGTGGCACCGGAGGGGGGGGGAGGAATCCGATAAGCGGAAGTTCCACGCTTTAAGACTGTGTTGGCAGCCACAGCAGATCGCAAAGTCAGTGCACTTCGAACGAGCCTTTCCGGCACTTATGCCGCGTACACACGGTCGGAATTCTCGTCGGAAAAAGCTCTGATGGTTTTCCCGTCGGAATTCCAACGGAATTTCGCTCAAACTGTCTTGCCTACACACAGTCACACCAAATTTCGACGGTCAATATCAGCGCGGCATACAACGCGTTCGGCGGCACTATAAAAGGGAAGTTTAATGCTTCCGAGCATGCGTCGAACTGTTTCCGAGCATGCGTCAGAATTTTGCGTGTCGGAATTGCATACACACGATCAGAAAATCCGATAGAAAGGTTTTCCGTCGGAAAAATTAAGAACAGGTTCTCAATCCAAAGTCCGTCGGAAATTACGACAGAAAAAGACCGATGGGCATACACATGGTCGGAAAATCCGATGACAAGCTCCCATCGGACTGTTTGCATTGGAAATTCCGACCGTGTGTACGCGGCAATAGGCTTCATTCACAAGGACATTAGTCCTGCACACACCTTCCTACTAACAGAAAAAAAAAAAAAAAAACAGATCCATTTAGACGCCTTTTGCTTTTACATGTGTATAAAGGTGTCTACATCCGCATTGCAACTGCATGTGTCTAGCTGGACCTGCAGGACTGTAGACATTTACATGCATGAATGTGTTGAAAATGCAGGAATTTTACGGGCAAGGAGACAACTCTGCCTTGCTTCCTTCCTCCTCTCTTTTTGTTCTTTGCTTCCTCCCTCCCTTCCTGTCTTCATTCTTTCTTATTTCCTTCCTTCCTCCTTTTCTTCCTTCCTTCCTGTTTAAATTATTAATTATTTTCTTTCTTCCATGTTTTCTTCCTTTCTTCTGCACTTCCTTATTCCCTTGCTTGTTTTCTCCCTTCAAATCTTATTTTCTTCCTTACTTCTGTAGCGCCATAACCCCTGCGGGGCGGCTATGTTTTTCTGGGCTTACCGATTACCTCCTCCGCCTTGTAGCTCGTCGTACTTGTCTAGGGGTTCCCAGGGTTAGTACCCAGTAATGCCGCGTACACACGGTCGGAATTCTCGTCGGAAAAAGCTCTGATGGTTTTCCCATCGGAATTCCGACGGAATTTCGCTCAAACTGTCTTGCCTACACACGGTCACACCAAATTCCGGCGGTCAGTAACACCGCGGCATAAAACACGTTCGACAGCACTATAAAAGGGAAGTTTAATGCTTCTGAGCATGCGTCAAATTGTTTCAGAGCATGCGTCGGAATTTTGCGTGTCGGAATTGCATACACACGATCGGAAAATCAGATAGAAAGGTTTTTCCGTCGGAAAAATTGAGAACAGGTTCTCAATCCAAAGTCCGTCGCAAATTCCGACAGAAAAAGATCGATGGGCGTACACACGGTCGGAAAATCCGTTGAAAAGCTCCCATCGGACTGTTTCCATTGGAAATTCCGACCGTGTGTACGCGGCATAACTGTGGAGACTGACACTTAGATCCTGGTTAGGATTTTTATTTGCATGAAACGTTGAACAAAACACAGTCTCTCAGTCGGGAATAGAGGGTAGGGTATAGAAGCTCAGGCACTTGGAACTTGCTGACACTTAAATAAATGTCTCTCTTTAGATCAGGGGTGCCCAACCCGTGGCCCGCGGCGCCATCCGAGGTGGCCCGCCACGTCTTGCCCTGAGATGGCGGGTCGGGAAGCCCTGATCGCCATCTCCAAGCATCAGCTAGAACGGAGCCGCCGCTAAAGGAAGCAGAGCCGATGCTTCCTGTATAGCGCCGGCTCCTTCACAGGCGAAGTGATATCAAATGTACTCCGCCTGTGACAGGAATGTGTACTGCAGCTGCATGCTTCCTGAGATCTCACAGCAGCCAGCAGTGCCAGAGCCAGCAGTGCCAGTACCAGTACCCATCAGCAGTACCAGCCAGAAGTACCAGTACCCACTACCAGTACCAGCCAGCAGTACCAGTACCAGCCAGCAGTATCAGTACCCACCAGCAGTACCAGTCAGCAGTACAAGCAGGCAGTACCAGTGGTTCTCAACTCCTGTCCTCAGGGCCCACTAACCGGCCAGATTTTAAGTATTACCTTGGGGGAGATGCAGACTAGAATACTGCAATCACTGAGCAGCAATTGATATCGCCTGTGACGTATTTCAGTTATCTTGCAAACCTGGTCTGTTAGTGGGTCCTGAGGACCGGAGTTGAGAACCACTAATTTAAACAGACAGATCCCAGTTCTGGCAGGGGAGGAGAGAGAGATCTGCTGTTCCTAGTGATTAGGAACAGCAATCTCTCTCCTCCTCCTGTCAGTTCCATCCCCCCACAGTTAGAAACACCGCACAGGGAACACATTTAACCCCTTGATCGCCCCTAGTGTTAACCCCTTCCATGCCAGTGACATTTACACAGGAATTAGTGCATTTGTATAGCACTGATCGCTTTATAAATGTCACTGGTCCCAAAAAAGGGTCAAAAGTGTCCATTCTGTCCGCCGTATTGTCGCAGTCTCGCTAAAAATCGCTGATCACCGCCATTACTAGTAAAAAAAAAAAAAATTTATAATAAAAATTGTAGGATGGGGTAAGTGTCAAGCTGACTGGCAAACAGTGGGGGGGATGGGTGTCGCTTGGGGGGAAAGAAGGAAGGAAGGCAGGAAGGAGGATACTAACAGGAAGAAAGGAAGGATGCAAATACTAAGGAAATAGCAAAGCAGGAAGGAAGCAAAAATGAAAAAAAAGGAGAAAAGAAGGAAAGGAAGAAAGGAAAGAAGGGAGGAAAAAAGAAAGAAAAGAAGAAGAGAAAGAAGCAAGGAAGGAAATAAAGAAGGAAGGATGTAAACTGGGAGCAAAGGATGGAGAAAGGAAGGAAGAGCATAAGGGAGGTAGGATGCAAACAGAAAGGGGGAAAAAGAAAGGAAAAAAAATTGGGGGAAAAACAGGAGGATGCAAACAGAAAGGATGGGAGGAAGAAAGGAAGGGAATAAGGAGGGGAGGAAGATAGAATGAAGAAGGGAAATAAGAAAAGAAGGTAGGATGCATGCAGGAAGGAAGTGTAGCGCAGGTACTTTTTCAAAGTACGCGCTATGCAGGTAAATTTAGTTTTTGCCCAGAACTGTAGTTGAGTTTTGGGGTTAATTATTCTAGGCGTGCTTTGGCATCAGTTTGGCTGGACTGTACTAAAGTTCTGCCTGGTCATAGGTGAGCACCTGTGACAGGCTTAGAACGCAGTCTGGTTGGACGCATTGGGTACCAATCTCTTTCCGGAGCTAATCAGTGGGTGCGTTTGTACCGCTGTGTATTCCGAGGGGGGTACTTAAGGTGCTGAAGTCACATGGTTCGGGGTTCCGGTCCTGACCAGACCCATGAGGGGTCCTGGTCCAGGAGTGTCTGCTGACTCCATGGTCCTGGTCCTCCTGACGAGCCCCAGAGGCCCTCATGGTCTGGGGTGGGGATCCATCCGTTTCCGAACCTCGGAACTGGCTAGTTCGAGGCGCAGAAGCTGAAGGAGGATTCTGAAGTGTTCTGGAGCCGTCTCAGGATTGGAGAGGCCCAGCAACTCTACATGCGACCAGGGGAGGACTCTTCGGAGGAGGGCCACACACGAGGCTGGCTGCTCGGTAAGAGCATGGAAGCTGAGCTGTATGGACACACTAGTTGAATCCGCATTTCCTACGGTATCGCCGGATAGGCTGAGAGATACTGGTACTGTAAGAAAAGTTCCTAACCTATCCTTCAGTTGCAACTAAGTTCCTGTGAGAGACTTTTGCATGTTCATTTAAAGTTTCGCAACCACGTCTGTGGCAGAGACTTTGCTAAGCTGAGATCACTTGTTGGCTGCTAGTTCTACAAACAAGGGTTTATCCAACAGTGAGTTATCCAGTTGCGAGTGGCTACTCCCTGGATCATCTAAAGCAGGGGTGCCCAACCTTTTGAGGAGCGAGGGCCACTTTAGCGACTTGGTAACCGGTCGCGGGCCACAATGAGCGTAGCGGGCGGATGGCAGGTCTGTGTCCACTCTGCATATGTAGAGCAGACACAGATGCAGCCCGCTCTACCCTAAGGGCCCTCCCATCTGCCCAGACAGAAGGGGACAGATCCCCTTCTGTTTTTTTAAGCAGATCGGATTGCAGATAGGCGTCTGTTTACATCTGCCGCTCTATAGAGGTGAATGGAGGGTCTGATCGGTTCTGCCTGTATGTTTTTCAGGCGGACCCAATCGGACCGATCGTGTGAAAGGGGACTAAGGCTGCTTTCACACTGATGCACAGCGGTTTATCTGCTCCTCAACTGACCTCAATCTTCACTTCTTCCTCAGGATTCCTGCAGCTGGTTGCTGCTGTTCCCCAGGTGGTTATAACTGGTGGCTGCTGCTGGCTGTCCTTCAGGGCTGGTACTGCTGGCTGGTACTGCTGTTGGGTACTGCCTGCTTGTACTGCTGACTGGTACTGCTGGCGGGTACTGGTACTGCTGGCGGGTACTGGTGGCTGAAACTGGCCAACCGGTGTAACGACGGCAGCTGGTCGGCAACAGGTTAAAGGGGTGTTTCACCTTACAAATTTTTTTTTTAAAAGTCAGCAGCTAAAAAAAAAGTAGCTGCTGACTTTTAATAAGTACACTTACCCTCCCAGGGCGCCCGCGATGTCGGTCGTGGAGGACAAGCTGTCCCTCGGCGATCCGGTTCCAACGCCGCCATCCTCAGTAAGGGAAACGGCTTCACGTTTCCTACTGCGCATGCGCGAGTCGGCGCGCGGCCGACTGTGCATGCGCGAGTCGGCGCGCGGCCGACTGCGCATGCGCGACTCTAATTTGTGAATGGGGAACGCGATGTGTTGTGGGACATAGTTCCCATAACACACCGTGCCCCATTCACCAGAAGACGGAAGAAGAGAACATCACCGCAGCGCTGGAGGAGGCAGATTAGGACGATCTGCCTAGCAACAGCCATTTCTGGTAAGTTAAAATTTTTTTTTTTTTTTTTTTTTTTTCATTTTAAATGGTTACTAACATTTTATTAAGTTTTTTTTTTTCAGGGTGTCCCACCACTTTAAGAATGCTTAAAATATTGATTACTTGTGACTCCTTGTTTAACAAACAATTTGTTTAACGACCTGGTTGTTGGAATGGAACCTGGTCGTTAAGTGAGGAGTACCTGTAACTATTAAGCCTTTGGTTTGCATATAAGCACTAAACAAAATATATTGTAACTGCAACAATGTATTCATGAATAAAGTCTATTTGAAGGCTTTATTTTTTGATGAGCTTCCTGAGATGATCCTCAAACACAGAGCAGGACCTTGACCAGTGTATGCAAGATATCCCCAACTCTCCATAACCCCCCTTTATCCCTCAAAAACCCCTTTCTTTAACTTACCCTTTTGCTCACCCCCCTTTTATCAATAATAGACCACACAGGAGTTTTTGGAGTATAACTGGCCATAGCAGCCTTTTACTAACAAACTATTAAATCCAATATTAAATAACTTCCAATCAACATATATATACCCTGTTTCCCCGAAAATAAGACTTGTCGGTGATGGCTGCAATATAAGCCCTACCCCCCCAAATAAGCCCTAGTTAAAGTCCTTGTAGGTCTTATTTTCAGGGTAGGGCTTATTTTCGGGGAACAGAGTAGGGCTTATTTGTTGGGTAGGGCTTATATTGCAGCCACCACCGACAATCACGCTAGGTCTTATTTTCGGGGAAACTGTATATGTATGTAGCGCTGGCTCCTGACGAGCAGGCGCTATTGTTTTTCGAAAATTAAGTTGCCTGAAGCCACAGTTGGGCTTCAGGCTAATTTCTCAAAATTTCTGGTTTCAGTACCAGTCCAGCTGGGTTGCACTGGGTTCTCCTTGACGGCAGGTGTCACTGTCACCGCCGGCAAGAGTGGAAACACAGTCTAGCTGGATGCATTGAATGCCACTTATCTCTCGGAACCAGCCCAGTGGGAGTGTTCTCCTGCTTTGAATTCTGGGGGGTGGTATTTAAGGTACCGACGCCATGTTGGCGGGGAGATTTTTCTGTCTGTTCGCTTCTGGTGGTCCTCCTGACCCAGCCCCGTGGCCCTTCTGGCTTGGGGTGCGGAACTATGCATCCTGTGTCTCGGGGATGGCTGACCCAAGGCAACACAACTACAGGGATAGGCCTGAGTGACTTTTGGAGACTACTGATCCAAGGAAGGTCCGGTGGAGTCTCATCTGAAAGGAGAGGCCCAGCAACTGAAGAACCCCAGGGGAGGACTCTTTCAGGAGAAGGCTGTGCGCGGGGCTGGCTTCTCTGGAGGAGCCTGGAGTCTTAGTTGAAGGACGCAACCTGGATCGACACTCATACGGTATCGCCGGATCAGCTGAGAGAAACTGGTACCGTATGTTAGTTCTTTCAAATTCATCCAATCCCTCAGTGACGCTAAACTGTAACTTACAAGTCTGTGGCAGAGACTTTTATCGAGCATCCTACCGGCTGCTAGGCCTAGTGAGAGAGGTCTATCCGGGGGTTGCAGGAATCCAGTTTGTGGAACAGTAATATTTTCTGGATTCTTCTAATATATTCACCCTGCAATTTAAGTACCTGAACTCACCCCTAACCCTCTACCCTTTATTGAGAGACTTTGCTTTTTTCCAAATAACCCAAAAGAGGATTCAGTGTCAGTCTCAACATTTCTTTGGACCATTTTCCACGGGATCCCCAAGACGGAGAAGCAAGCAGGTGAGGTAACGGTAAGCCCAAATAAAACCAGCAGCTCCTTCGGGGTTAGTGCTACATGTACACCCTTTTGTAACAACAATTTTAACCCCCAGTCTGTTGGTCTTTGATGCCCCCCCCCCCCGAACTTCACACTTTCCATTTTAACACTTTCCACCAGTACACTACGGGACCATATTTCACCATACCAGGCCTCCAGCTGTATTATCAGCTCGGAGACAACCCCCTTCCCACAGTGCAACCATTCCCGTATTCCAGCCTACCCTTCCGCTGGAATACACCAGAGGGGCACATACCACCGATGAGCCCACCAACTTCTCCTTCTCTTTCTCTGTCCCCCACTGCTCCTGGAACTCCCCGCCTCCTTCTTTTATAAAACTCCTCCCTCACAGTTCTTTTCCACCTACCTCCTTCCCCTTTACTTTCTTCTCCAAATTAACCCTTTTGTTGTCTCTCCTCTCCCCCTTGTCATGCCTGGCCCTTCATTACTTCTCTGTCTCTCCATTCCGGGCCTCACTGGCTGTCAATTAGACCCCTTTTATACTGGGGCGTTTTTCAGGCGCTTTAGCGTTAAAATAAGGGCCTGTAAAGCGCTTGAAAGAAGCTTCATCTGCAAACCCAATGTTAAAGCCCGAGTGCTTTAAGAGCCCTTTCACACTGCCAGCTCCCGAAATACGCTCGTAAAGTGCCGCTTAAACTAGCGGCGCTTTACCAGCGTTTTTCGAGCGCTAGTGGGGCACTTTTAACCCCTGCTAGTGGCCAAATAAAGGGTTAAAAGCGCCCACAAAGCGCCGTTGCCAAAAGCGCTTTGCAGGCGCTTTGCAGTCGCTTTTCAGGAATTTTGCAGGCGCTTCCCATTGACTTCAATGGGAAGAGGCGCTTTAGGAGCGGTGTATTTACCGCTCCAAAAGCACTGCAAAGAAGCTGCTTGCAGGACTTTTTTGACGCCCTGCCAGCGCAGCACCTCAGTGTGAAAGCACTCAGGCTTTCACATTGGGATTGCAGTTGCGGCTTCTTTCAGGTGCTTTACAGGCGCTTTTTTTATAGCTAAAGCGCCTGAAAAACGCCATGGTGTAAAAGGGGTCTCAGTGTGAAAGCACTCGGGCTTTCACATTGGGATTGCAGATGAGGCTTCTTTCAGGCGCTTTTTTTAACACTAACGCGCCTGAAAAGCGCCTTAAAAAACGCCTCAGTGTGAAAGGGGTCTTATGGAGTGCAGAGCGGGACCTGTTGAAGGCGAGATTGGTTTGCTGTGCTGAGTGTCCAAACAAGACCCATTGCATAGAGAATGAAAAACCAGACAGAGGTTTTAAAATCCAGACAGGTGGAAATCCTGGAACAATTTAAGTTGTGACTGCTTCACTTTTGGATTTTTCTGTTGCAATCCCATAAATAGTGGAAAACACATCAATGGCACCACCTGTATTTTCTCAAGAACATAACTTAGCCGAGAACAGGCTATCATGCTTTAATTGCTTTATTAGTAATATTTACTGTCGGGTCGTATTTGTCTCTTTTACAGAGCACTAAAAATGAGTGTCGACTACAGTTGCTGGAGGGCACTTAATACTCACTTGTGCCGCTGCTCAGTAGCCACAAAATCAATCACCATAAAATGCTTCAACTCTGTATAAAGGTATAAAAAAAACTCAAAGACTGAGAAAGAAAACAAAATCCACAATTCCATTCAAGGTAATTCAAGGTTCGCCACTTTTATTCCCATTTTAATGGCACTAAAAAATAAAGGGCAAAGCTCAACCCTCCCCTTTCCCCAGCATCTAATACATTTGCAGTGTTCTTTTTTTCTGGGGGGGTGGGGGTTGAGTACCTTTTTTTTGACAGGTACCCGCTCCCTCTTCCTCAATTCTCACCTAGGCAAGAATGACGTCTGCTTGGGCCACCACCACCACCTCTTTCATTGTCCCAGGAGGCTGCACAACCAGTTCCACAGCACGTGCAGTGAGGGGATAGCTGTGAAACATCGGGAAGCAGGGCCGGCCCTAGCATGGGTCCCAGTGGGTCCATTGGACCCAGGCAGCACTTTGAGAGGGGCAGCAAATTGAATCATGGCCGTCTTTCCTTCTCTTCTATTTACCCAGCAAATTGACGACCAAGATTTTTTTTCCAGCAATTTTGTGTGTCATGACGACAACTGCCCCCCCTGGCCACTTCACCTACCCATATACTACCCCAGCCCACCCCTATACTGCCCTAGCCTGTCTATATACTTCCCCTAGCATGTCCATATACTACCCTAGCCTGCCCCTATACTACCCTAGCCTGCCCCTATACTACCCTAGCCTGTCTAAATACTACCCTAGCCTGCTCCTATACACTACCCCAGCCTGTCTAAATACTACCCTAGCATGTCTAAATACTACCCTAGCCTGCCCCTATACACTACCCTAGCCTGCCCCCATACTACCCTAGCCTGCCCTATATACTACCCTAGCCTGTCTATATACTACCCTAGCCTGTCTATATACTACCCAAGCCTGTCTATATACTACCCAAGCTTGCCCTATACACTACCCTAACCTGCCCCTATACTACCCTAGCCTGCCCTATATACTACCCTAGCCTGCCTATATACTACCCTAGCCTGCCTATATACTACCCTAGCCTGCCTATATACTACCCAAGCCTGTCTATATACTACCCAAGCCTGTCTATATACTACCCAAGCATGCCCCTATACTGCCCTAGCCTGTCTAAATACTACCATAGCCTGCCCCTATACACTACCCTAGCCTGCCCCTATACTACCATAGCCTGCCCTATATACTACCCTAGCCTGTCTATATACTACCCTAGCCTGTCTATATACTACCCAAGCCTGTCTATATACTACCCAAGCTTGCCCTATACACTACCCTAACCTGCCCCTATACTACCCTAGCCTGCCCTATATACTACCCTAGCCTGCCTATATACTACCCTAGCCTGCCTATATACTACCCTAGCCTGTCTATATACTACCCAAGCCTGTCTATATACTACTCAAGCATGCCCCTATACTGCCCTAGCCTGTCTAAATACTACCCTAGCCTGCCCCTATACTACCCTAGCCTGCCCTATATACTACCCTAACCTGTCTATATACTACCCTAGCCTGTCAATATACTACCCTAGCCTGCCCCTATACTGCCCTAGCCTGTCTAAATACTACCCTAGCCTGCCCTATATACTACTCTAGCCTGCCCTATATACTACTCTAGCCTGCCCTACATACTGAATACTGAGTCCATGAATGCAGCCCCAATAAAACAGTCCAGTGTCCAGCCCAAGAGTGCCCCAGGGAAAGCAGCCCCCTGGAGCTCACAGATCCATTCCCACCCATAGCTAGGCAATATTGCCCAGGCGCCGCCACCCACCGGACTTTGTGCACTGCTGAACTGAGTGCTCACTCGCGCTCGGATCAATCCCCGCTCAGGCCACGGTGCGCACACTCTCTTTGGGCGATCACACTCTACTTGGAATCAGCCGTTCGGACCTCGGGGCTAATAATACTTCATTGAATGACCAAGACCCGGGGCTTTTTGGGCCCCCCCCCCCCTCCCGACACCACTGCACCCAGGGGAAGATCAACTCTGGGCTCCAGCCTAATAAACAGGTTCCTGGAGCCCAGAGTTGATCTTCCCCTGGGTGCAGTGGCGTCGGGAGGGGGGGGCTGGAGCCCCCAAAAAGCCTCTGGACTTGGTCACCCACCATCTGGGCATACCTCCCTGGGGATTGAATAGGCCCTACCAAATATTCAGGCCAGTTTTTGACTCCTACCACCCTAATCTCCAGAAGTTTCTCCTAGACTCAGGGGAAGGTAATCCTGTGGAGCATCAAGCAGACCAAACTAAACAATTCCAGCTCCTGTAGCTATAGCAGAAGCCCAAACTAAATGTACCCAACAGCCTGTGTAGGAGGGCCTTATGTATATTTTATGTTCTCCCTACTCTATCCAAAAATAAAAAAATTAAAAAAAATTAAAAAAATTGGCCAGAGTTAAAGTTGAAGCCCACATTGCTGTCCCACCAGACGAAGTTTTTGAAATTTTATTTGGAGATCGTTTGGAACTAAATCCACCGCGGAGCAAACAGAATCATTTTATCTCATCCAAAGGCTTACGATACCCAATAGTGTGGGCAGCTTGATAAATACAACCGTGTCTGCTTCGTTTTACTGGGCTAAGCTGAGCTGCCAGATAGTGCGCTAGCAAATTTAGTGTGGCACTTGATAAATGAGGCTCGGGATTTTTAAGTAACCTTGGCAATGCTCATTACATAAACTGTTTGGTTATCACCCGGGCTCGTTTCGTGACCTGAAAATATGCACGATAAAGCTTTTTTTTTTTTTTTGCTTTTTTTTTTTTTTTTTTTTTGTACTGCCTTCTGTTTTGAAGAAATGAAGAAAGGGATTCATTTTTCTTCCTTAACCCGCTCCAACCTTTTTTTGTACATGAGAAATAAATGTCCCTCTTTTAGCCCCCTGTCTTCTCCAACTCAACCTCTGAAACTGAATCATTACAGCTAATGAACTAACACACCAATAATTCTGCTCCTCTGGGGAAAGCAGGTTAATATGAAGTTTCGTCTAAAGAGATGTTTTTTTTTTCTTCTCTTTTTTTTCCTAATAATTAGCATTCTTTCATTTTAATAAATCCCAAAACACACAAGCTGGTTCTGAGAAAAAAAAACATATTGCAAAAAGAATCATCATTAGAGAAAAAAAAAGTATAAAGGAAAACAAAACAGTTCAATAGCAAGTACTCTAGTAATTATTTTCACAAAATTTCTATTAAAATGTAACTTAAATTAGCTTATATTACCTTATATTATATTAGGGAAAAAAGGTATATTCATCATTTTATTTTTATTTTTTTGATTCAGCTTTAATGGTGCAAACAAAAACATGCCCGTAAAAACATAACATAACAACCTAAAATTGTAAATGAAAAACAAACTCCAATGTATTTTATTTTAAATCAGTAGCCCGGAGTTAGTTCCTTATTTTCCCCACTGACAGAATTCAGTTCCTAAGACCACTTTCACACTGAGGCGCTTTTCAGGCGCTTTCACGCTAAAAACAGCGCCTAAAAAAGCTCACGAAAACGTATTTCCATTAAAATCAATGAATGCTTTCACACTGGGGCAGTGTGTTGGCAGGGCTATGAAAAACTCCCCTCCCCATTGAAATGAATGGAAAGCACATTAAAAGCGCCTGAAAAGCTCTTCAAAAGCGCTCAGTGTTTTTACTGGCAGTTTAGAAGCGCTTGAAGTGTGAAAGTGGCCTTAGGCTCGATTCACATCTATGCATTTTGCTTTTGAGCATTTTTGCAGTGCTTTTTGCGGTGACTGCCGCGTTTTTGAACATGCGTTTTTACCGCTATAATGCCGCGATTTGCGTTTTTTGTACTTTTTTTTTTTTTTTACACTGTGTAAAAAAAAAAAAATAATAAAAAAAACGCAAATCGCGGCAAAAACGCGGTAAAAACGTGGTACTTGAGTTTTGGATGCGGGTCCATTGACTTCTATTAGGCTGGGTTCACATTGCTGCGGTGCGGGAACGCTGCAAATCTACTGCGGGTTCCCGCACCGCATGTCTCCCGCCGGCAGTTCACACTGCCCTATGCGAGCTGCTGGGAGTGTCAGTGAAATGTTAATGACACCCCCATATCAGCTCGCATATCGCAGTGCGATCTGCAAACTCGGACAGGAATCGGATCGCATGGTGAGAACACCATGCGATCCGATTCTGCAACGGACCGAAAAAAAGGGTCCTGTGCGAGTTTGGGCCGAATGCGATGCAAATTCAGCCATACTATCTGTATGGCTGAATTTGCATCGCACAGAGATCGCATACGATTTGAACTGCAGTGCGGTGCGAATCATATGCGATCTCCCGCACCGCAGCAGTCTGAACCGGGCCTTACATGCAAAACACTGCATTTTGCATGAAAAAAAGTCACCGACCCCTTCCAAAAATGCAGAGGCACAAAAATGCATTGATGTGAACAGGTTCCATAGGAACCCATGTTAAAAAATTTCCCTGCATTTCTGCAAAATGCATCAAAAAACGCACTAGTGTGAATGGAGCCTTATGCCGCGTACACACGAGCGGTCTTTCCGACGGACTTTCGACGGAGTTCCGACAAACTTTTCGAATGAACGGACTTGGCCACACACAATCACACTAAATTCTGACGGATTTGAACGTGATGACGTACGACCGGACTAGAATAAGGAAGTTCGTAGCCAATAGCTGCCCTAGCGTCGTTGTTTGTCCGTCGGACTAGCACACAGACGAGCAGATTTTTCTATAGGAACTGGGTCCGGCGGAGTTCCGGCCGGAAAATGTAAGACATGTTCTATTTCTAAAGTCTGTCGTATTTTTCGACAGCAAAAGTCTGATGGAGCCCACACACGATCAAATTGTCCGACGGATTCGTTCTGTCGGACCTTTGCTGTCGAAAAGTCCTCTCGTGTGTACGCAGCATTAGGGACCAATCATTAGACCCAAGATAGAGGGTGGGATATGGGAAGGGGGGTTTCTAGTTATATACAGTACATGTAGCACCCTCCTAGGTGCATGCTAGGCTGTCAGGTAAAGGTAATTGTTTTTGAGCTCCTCTGTAGTTAGTGGAGTAGTTGCTGATTGCTTTGAACTGATCAGGGTCCCCCAAGGCTGCAGGCTTGATTGCTTCTTCCTACCTTCTGGAAGGCTTCAAAACATTGAATAGAGCAGGTCAAATGAGTAGCCTGTATATTTATGAGGTCAAAGCCAATCCCTGGGGAGGCGTGCCCAGTAGGTGGCTTCAGAGCACATAAATGGTCTGGGGCTGGAGCAGTCTGGGTTACATAGTTACATAGTTGGTAAGGTTGAATAGTCCATCCAGTTCAACCCGTGTGGGTGTGTGTTTGTGTAGATAATCATTTCCCATATCCCTGTATATTGTGTTCAAGGAATCATTTAACCACTTATGCCCCAGACCATTTGGCTGGGGCAGTGAAGGGGTTAACCACTAGGTGGCAGTGTAGGGGTTAAGTGTTCCTAGAGGCGTGTTACTAACTGTGGAGGGCGTGGCTGTGATCTAGTGAACACTGATCTCTGCTCCAATCACAGGGAGCAGAGATCGGTGTCACTAGTTGCTAGGCAGAACGGGGAGATGCTGTTTACTTCCGCATCTCCCCGTTCAGCCATCCCGTGAGACGATCGCGGGTATCCCCGCGGCATTCGAGTCCGCGGGACCCGCGACCTGCCTCACGGGGGTCCCGACCGGCGTGCGCCGGCAGCGGCGCGCACGCGATGGCACGGCGGGATCTTAAAGGGGACGTACCTGTACCTACAGATACTGCAGCTGCTGACTTTGAAAAATAAGGACACTTACCTGTCCCAGGGTCCAGCGATGTCGGCACCCAAGGTCGAACCGTCCCTCGGTCCTCGGATGCTGCCGCCGCCATCTTCGATAAGGGAATCAGGAAATGAAGCCTTGCGGCTTCACTTCCCGGTTCCTTACTGCGCATGCGCGAGTCGCACTGCGCAATCCGAATGGTCCAGTGTGTGTCCCAGCAGACAGCGCGGGGGGACGGGAAGAGGCATAGACTCCTGTGGGAGTCTATGCCCAGAAGTGGGTGCAAATACCTGTCTTAGACAGGTATCTGCACCCCTCCCCCCTGAAAAGTGCTAAATGTGAAACCGGAGGGGGGGGGGGGTTCCGAAAAGCGGAGGGTTAATTTTTGTGTGAACCTCCGCTTTAAGTTGGCCATAGCTGCCTCATATTTTGCTGAATCCTGCTGAATCAGCCAAAGTGTAAGCCATGGTGGGTGGCCCTACTGGCACCACCTGGCTTGAAAAAACGAAATTTCTAAATCAAAGGAGCCAGGTGGAGAATTTAAACCTAAACAGTCACTGTGTACAATAAAAAGCCATAACTATTTTTGACACTGTCCCTTTAACCACTTACCCACTGGGCAGTTAAACCCCCTTCCTAACCAGACCAATTTTCAGTTTTCGGTGCTCTCACACTTTGAATGACAATTACTCAGTCATGCAACACTGTACCCAAATGAATTTTGTGTCCTTTTTTTCACACAAATAGAGCTTTCTTTTGGTGGTATTTAATCACCTCTGGGTTTTTTTTTTTTGCGCTATAAATAAAAAAATACTGAAAATTCGGTAAAAAAAAATTCTTTGTTTCCATTAAAATTTATTGGCGAGTATTGGTGGAGTATTGGCGAGTATTGGCGGAGTATTGGCAGAGTATTGGCAGAGTATTGCAGAGTATTGGCAGAGTACTGCAGTGTTGCACAGTATTGGCAGAGTATTGGCAGAGCATTGCACAGTGGTGGCAGTATAGCTGTCACTGACCAGCGCTGTGGGCACTACACATCCAGCCCACAGCGCTGGTCCCATCTCTCCCCCCCTTTCCGCTTCTCCCCTCTCTCTACCGATCGGTACAGAGAGGGGAGGGAGGAACCGGCGTCATGACGTGATGCCGGTTTGTGTACATGTGTTCGCTCCATCATTTGACGGAGCGATCACGCGGTAAACGGCCGCTATCAGCGGCCATTTACCGTGATGCGCCGTGTCCTCGGGACCCGCCGGTCGCAGATGTTCCCGAGTGCGCGCCCCAAGGGGCGCGCGGGAGCAAGTTTTTGGGAGGACGTCCGTAGGATGTCCACTCAGAATAAGCCGACCGTGCTGTAGCCGTCTTTCGGCTATGGGCCGGTCGGCATGTGGTTAATTTATTTATTTTTTGATCACTTTTATTCCTATCACAAGAAATGTACACATCCCTTGTGACAGAAATAAAGCATGACAGGTCCTCTTTATGAAGACATCTGGGGTCTATACAATCCCAGATCTCTCCAAAAAAAAAAAGGTTGTTGCTTCCGGTCTCTTAGACCAGTGTTTCTCAACTCCAGTTCTCAAGGCGCCCCAACAGGTCATGTTTTCAGGATTTCCCTCAGATGAAACAGCTGTGGTAATTACTAAGGCAGTGAAACTGATCAAATCACCTGTGCAAAATAATGAAAAAAGCTTGAAAACATGACCTGTTGGGGGTGTTTTGAGGACTGGAGTTGAGAAACATAAATCACATAGAGGTGATCAGAGATGATCCGGTCTCTGAACACCTCTATTGTAACCTGGCGCAACAACCAGATAAGATCTGCGCATGAGAAAGGGGGCACTTTCATTTTTTTTTTGAAGCGCTTTTATTCCTATCTCAAGAAATGTAATCATCTCTCTTTATAGAAATAAAGCATGACAGGCCCTCTTTATGGAGACATGTGGGGTCTAAAAGACCCTAGATCTCTCCTCTACCCTGGAAAGCACCAGATACAAAAAAACATTGATCTCATATCTTCCAGGAAAAAAATGGCAGTGTTTACATCTGCCCTAACCAGAAGTGAAGAAAATGCTTATTGCTTCCGGTCTCCTAGACCTAGACCAGGGATCCTCAAACTACGGCCCTCCAGCTGTTGCAGAACTACACATCCCATGAGGCATTGTAAAACTCTAACATTCACAGACTTGACTAGGCATGATGGGAATTGTAGTTCCTGAACAACTGGAGGGCCATAGTTTGAAGACCCCTGACCTAGACCATAGAGGTGATTAGAGATCATCCGGTCTCTGAACACCTCTATTGAAAGCTGGCGCAACAACCAGATAAGATCTGCGCATGAGAACGGGGGGACTTTCATTATTTGTTTTAGATCACTTTTATTCCTATCACAAGAAATGTAATCATCTCTTTTTTATAGAAATAAAGCATGACAGGCCCTCTTTATGGAGACATGTGGGGTCTATAAGACCCTAGATCTCTCCTCTACCCTGGAAAGCACCAGCTCCAAAAGAAAAAAACATTGATCTCATATTTTCCAGGAAAAAAATGGCAGTATTTACATCTGCCCTAACCAGAAGTGATGAAAATGCTTATCGCTTCCGGTCTCCTAGACCATAGAGGTGATTAGAGATCATCCAGTCTCTGAATACCTCTATTGTAAGCCGGCACAACAACCGTATTTGATCCCGGGCTCCCCGTTGGGGCGGAAGAGCCTGGAGAGGCACCGGAGAGTGGTGCCTCTCTGGGCCGCCTGTAAAAGCAATCCAACAGCTAATTAGCCTAGGATTGCTTTTATTTGTAGGGCTAAAGAAAACAATATCGGAGTTATAGCTGACAGCTGCAGCCATAACCAAGGAATAACGACTTGAAGTCAATCGCGTAAATGTTCGTGATTTGGCGGCAAGTGGGTATGACAGCTCTGAGGCTGCGTTTGACTTTCTTTGCTTGGCATTGTGTTTTCCTTTGATGCGGCAGGTCCTATTGCACTTTGCATTCCACCACATGCATTTGAGCAGCCCTGCCGTTTGAATGTAGGGCAGCGTTTGACAACAAAGCCCATCCACCCAAGCCCCTTCCTCAGGATAAAATTAGAAATCCTTTCCAACTTTTGTCTTTAGATGTGCGCCTGAAGTTCAGCTTTTAATATTTTGTAAGACAAACCATTTTGCTTTTTAAAACTTCTGATCCTAAAATTTTATTATTTCAATTTTCAATCAAAACAAATGAGAACGGGGCCAGATAACTGGAAAAAAAAAAGAAAAAAAAACAGATGTCTGATTTGGCTTGGTATTATTCTACCGCGACACTTTAATGTTTAGTTATAAATTTGATAAATGTAGATGCTTTATCTACATCAGTTACATCACTCCTCTGGGTGTAAGGTCCATCCAGCTGACATTAGTTATCAATGACAACAAAAGGCAGAGGAGAATTAGCTGAGAAGAAATGTATCATCATTTATGTTAACACAACCGGCTGCATGACGTAACCTTCCCTCTCCTCTTATTTGTCACGGCGCACGGTCTTCATAGGAGAGCTGTACTTACATGACATGAAATTGCGCATGTCATGTAAGTACAGCTAGGAAGATATCTTGTTAAATATTTTGCATATCTATATATATATATATATATATGTGTGTATATATATATATATATATATATATATATATATATATAAAGAAAGTGTATGTGTATATTATATATTGTACAGGACGCAGTGGCTGGGTCCTGGAAGAACGCTAGGGTTGCCACCTGTCCGGTTTTGACCCGGACAGTACGGGTTTAGGAGGCTGTGCCCGGGTTTCCCTCTGCCTCACACCCGGACACCATTTCCAGCTCACAGGGGTTACCATGGGGCCGCCTTTTACAAGCCCCAGCACACAGGGGGACCCGGACAGCAGGGGGATTGTAGCGGCGGGCAGGGGGAGCAAATACAGAGCAATGAAAACAGAGAGAGAGGCGACAGGCAGCTGCTGGTGCAGAAGTTTTTAATAAAGTAAATGCTTAAAAACAATCCACTCACTGTCAGTCTGTGAACTTAGTCGGCTGTCCCATCCTCCCCTCCAATCCACAATGCTGTTATTACTGAATCGCTTGAGAAAGCCAATAACACAGAGCTGCGGGGAGACTGCAGTGAGCTGTCAGCCTGGGATGCTGTGACCAATCAGAGCGTTCCGGAGGCTTAACCACGCCTCCATCATCAGAGGCTGACAGTTCACATGAGTTTCCCGTGGCTCTCTGTTTCCTCCAGTGATAACAGCAGCGTTGATTGGAGGGGAGGATGGGACAGCCGACTTCACAGACTGACATATACAGCTCTGACATGGAGAGTGAGTGGATTGTTTTTAAGCATTTATTTTATTAAAAACTTCAGCACCAGCAGCTGCCTGTCGCCTCTCTCTCTTATGTTTTGACTCCTCTGTGTTTTCCCCCCTCCTCCTGTATTTGCCACCCCCTCCTCCTCCTGTATTTGTCACCCCCTCCTCCTGTATTTGCCACCCCCTCCTCCTCCTGTATTTGTCACCCCCTCCTCCTGTATTTGTCCCCCCTCCTCCTGTATTTGTCACCCCTCCTCTGTAATTGTTCCCCTTCTCTGTAATTTCCCCCCCTTGTCTGTATTTGCACCCCCTCCTCTGTAATTGTCCCCCCCTCCTCTGTAATTGCATCCTCCTCCTCCTGTATTTGTCACCCCTCCTCTGTAATTTCCCCCCCCTTGTCTGTATTTGCACCCCCTCCTCTGTAATTGTCTCCTCTTCCTCTGTATATGCCACCCCCTCCACTGTATTTGCCACCCCCTCCTCCTGTATTTGCATCCTCTTCCTCTGTATTTGCACCCCCCCTCCTCTGTAATTGTCTCCCCTCCTCTGTAATTGTCTCCCCTCCTCTGTAATTGTCTCCCCTCCTCTGTAATTGTCTCCCCTCCTCTGTAATTGTCTCCCCTCCTCTGTAATTGCCACCCCCTCCTCCTCCTGTATTTGTCACCCCCTCCTCCTGTATTTGTCACCCCCTCCTGCTGTATTTGTCACCCCTCCTCTGTAATTGTTCCCCTTCTCTGTAATTTCCCCCCCTTGTCTGTATTTGTCCCCCCTCCTCTGTAATTGTCCTCCCTCCTCTGTAATTGCATCCTCTTCCTCCTGTATTTGCCACCCCCTCCTCCTCCTGTATTTGTCACCCCCTCCTCTGTAATTGTTCCCCTTCTCTGTAATTTCCCCCCCTTGTCTGTATTTGCACCCCCTCCTCTGTAATTGTCTCCTCTTCCTCTGTATATGCCACCCCCTCCACTGTATTTGCCACCCCCTCCTCCTGTATTTGCATCCTCTTCCTCTGTATTTGCACCCCCCCTCCTCTGTAATTGTCTCCCCTCCTCTGTAATTGTCTCCCCTCCTCTGTAATTGTCTCCCCCTCTTCCTGTATTTGTCACCCCCTCCTCCTCCTGTATTTGCACTCCTCTTCCTCTGTAATTGTTCCCTATCTCTGTATTTGCCCCCTAGCTCTGTATTTGCACCCCTCCTCTGTATTTGCACCCCTCCTCTGTAATTTCCCCCATCAATCTCTGTAATTGTCCCCCCTCCTCTGTAGTTGTCCCCCACTCCGAACCCTCTGCTGTCTGGATCCCCCTGTGTACTGGGGCCCCGTGATACCCCCTGTCGGCTGCCATGGGGGTATTGGAAGGAGGAGGATTTGTGCTGGTAGGGAAATGAGATTTGTAATAGGAGAGAATGGGGATAATGGCACCCCAATCACAAAGGCATCCCACAGGCATCCCACAATTCTGTTTACGTGATTTTCCCGCGATTTGTCGGGTGACAATCGCTGCAAAATAGCACCGCGGTTGGGGTGCCATGCCGTGCGCCTCTAAAGTGTTCGGGTTTGGCTTGAAGAAAAGGTGGCAACCCTAAAGAACGCTATGTTTCCCCTCTGTTTGGTCTGTGATCCCTTTAAGGGAACAAAAAGGGTTAACTCACCTGTCAGAGGAGGTGGGTTTAAAAACAAGACAGGAAGTTGCAGATGGGTGGAGGAGTGCAGAGGAGATAGTGGTTTGTGTTTGGCTTGATTTGCAGCAACCAAAGTCAACAGCAGCGTTCGGCCTGGAGGCCTCCTAGCAGATGAAGTCACCTGCGACAGCACCCCAGGACTGTGTTTGATTGCGATAGCAATTCGGGACTTTGATAGTCGGGGAGACTGAAACCTTTTTCTTTTGTTTTGCTGCTGTGAAGCTGTTTAAGTTTAATAAAACCTCCTTTTGAACTAAAAGCCTGTGTCCTGCGGTCTAGCTGGTCCCCCGAACTTTACAAGTGGTGCTCGGATGCGGGCAGGACAGAGTAACAGGCGTGTTTTTTTTTTTTTTTTTGCTGGCTTTTGCATTTGAATTTAAAACTGACATTTAAAGGGACAGTACAGTGAATTTATGTCCTGGGTTAAAGCTGCCCAAACCCTGAAAGCTGAAGCAATGGAGGAACTAATTAAACAACTGTCCCTGGCTAATATACAAGCGCAGACCCGCCATGAGGAAGCTAATCAGCGCTTAGCAACTCAGCTGGAGGTACAGCAAGAAAATACTCGCCTGTTGGTGGCTCAGTTGGCAGCACAGCAAGCAACCCAGCAAGGGGTTATGCAGGCTCAGGTGACTGCCTTAAAAGAAGTAGTACAGCAGTTGTCTCAGGGTCGTGAGCAAGCGGCAGTTGCCCCTGGCAACCAGGTGACCGTGAGGGCAAGCCATTTTTTGCAGAAATTGTCCCTGAGTGATGATGTAGAGGCATTTCTTGCTACATTTGAGAGGACGGCAGAGAGAGAAGGGTGGCCCCAGGACCAGTGGGCCGGCCTAATTGCCCCTTTTCCCACCGGAGATCCTCAAAAAGCCTACTTCGACCTGCCACCAGAGGACGCTAAAGACTATCAAAAACTAAAGGCAGAAATACTGGCTCGTTTGGGGGTGACTACGGCCGTTCGGGCCCAACGAGTGCACCAATGGAAGTATTGTCCAGATCGTCCACCACGGTCTCAAATGCATGACCTGGTGCAACTGGTAAAAAAATGGCTGCAGCCCGAAGTGTTGTCGGGCCCCCAAATCGTGGAGCGGGTCGTCCTGGACCGATACCTACGGTCACTGCCAGACGACCTTCAACGGTGGGTCAGCCATGGAGACCCCAAAACAGTGAACCTCCTTGTCGAGATGGTAGAGCGATATACAGTGGTGGAGGATCTGCTTGGCCCTACCAAGCGCCAAGGGCCCAGTCTGCCACGGCCTATTCGATCGACTGCCGCCCTTCGAAAGGATGTCCCCCGGAGCCCTGGAATCAACACCCCGGAAGGTCAAGAGTCACTCCCAGTACCTCCTCAGCGATCTGTTCCTGTTCGGAGAGGAGGGGATGTACAATGTTGGCGGTGTCATTCCTGGGGCCATACCCGGGCCCACTGCCCACTGCAAGAGGAGCCCATGGAATGCGGGGTTCTTTGGAGGGGGTCTTTTTATGCTCATAGAGCATGTACCACACACCTTGACCGCGGAGAAGAGAAATTTGAGTGTGTAGTCCAAGTGAACCACCTCCCTGCCTGGGCTTTGCTGGACTCCGGAAGCATGGTAACCCTTGTTCATCCTAGAGTACTTGGGAAGATCGGTCCGGTAAGCAAAACTTTACGGGTTGTATGCATTCACGGGGACACTAGAGAGTACCCTCTCATCTCGGTGTCCATCTCCACAGCATATGGCACTGGTACTCAAGAGGTGGGGGTGGTAAAGAACTTGATACATGATGTTATCATAGGACGAGACTGTCCATTTTTTGAAAAACTTTGGGGACAAGGAGAACTATCTGAACGATCCCAAGACTGGGGAGAAACTAGTTCCTCTGTTCCTATGGTTGAGGGTAATAACCCTGAGATGCCAAATGAACCTAATGTGGATCCAGTTGATACAAATGCTAATGATTGGGTTAATGGTGATGAAAGTAGTGCTGATACTGTGAAGGGTGTCAAAATGTGTGGTTCGCAGACCTACCTGAACACTGAGGAGGGGGAACCTTCCCCACTTCAGGTAATGCTGGGTGAAGAGGATGAGGAAGTGGCCTCTACCCCTGCCCTGCCGGATTTGGGTGTTCCCCAGGGGACATTTGGTACTGCCCAGATGCAGGACCCCACTTTGGCCCGTGCACGGGAACAAGTTGTAGTATTAAATGGGGTACCCCAAGAGCCAGGTGCGAATGAGCGGTGGCCCCACTTTGCCATATATAATGAATTGCTTTATCGGGTTACCAAAGTGAGAGAAAATGTGGTAGAACAATTATTGGTACCCCAACAGTATAGACGCAAGGTCCTGGACCTGGCCCATGATGATGTTTTAGGGGGACACCTGGGAGTTGAAAAGACGGAGGCACGGATCACCGACCGGTTTTACTGGCCAGGTCTGAAAGCAGAGGTAAGAAGATACTGTGCCTCTTGTCCCACCTGTCAGTTGACCGCGCCGGTGACCCACTTCCGGAGCCCTTTGGTCCCTCTGCCCATAATTGAGGTCCCATTCGAGAGAATAGCCATGGATATAGTGGGTCCTTTGGTAAAGTCAGCTCGAGGTCACTCTTACATACTGGTGATCCTTGACTATGCCACCCGGTATCCTGAAGCGCTACCTCTGCGGAATACCTCCTCTAAGGCTATTGCTCGGGAATTATTCCAGTTGTTTACACGGACTGGTTTTCCCAAGGAAATACTCACGGACCAGGGCACCCCGTTTATGTCGAGGGTTATGGCTGATGTGTGCAAGCTGTTCCGGATTAAACAGCTGCGCACATCGGTCTACCATCCACAAACGGATGGGTTGGTAGAGCGCTTTAATAAGACCCTTAAGTCTATGCTCAAGCGGGTTGTACAAAGGGATGGGAAAGACTGGGACTGCCTGTTACCCGCTCTCCTATTTGCTATCCGGGAAGTGCCCCAGGCCTCCACTGGGTTTTCGCCCTTTGAGTTGGTATATGGGCGGAGACCTCGCGGACTACTGGATTTTGTTAAAGAGGAATGGGAAAGTGAACCTATTCAGCATAAGAGTGTTCTTGAATATGTTTCCCAAATGCAGGAGAGGATCCGAACTGTGATGCCTCTAGTCAAAGAGCATTTGAAAAAAGCCCAGGAGGCTCAACGACGGGTCTATAATAGGGCTGCTAGAATAAGGAACTTCCAAGTGGGGGATCGAGTAGCGGTGTTGATCCCCACTGTGGAAAGTAAATTCTTGGCCAGGTGGCAAGGCCCCTTTGAAGTTGTAGAAAAAGTGGGAGAGGTAAATTATAGAGTCCACCAACCAGGTAAGGGGAAACCCTATCAGATATATCATGTAAACTTGTTAAAGCCCTGGACAGACAGGGAACCGGTGACCTCCCTGGCTGGTGCAAGACTGGAGCCTAGGGTTGGGGTGGAGAGTGTCCAAGTAGCAAATACCCTGTCTAGAGTCCAAAGTCAGCAGGCAAAGGAGTTCTTGCAGAGAAATAAAGAGAAATTTTCAGACTTGCCAGGGCTCACTAGTGTCATAGAGCATGATATTGTCACGGAACCAGGAGTCAAAGTTTTTGTCCGGCCTTACCGCATTCCAGAGGCCCAAAGGAAGGCTGTTTCAGAGGAAGTGAAGAAGATGTTGGACCTGGAGATTATTGAGGAATCACAGAGTGAGTGGTCAAGCCCGATTGTGTTGGTACCGAAGCCCAACGGGACTCTGCGATTCTGCAATGATTTCCGGAAACTAAATGAAGTTTCACGGTTTGATGCCTACCCCATGCCCCGGGTAGATGAGCTTATTGAGAGACTAGGTCCAGCCAGGTATATCACTACATTAGACCTTACCAAGGGGTATTGGCAAATCCCGTTGACTAAGGCTGCTAGAGAGAAAACTGCTTTTTCTACCCCAGAGGGAAGTTTTCAGTACAAGAGAATGCCTTTTGGATTGCAAACTGCTCCAGCCACATTTCAGAGGGCAATGGATAGGATTTTACGTCCTCATCGGGAGTATGCCTCAGTATACTTGGATGACATAGTCATTTTTAGCAGAGACTGGGAGTCACACTTGCCCAAAGTCCAGGCAGTACTGGACTCTCTTTGGAAGGAGGGGTTTACAATAAACCCGGAAAAGTGTGCTTTGGGAATGGAGGAGGTGAAATACCTGGGCTATGTTGTGGGTAGAGGGGTAGTAAAACCTCAGGTCAACAAGGTAGAGGCTGTACAGAATTGGCCCCGCCCCCTCACAAAAAAACAGGTACGTGCATTCCTGGGTATGGTGGGATACTACAGGAGGTTTGTACCCAACTTTGCCACGTTGGCAGCTCCATTGACCGATCTGACTAAGGGTCGGAAATCGGTCATGGTGGAGTGGAATGCAGACGCTGAGAAAGCTTTTTTGGAGCTCAAGTCGGCACTGTGCCAACACCCTGTCCTAGTAGCACCCAATTTTTCAAAAGAGTTTGTTGTACAGACTGATGCTTCCGATGTAGGATTGGGAGCAGTTTTGTCACAGGTTATTCATGGCGAGGAGCACCCAGTAGTCTTCCTCAGTAGGAAGTTAACACCAGCGGAGAAAAACTACGCTATAATTGAACGAGAGTGTCTGGCCATTAAGTGGGCTCTGGAATCCCTCAGATATTACCTCTTGGGGAGGAAGTTTAGGCTGATTTCTGACCATGCCCCTTTAACATGGCTGAGACAAGGTAAAGGGACTAATGCCAGGGTTACCCGGTGGTTCCTGGCACTCCAGGAATTTAAATTTGTAGTGGAGCATAGGCCCGGGAGACTGCATCAAAATGCAGATGCCCTCTCCCGAGTCCATTGTTTGAGCTCCACGGTTGCCTCCACCTCCTTGGCGTTGGGGCACAGGGGGGGGGATATGTACAGGACGCAGTGGCTGGGTCCTGGAAGAACGCTATGTTTCCCCTCTGTTTGGTCTGTGATCCCTTTAAGGGAACAAAAAGGGTTAACTCACCTGTCAGAGGAGGTGGGTTTAAAAACAAGACAGGAAGTTGCAGATGGGTGGAGGAGTGCAGAGGAGATAGTGGTTTGTGTTTGGCTTGATTTGCAGCAACCAAAGTCAACAGCAGCGTTCGGCCTGGAAGCCTCCTAGCAGATGAAGTCACCTGCGACAGCACCCCAGGACTGTGTTTGATTGCGATAGCAATTCGGGACTTTGATAGTCGGGGAGACTGAAACCTTTTTCTTTTGTTTTGCTGCTGTGAAGCTGTTTAAGTTTAATAAAACCTCCTTTTGAACTAAAAGCCTGTGTCCTGCGGTCTAGCTGGTCCCCCGAACTTTACAATATATATATATATATATAATCTATATTAGGGCTGTTACTGATTAAAATTTTCGTGTTCGATTAATCAATTTTCTTTTAATCAACTAATTTCTATTAATTATAACGCACAATCAGATCCAACTACTTTTAGCTGATTTAGCACTGTTGTTATGGCAACAACAGAAGCCGGGGCATGGCTAGGACGTCACACGTCATAAACTCAACCTCTCCGTGCCTATAATCGCAGCCTCACCGTGCCCATAATGGCAGCCTTACCGTGCCCATAATGCAGTCTCACAGTGCCCATAATCTCAGACTTACCATGCCCATAATCGCAGCCTCACCATGCCCATAATCGCAGCCTCATCGTTCCCATAATGCAGTCTCACCGGGCCCATAATCGCAGCCTCACCGTTCCCATAATGCAGTCTCACCATGCCCATAATCACAGCCTCACCATGCCCATAATCGCAGCCTCAGTGTTCCCATAATGCTGTCTCACAGTGCCCATAATCGCAGCCTCGCCGTGCCCATAATCACAGCCTCATCGTTCCCATAATGCAGTCTCACCGGGCCCATAATCGCAGCCTCACCGTGCCCATAATCACAGCCTCAGCGTGCCCATAATGCAGTCTCACCGTGCCCATAATCTCAGACTTACCATGCCAATAATCGCAGCCTCACTGTTCCCATAATGCAGTCTCAGCGTGCCCATAATCGCAGCCTCACCGCGCCCATAATCGCAGCTTTACCGTGCCCATAATCTCAGACTTACTGTGCCCATAATCGCAGCCTCACTGTTCCCATAATGCCGTCTCACCGTGCCCATAATCGCAGCCTCACCGTTCCCATAATGCAGTCTCACCGTGCCCATAATCTCAGACTTACCGTGCCCATAATCGCAGCCTCACCGTTCCCATAATGCAGTCTCACCGTGCCCATTATCTCAGCCTCACCATTCCCATAATGCAGTCTCACCATGTCCATAATTGCAGCCTCACCGTTCCCATAATGCAGTCTCACTGCGCCCATAATCGCAGCCTCACCATGCCCATAATCGCAGCCTCAGCGTGCCCATAATGCTGTCTCACCGTGCCCATAATCGCAGCCTCGCCGTGCCTATAATGGCAGCCTCACTGTGCCCATAATGCAATCTCACTGTAGTCAGTGCCTGGAATACACAGTCTGCGGGCATCTCCCGCTGTGTGTCTCCGAGCTGAGTGTGAAAACTTTGGCCGCGCTGTGAGAAATGTCCCGCCCTCCTCCTAGATCAGCTCGTGTGATAGACAGAACACTGCGTCTATCACACAAGCTAATCTAGGAGGAGGGCGGGACTTTTCTTACAGCACGGCCAAAGTTTTCACACTCAGCTCGGAGACACACAGTGGGAGATGCCTGCAGACTGTGTATGACATATAGTGGAGGAGGGAGCAGAGCACAGCCCCAGGGCAGGCAGCCTACCGATCAAAAAAATCGAGGAATTAATCGTTAATTTCCGCAGCCCTAATATATATATATATATATATATATATATATATATATATATATAAATATATATATATATATATATATATATATATATATATATATATATATATATATATATATATCTATATCTAATTTATATCTATAGATATACCGTGTTTCCCCAGAAAATAAGACCTAGTGTTATTTTCCAGGAAGGCTGCAATATTAGCCCTACCCCGAAAATAACCCCAAAAATAAGCCCTAGTTTAAAATGCTTGTAAAATCCTATAATCAAATCTATTACAGTAGTATATATGTAGTATGTAGTATGTACAATGTGTGTGTTTCTGTAATATAATTGCGGGGAAGTGAGCTCCGACGGGTCACAGAAACGCAGAGTGGCGCTATAACAAAGGTATTTGGCAAAATTATATTACAGAAACACACACATTGTACATTATATACTACTGTAATAGAGTGGATTATAGGATTTTACAAGCATTTTAACTCCGTTCACACTGGGGATTCCTTTCAAGCAAGGAGAGAGAGGGGGAGAGAAGACAGCACATTACATTGTAAGACCTACCCCGAAAATAAGCCCTACTGTGTCTTTTGTTGCCAAAATTAATATAAGACCCAGGCTTATTTTCGGGGAAACCCGGTATATATATATATATATATATATATATATATATATATATATATATATATATATATATGTAAAAAGTATTGGGACGCCTGCCTTTACAGTCATATTAACTTTAATGGCATCCCAGTCTTAGTCCTTAGGGTTCAATATTGGGTTGGCCCACCCTTTGCAGTTATAACAGCTTCAACTCTTCTGTGAAGGCCGTCCACAAGGTTTAGGAGTGTGTCTATGGGAATGTTTGACCATTCTTCCAGAAGAGCATTTGTTAGGTCAGACACTGATGTTTGACAAGAAGGTCTGGCTCACAGTCTCCTCAAAAGATGTTCTATCGAGTTAAGGTCATGCCAGTCAAGTTCCTTGACCCCAAATTCGCTCATCCACACTATATTGCCAAAAGTATTGGGCCACCCCTCCAAATCATTTGGTGGAGGGGGGATTATGGTGTGGGGGTTGTTTTTCAGGGGTTGGGCTTGGCCCCTTAGTTCCAGTGAAGTGAACTCTTAAGGCGTCAGCATACCAAGACATTTTGGACAATTTTACGCTCCCAACTTTGTGGGAACAGTTTGGGGATGGCCCTTTCCTGTTCCAACATGAATGCGCACCAGTGCACAAAGCTGACTGGCCTGCACAGAGTCCTGACCTCAACCCGATAAAACACCTTTGGGATGAATTAGAGTGGAGACTGCGAGCTAGGCCTTCTTGTCCAATATCAGTGCCTGACCTCACAAATACGCTTGTGGAAGAATAATCAAACATTCCCATAGACACACTCCTAAACCTTGTGGACAGCCTTCCCAGAAGAGTTGAAGCTGTTATAACTGAAAAGGGTGGACCAACTCAACATTGAACCCTACAGACTAAGCCCTCATACACACGGTCAGACATTCCGATCCCCAAATCTGTCGGATAATTTCGGACGGATTGTGTCCGAAACTGGTGTTGCACACACACGGTTGGACAAAGTTGTCGGAAAATCCGATCATTCTGAACGAGGTGACGTACAAAACGTATGATGGGACTACGTACAGGGCAGTAGCCAATAGCGTTCGTCTCTAAATTTCTTCTGAACATGCGTGGCACTTTGTCCGTCGGACTTGGCTACACACGATCGGAATTGACTGAATCGGATTTTGTTGTCGGAAAATTTGAGATCCAGCTCTCAAACTTTGTTGGTCGGAAATTCCGACAGAAAATGTCCGATGGAGCCCACACACATTTTCCGACAACATGGTCCGATCGGACATTTTCAGTCGGAATTTCTGCCGCATAATGCGGCATACACACAGTCGGAATTTCCGATGGAAACAGTCCGATGGGAGCTTTTCATTGGATTTTCCGACCGTGTGTATGCCCATCGGTCTTTTTCTGTCGGAATTTCCGACAGACTTTGAATTGAGAACCTGTTCTAAATTTTTCCGACGGAAAACCTTTCTATCTATTTTCCGATCGTGTGTATGCAATTCCGACACGCAAAATTCCGACACGCAAAATTCCGACGCATGCTCGGAAACAATTCGACGCATGCTCGGAAGCATTAAACTTCCCTTTTATAGTGCAGTCGAACGTGTTTTATGCCGCTGTGTTATTGACCGTCGGAATTTGGTGTGATCGCGTGTAGGCAACACAGCTTGAGTGGAATTCCGTCGGAAAAACCGCCAGAGTTTTTTCCGACGAGAATTCCGATCGTGTGTACGCGGCATAAGACTGGGATGCCATTAAATTTCATGTCCGTGTAAAGGCAAGTGTCCCAATACTTTTGGTAATATAGTGTATGTTGTTTGCTAAAACTGAATTAAAAAAGTAAAAGGAAGAAAAAAAAAAAAACCTACTGAAAGCAAACTTTCTTGTAGAGATCTCTAAAGCTCCAAATTTGAAATCATAGCCTACATATAAAAATTGCGCGGCAAAGTAAATTTTTATCTCCGTCGCGCCAGCTAATTAGACTTTTATTTAACATCCTGTCTTGCCTTTTCCCTGTTAATGGTGTGCATGGCAGTTTGAAATTTTGCTGTCTCCTCCCGGTAATAAAAGCCTCTGTCACATTCTTCCTCATTATTCCTAACATATAGAGTCTCGCCAACGCTTGGCTGTCTCTAGTTACAGTACAAAGACCAGCTGTTCACTTTTTCTAAAGACTCCTTCCTGCATCAGGCATGTGAGCCAACGCGGTCTACGGAAAGATAAATGGTAAATGCGGGATACGCTAGATAAAAACACATTACCCCAATTTTTTTTCTCTCTCTCTCTTTTATTTCTGAGTCATGTGTCGGCATTAAAGCAGTCGGATTTCACAGCCTGATGTTAAGTTCCTATCTGGGGTGGAGACAACACGCGTAAAGGCTCAATATTGTTCAATTCATTCTCTTTAAGGTGGAAATTGGAAAAAAAATGAGCTGAGATGTGAATACCAGCATCTGACATTGACTCTTTACTGATCTACTTTAGTTCAAATCTAAATTTATTGCATGTAGTATTTTATTCAGAGGCGGCTGGTGGTATATTTTTTGCGGGGGGTGGAAAACGATCCACACGTCACCACCCCCCCCCCATAGGTAAGTCGGGTCACAGGAACCACCCCCCCCCCCCAGTTGTTAGGTCGCCAGCCCCGCACTTACCCCATCTAGGTCGCTGACAGCGCTTCCCCCGGGTGGCGGCTTCACCCTGCGTCTCCTCCTCCTGGGCTAAGTTCACGCCGGCTTCCCCTGCGTCTCATCCCTCCTCCTCCTCAGCGTCCAAAAGGATCCTTTCTCCTCTCGGGTGATGCTTCCTGATTGACTGGGAGGAGAATCAGGAAGACAATAGCGAATATTAATTCTCTATTGACACACAACTGGGTGGGCTCAGGGCACAGTGCTCTGCTCCCCAAGCCCACCCTGTTTTGAAGCCAATTGTAGCCTCTGGCTCTAATGGGCTTCTAAAGAAAAAAAAATAAAAAAATAAAAAAAACATTTTGTCCAGCGCCCGCATATACATTAGGGGTCAGTCGCATGGATTAGGGGGTGGACTGGCCACCACTGCTTAAATAGGAAGTTCAAAAGACCTGGCCACTGTCTTCGCCTATAACTGGCCTCTGCAGCAAGGAGCACACGGGAGGGCAATCTAGGTCACAGGCATTGCTTCCTCCGGGCGGCAGCTTCATGGAGGCTTCCCCTGCGTCTCCTCCCTCCTCCTCAGCGGCCAATAGTATCGATTCTCCTCTCGGCCAATTGGGTGACGGGTCTTCGGGTGAGCGGCAGCTTCACGAAGGCTTCCCCTGCTTCTCCTCCCTCATCCTCCTCCTCGGCAGGCCAATAGGATTGCTTCTCCTCTCGGCCAATCGAGTGACGGGTCTCACCTAGGGTGACCACATTTCCAAACTGCCATTCAGGGACACCCCCCCCCCCCCAGGACAGGTTAGTGTACTGTCTGTGTTACACTCACACTTTGTCCCCCTCCATTCTGCTGCTGTCCCCTTCTGTTCTGCTGTCCCCCTCCATTCTTCCTCCATGTCTCCCTCCATTCTGCTGCTGTCCCCCTCCGTTCTGCGGTCCCCCTCTGTTCTTCCTCCGTGTCCCCCTCTGTCAGGGTCCTGGCCGCCCGGTGCGGCCCAGATTGCCGCCCGGTGCGGCCCAGATTGCCTCCACGTAGGCAAACGGTTTCCCCCATGCCCTCCAGGCATCAGCGCGGGCGTTGGCGCGCGCCGCGGGCGCGTGCACGCGCGCGACCGGCCCGCGGGCGCGCTCCCGTGCGCTAATAGCGGGGGCGCGCGCCCGTGCGCGTGCACGTGCGCGTTTAGCGCTGTTTGGCGCCAGTGCGCCTATTTAAGGATCAGGGCTGCAGCCCTGCGGTGCTGTTCGTCTGCAGCTCTGACCTGAATCTCCTGTTTGAACCTGCCTGAACCTATCTGTGATCCTTGGAACCCGACCCGGCCTGTCTGACCCCGCTGACCTCTCTACTCCTTGACCCCGGCTTGCCTGACTCTGCTAAAGGACTTACCACCTGTTGCCGAACCTCTGCCTGTCACTTGACCATCCGTCTGCCTGCCGTCTATGCCTATCTGCCTTCCTGTGACCGGCCTGTCTGACTGCCTCTGCCGTCCGAGTGTGCCTCTCTCCCGCACAGGATCTGCCTCCGCTGCTGCTGCTCCAGAGACTACCTCTCTCTTTCGGTCATCCGACCCCGAGCCTGCTGTGCCATCACCTGCAGTTCCTGCCACCTAAAGACCAGCACCAGCATCCTGCTTCATCCTGCACCAGCTGACTCACCGGACGGGCACCAACTCCAGCTACCCGCTATTTTCCTGCACCTGCTTCAGTTCCAGCCAGCCCTGCCTTCGACGGCCCTGAACCAATGCAGATCGGACTTATGCGCTCCACCCTGACTCCTGAGGAACGTGCCAGGCGCCGGCAGCTGAACCTTTGCCTCTATTGTGGTGGCCCTGGACATTACGTGAACAACTGCCCAGTCAAGATCCGTAAGTGTCTTTCTTCTGTCTCTTCTAAACCTGCACCTTGTCCCAGCAACACCACTCACCTGGCTCTTCCCCTCTCGTTGCAGCTTCAAGGAAAGACAATCCACACCAACGCTATCCTTGACTCCGGAGCATGCAGTTGTTTTATCGATGCCACCTTTGCCAACTTACACGGCCTACCCCTCCGAGAGAAGACCCAGGGACTTTCTGTTTTCTTGGCCGATGGGTCACGCATTAAATCAGGTCAAGTGACCCAAGAGACCTTGCCCCTGCCTGCCACCATCTTGTCCCAGCACCAAGAACTATTGATACTGGATGTAATTTCCTCTCCTCTCTTCCCAGTGATTTTGGGCATGCCATGGTTCCAAGCCCACAACCCTTGCATTAACTGGTCAACAGGACAAGTAAAATTCCAGTCCCCTTATTGCCGTCAGCACTGCCTATCTGAGCCCGCTGGGGCACCCTCTGCTCTGTGTTGCCTGAACTCCGATCAGGACTTGTGCCGGGCCGTGCCCAAAACTTACCACGACTTCCTCGACGTGTTCAGTAAACGAGGGGCAGACTCCCTGCCGCCCCATCGTCCATATGACTGTCCTATCGAGATCCTTCCAGGCGCCGAAATCCCATTCGGTCGCATCTTCCCTTTATCCGAAAAGGAGCAGGAGGCCCTGAAGACTTACATCGCGGAGAACCTCGAAAAAGGGTTTATCCGTCACTCCACTTCCCCAGCAGGCGCAGGGATATTCTTTGTTACCAAAAAGGACCAAACACTCAGGCCTTGTGTGGACTATCGTGAATTAAATAAGGTGACAGTCAAGAACCGATACCCCTTGCCGTTGATACCGGAACTCTTTCAGAAACTACGAACGGCAACTATCTTCTCCAAGCTGGATCTAAGGGGTGCCTACAACCTGGTCCGTATCAGGTCCGGGGATGAATGGAAAACGGCCTTCCGGACCCGCTTTGGTCACTATGAATATCTGGTCATGCCGTTCGGCCTCTGCAATGCCCCTGCTACCTTTCAGCACCTGATCAATGATGTCTTTAGAGACTTTCTGGACATTTTCGTAATAGTATACCTCGATGACATTTTAATTTTTTCCAATTCTCTTGAACAGCACCAGGGGCATGTGGGCAGAGTACTACTTCGTCTCCGGCAGCACGGCCTATATGCTAAGGCAGAGAAGTGTCTGTTTGAACAACAAGAGATTCAGTTTCTGGGACTTGAGATTTCCCCAGCAGGGATCAGGATGGATCCCCAGAAGGTGACTGCTGTATTGGACTGGCCGGCACCATCGGACAAGAAGGGCATTCAGCGCTTTATAGGATTCGCAAATTTCTATAGAAAATTTATTAAGGGATTCTCTACCATCGTCAACCCTATTATTCAACTGACAAAGCAGGGTACACGCTTCCAGTGGGGCCCCGAGGCCCAGGAAGCTTTTGAAAAACTTAAAAGACTATTCACCTCTGCCCCCATCCTTAGTCACCCCGACCCTGCCCTCCCATACATTCTGGAAGTCGACGCCTCCGAAGTGGCGCTGGGAGCGGTGGTATCTCAGCGTCAAGGCAGCAAGGATTTGATGCACCCGGTGGGGTTCTTCTCTCGAAAACTAACTCCTGCAGAGAGGAATTACGACGTTGGAGATCGGGAACTCCTGGCCATCAAGGCGGCTCTGGAAGAATGGAGGTACTTGTTGGAGGGCGCAAGTCATCCGGTATTGGTGTATACCGACCACAAAAACCTCGAGTATCTACGGACAGCCAAGCGACTGAAGCCTCGACAAGCCCGTTGGGCCTTGTTTTTTTCTAGATTTTGTTTTCATATCACCTACCGCCCAGGATCCAAAAACGTGAAACCAGACGCGCTCTCGCGCATGTTCGACAGTCCAAGAGACACAGCAGCTCCGGATACCATCCTATCACCCGGCAACTTCCTACTCATACAACCAGATTTGCTCTCGCAGATTAAGGAGGCATCTGCAAATGACCCAGCGACCCCAGGGGCTCCCCTGACTCCCAGAGACGGCCTCTTTTGGAAGGGAAGCCAAGTTTTTGTCCCGGAACCTGTCCGGACCAAGGTCCTGAATCTTTGCCATGACCACCCTCTGGCAGGACATTTTGGAGTCCGCAAGACTATCGATCTGGTGCAACGCACCTTCTGGTGGCCAAGTCTGAGGAAAGACTGTAAGGAGTACGTCAACGCCTGCCCTGTCTGTACCCGGAGCAAGACCTCAAGAAGCCGAGCTTGGGGCCTTCTTAAACCTCTTCCCGTACCCGATCGTCCATGGAGGATGATCACCATGGACTTTATAGTTGAACTTCCATGCTCAGAGGGATGCACAGCTATTTTTGTAGTCGTAGACCGGCTGTCTAAAATGGCCCACTTTCTGCCCCTTAAGGGAACCCCGTCCGCTTCCGAAACGGCCCGTGTCTTTATCAGGGAGATAATTAGGTTGCATGGGGTCCCTGCCAGCATAGTCTCCGATAGGGGGGTTCAGTTTACGTCCCGTTTTTGGAGGGCCTTGTGTAAATCCCTGAAAATTGAGTTGGCGCTGTCCTCGGCCTATCATCCCCAAACGAATGGACAGACAGAACGCACAAATCAGACCCTGGAGCAGTACCTTAGGTGCTTCACGTCCTTTGTGCAGGACGATTGGGTGTCCCTACTACCCTTAGCCGAGTTTTCATACAACAACGCCAACCACTCAGCCACAGGTCAATCCCCTTTTTTCTCCAACTATGGCTTCCACTTATCCTTTCTCCCTGACTTTCTTCCAGAATCCCCGGTTCCAGCGGTGCAGGATACATTGACCTTCCTCAACCACAACAATCAGATCCTCCAGGAGACGATAACCAAGGCCCAGGTGGACTGCAAAAGGTTCTTTGACCGGAAAAGAAGGGGAGAACTGGACCTCCAGATTGGAGATCAGGTATGGCTTTCCACTATTAACTTGAAGTTACCTTGCCCTTCCAAGAAACTCGCTCCCAAATTTCTAGGACCCTTCTCTGTGAAAAGGAGGATCAACCAGGTGTCCTACGAACTGTCGTTGCCCACCTCAATGAAAATACACCCGGTGTTTCATGTGGCCCTGTTGAAACCCGCTGTACCCGACCCCTTTCCTGATAGGGGAGCTGGACCTCCTGATCCTGTTCTTGTTGAGGGCGGTGAAGAATACGAGGTGGAGGCCATTATTGATTGTAGGAGGCGGCAGGGGCAGACACAGTTCTTGGTTAAATGGAAGGGGTACGGGGCTGAGGACAATTCCTGGGAACCCGATAGTAACCTTCATGCCAGAAGACTGATCCGTGCCTTCTTTTCTGCCCACCCAGAGAAGAGAAGTCTTTTGGGCACCCGGAGGTTGCTCCTTGTGGGGGGGCAATGTCAGGGTCCTGGCCGCCCGGTGCGGCCCAGATTGCCTCCACGTAGGCAAACGGTTTCCCCCATGCCCTCCAGGCATCAGCGCGGGCGTTGGCGCGCGCCGCGGGCGCGTGCACGCGCGCGACCGGCCCGCGGGCGCGCTCCCGTGCGCTAATAGCGGGGGCGCGCGCCCGTGCGCGTGCACGTGCGCGTTTAGCGCTGTTTGGCGCCAGTGCGCCTATTTAAGGATCAGGGCTGCAGCCCTGCGGTGCTGTTCGTCTGCAGCTCTGACCTGAATCTCCTGTTTGAACCTGCCTGAACCTATCTGTGATCCTTGGAACCCGACCCGGCCTGTCTGACCCCGCTGACCTCTCTACTCCTTGACCCCGGCTTGCCTGACTCTGCTAAAGGACTTACCACCTGTTGCCGAACCTCTGCCTGTCACTTGACCATCCGTCTGCCTGCCGTCTATGCCTATCTGCCTTCCCTGTGACCCGGCCTGTCTGACTGCCTCTGCCGTCCGAGTGTGCCTCTCTCCCGCACAGGATCTGCCTCCGCTGCTGCTGCTCCAGAGACTACCTCTCTCTTCGGTCATCCGACCCCGAGCCTGCTGTGCCATCACCTGCAGTTCCTGCCACCTAAAGACCAGCACCAGCATCCTGCTTCATCCTGCACCAGCTGACTCACCAGACGGACACTCCTACTCCGCTGTGCTCACGGGTCCCCTGTTCCCATTCCAGTGGACCCTGAACCAGAGTCGTAAGAGAGGTCCCCTTCCGTCAAGCCAGGCTCGCCACCAGGTACCTTACAGTCCCCTTCTGTTCTTCCTCCGTGTCCCCCTCCGTTCTGCTGTCCCCCCTCTGTTCTTCCTCCGTGTCCCCCTCCGTTCTGCTGTCCCCCTCTGTTCTTCCTCCGTGTCCCCCTCCGTTCTGCTGTCCCCTCTGTTCTTCCTCCGTGTCCCCCTCCGTTCTGCTGTCCCCCTCCGTTCTTCTGCTGTCCCCCTCCGTGCTGCTGTCCCCCTCCGTTCTGCTGTCCCCCTCCGTTCTGCTGTCCCCCTCCATCGGAGGGAGACAGCAGAATGGAGGGGGACACAGAGGAAGAACGGAGGGGGACAGCAGCAGAACGGAGGGAGACATGGAGGAAGAACGGAGGGGGACAGCAGAACAGAAGGGGACAGCAGCAGACTGGAGGGGGACAAAGTGTGAGTGTAACACAGACAGTACACTAACCTGTCCTGGAAGAATGTCTGGCACTGACTGCAGGCGGCACTTGCGAACCTCATGGGTGGGAGGAGCCTGGAGGAGGACTCAGTCAGACGAGGCTCAGGCTGGCTGGCTGCAGTGCTCAGGAGAGAAGTTTAAACAACTGTGGCAGTGGCTCTGTCTGGTGGCGAGTCTGGTCACCGTCACAGGTCACTGGCGTCACTCTGTGCACCGCTGGCTGGCTGGTGGTGTGGCTGCTCTCTCTCTCTCTGGACTACCGAGCGGTGGGCACACACACTGCTCGATTCTCAGCCATAGGATGCGATGCGGGCGGGTGCACTGCCCACACTGACTGCCAGTGCCGCCCACGTGTCTGTCAGCCCGCCCCTCAGGCCTCAGCTGACGTTGCTGGTTGCTAGACGCGGAGCGGCCCCTAGCCTAGCAGCCAGCCAGCCTATGATGCGTTGGTGGCGGGCTGGCGGCAGAAGGGAGAAGTGAGTCGGCGGAGCGGACTGGTCTGGTCAGTGGTCACTGTGGGTTTTTTTTTCATTCCGGGACACTGTATTGTCCCGGAATGAAGGTGCCTGGGACACGGGACAAAAATCTCAAGTCAGGGACAATCCCGGGCAATCCGGGACACGTGGGCACCCTAGTCTCACCTGCTTCCTGATTGGCCGGGAGGAGAATCAGGAAGATAATAGATAATATATTAGTTTGCTATTGTCACACATCTGGGTGGGCTCAGGGCGCAGTGCTCTGGAAAAAAAGATTTCATCTGCAAATACAGAAAGGTTTCTTCACAGTAAGAGCTGGGAAAATGTGGAGAAGTCTCCCTCCAGAGGTGGTTCCGGCCAGCTCAGTCTATTGCTTTAAAAAAGGCCTGGATTCTTTCCTAAATGTACATAATATAACTGGGTCGAGCCGAGAAAATTAAGTTCAATGCTTCTGAGCATGTGTCAAATTGTTTCCGAGCGTAGGAATTTTACGCGTCGGAATTGCTACAGGAATTTCCGATCTGAACTTTTCCCAAACGGAAAAATTGAGAACATGCTCTCAAACTTTTGCTAGCTGAAATTGAGCCAGCAAAAGTCAGATGGAGCATACACACGGTCGCATTTTCCGACAAAAAGCTCTCATCGCCCAACCTCCGATCGTGTGTACGCGGCATAACAGTCTCCAGGGAAATCAATTTGGCATCTTTGCCCTGGGCGCCCCCCCCCCCAGGACTGTACGGCTAAGGTGATCTATGAAATCAACCGAATCATACAAACATGAACTGAAATTTTACGGGTCCCCTAAACTATAGAGATAATTATTTTAGACCAGCCAGCTCCTACCAATGACTTAGCCAAGCATGAATGCAAGCTTAGGGTTAATTATTTTTTTGGACAAAGGTACATTTATTTCTGGAGGCTGCCATTGGAGAATTTAACCGTGACTGCGAGACGGTTAGGCAAAATCGAAAGAAATTGTGTCCTCAACTTTTGATGGGCATAATTATTTTTCCATTTAATTTGCTAGAGGTTAATGGCAGAAAGAAAGAAGGTGACATGTAAATTGTAATCAGGGGCACCTTGATACTTCGCTGTCTCCGACATGTGACCTCTTCGCAACTCTCGAGCTTGTAGCGCGGAACACTAGATATATGTGTGGGAGATCACTGAAGGTTAAGTGAATATGAGTGGCAGGCAGGGAAAATTCTGCTTTTCTTTGACAGCACTTCCATGTAACCCGTGTCTCGGCCCCCTCAGCCGCCAGAGGTCCGGGCGCGTGCAAATTAACTTTCAAAGAGCCAAGAGGTGGGAACGCCAAGGTGAGAAAAGTCTCATTGTGATCATGTGAGTTCGCTCGAAGACCTGACAAGGAGCAAAGGACAAGGCCGCCTGAGCGTGTTTAAAGCTATTTACAGACAAGAGTATCAAGAAGTCTTAAATCACCGGTGCAGAGATTGGAAATGTCTTCTTGGCTCTTTTATTCAACTTTAGAAAAAAAATGAAAAAAAATAAAAACTTGCCAAATAAAACTTTCAAATTTAAAATTAAATAGGTAGAAGTGGTTGTAAAGGCTCAATGTTTTATTTACCTTCATGTATTCTATGCATGAAGTAGACATGTGCAATTTGTTTCGTTTGTTTTTCGTTTTTTTTTTTTTGTTATATTCGTTCATTCGTTATCGTACGAATGAACGAACGATTCGCAAAATTTTTTAACGAATAACGAATCGTTCGAATCGAACGAATACGAAAAACAACGAAAATCCGAAATAACCAAATTAGAAACAACGAAACTACGAAAAACGAAAACAGGAACAACGAAAATCACAATGAACGAAAAAATTCGTACATTCGTAACTTTTTTTTTTTGATTAGTAATTTTCCGTGTCTCTTACAATGGCGCTGCTTAACGTGCCTCAAATGGATTGAACGAAAAAATTCGTACATTCGGAACTTTTTTTTTTTTTTTTCGATTTGTAATTTTCCGTGTCTCTTACAATGGCGCTGCTTAACGTGCTTCGAATGGATTGAACGAAAAAATTCGTACATTCGTAACTTTTTTTTTCGATTCGTAATTTTCTGTGTCTCTTAACCACTTCCAGACCAGCCTCGTTTTGGATTTTAGGTGTTTACATGTTTTAAAACTGTTTTTTTTTGCTAGAAAATGACTTAGAACCCCAAACATTATATATTTTTTTTTTCTAACATCCTAGAGAATAAAATGGCGGTCGTTGCAATACTTTTTTTCACACCGCATTTGCGCAGCGGTCTTACAAGCGCACTTTTTTTGGAAAAAAGTCACTTTTTTGAATAAAAAAATAAGACAACCGTGAAATTAGCCCAATTTTTTTTTGGATTGTGAAAGATAATGTTACGCCGAGTAAATTGATACCCAACATGTCACGCTTCAAAATTGCGGCCGCTCGTGGAATGGCGTCAAACTTTTACCCTCAAAAATCTCCATAAGCGACATTTAAAAAATTCTACAGGTTGCATTTTTTGAGTTACAGAGGAGGTCTATGGCTAGAATTATTGCTCTCGCTCTACCGATCGCGGCGATACATCACATGTGTGGTTTGACTACCGTTTTCATATGCGGGCGCTGCTCACGTATGCGTTCGCTTCTGCGCGCAAGCTCGTCGGGACGGGGTGTTTTAAAAAAAAATTTCTTGTTTTTTATTATAAAAATTGATCACTTTTATTCCTATTACAAGGAATGTAAACATCCCTTGTAATAGAAAAAAGCATGACAGGTCCTCTTAAATATGAGATCTGGGGTCAAAAAGTCCTCAGATCTCATATTTGGACTTCAATGGGAAAAAAAAAAAAAATTAAAAAAATGTCATTTAAAAAAATGACATTTGTAAATTTCCCATTAAGACGTATGGGCGGAAGTGACGTTTTTGACGTCGCTTCCGCCCTCCTATGGTATAGAGATGAGTGGCGGCCATCTTAGCCTCACTCATCTCTATACACAGGCAGGGAACGGACCCGATCGCCTCCGCCGCTGCCGACGGTTCCGGTAAGCGGCGGAAGGCACGGGAGAGCGGCGGGAGGGGGGGCACCTCTCCCACCGCCGATAACGGTGATCTCGTGGCGAATCCGCCGTGATGACCACCATTATCGGAAAGGGGACCGCTCACTGTAAAGAGGGATACCTCGGCTGTGGCAGCAGCTGCTGCCGTTACCGAGATATCCCTGTTCAAAAAAATGACGTATATATACAGTGAGCGGTCGTGAAGTGGTTAAAATGTAATAGCATACACATTACATAACATTATGAATTATGCTCCGATTACGAATCTACGAAAACAATGTTACGAAAGTACGAATAAATCAATCTAACGAAAGTACAAATGTAACTAAATCTACAAAAATACGAATGCGTCCGAATTTCGAATAAACGAAAATTAAGCTAACAGAAATATGAATCAACGAAAAAATAACTCTTTACGAAAATACGAATCGTTACGAATACGAACACCAATGACTTACGAATTTACGAATCGTTATGAATCAACGGAAACGAAAGAAACGAAACGAAAATAAACAAATTTTTCTGTTGTGCACATGTCTAGCATGAAGGAAAAAACCTGTGTGTAGCAGCCCCCCCCCCCCCCCCCAATAATTACCTGAGCCCCATCTCGATCCAGCAATGAGCACGAGAGTCTCGGCTCTACAGGGACTCGCCCTCCTTATTGACTGAGACAGTGGGAGTCAAGAGAAGAGAGGGGAAGGGGCCGAGCCACGGCTCCATGTCTGAATGGAGCAGCTCAGGAGCGAGCCTGATTAGGATGCCCCCACAGCAAGCTGTTTGCTCTGGGGGCACTTGGGAGGAAGGTGGAGCCAGGAACAGCGGGAGTAGACCCAAGAAGAGGAGGATCGGGGGCAAGTATAACATATTTGTTATTTGAAAAAGAAAAAAATAACTTGACTTTAATATCACTTTAACCACTTGCCACCCGCCCACCGTCAAATGATGGCGGGGCGCCGCGGCTCTCGTTCGGGGACGCTGTCATATGACGGCGTCCCAGAACGGCCACTCTAGCGCACCCGCAGCAGTGCCGTGTTGCTAGGCTACGGCGCTACCCCGATATCTGTAAAGTCCAATCACAGCTGGTCACATGTAAACACAAAGATGCCGGTAATCGGCGTTCCTCGCCTCACACTGACAGAGTGTGTGGCGAAGAGACGATCAGCGGCATCTCCTCGCAGGGGACAACAAAACGTAATCAGGGCACTGATCATCCATGCCCTGATTACATTATAGCACCACCAGTGCCATCAATCAGTGCCCACCATTGCCCACCAGTTCGAGAAATCAGTGCCAGCAGTCAGTGCCCACAAGTGCGACCAATCAGTGCCCATTAGTGATGCCAGTCAGTGATAGCTATCAGTGCCGCCTATCAGGGCTGCCCATCAATGGCCATCACTGCTGTCCATCAGTTTCAACCCTTCAATGCCCACCAGTGCTGCCTATCAGTGCCCATCAGTGCCACCTATTAGTGCCCACCAAAGCCACCTATTAGTGCCCATTAGTGCTGCCTATCAGTGCTCATAAGGGAACTGGAGAAAGTGCAGAGAAGGGCAACTCAGGAGCTCAGCTACGAGGAAAGATTAGAGAAACTGAATTTATTCTCTCTTGAGAAGAGGAGATTAAGGGGGGATATGATCACCATGTATAAATATATTAGGGGTTCATATAGTGAACTTGGTGTTGAGTTATTCACTTTACAGTCAACACTGAGGACAAGGGGAGCTGTGAAAATGTGGAATGGACTCCCTACAGAGGTGGTTCTGGACAGCTCAGTAGATTGCTTTAAGACATTTTCTTAACTAAATGTACATAATATAACTGGGTACTAACATTTATAGGTAAAGTTGATGGCCTCTCGGGGGATCAGGAAATATTTTTTTCCCTTGCTGTAGCAAATTGGACCATGCTTTGCTGTTTTTTTTTTTTTTAGCCTTCCTCTGGATCTTGATTTACCACCAGAAAATGTTTAAATGACAGGCATGGGCATCAGCAGAACTTTTTTCGGGGGGGGGCATCATTTTAAGGTTGGAGGCTGCGGAGTGCAGACATGGTACAAGAGGTAGTTGGAGGCTGCGGACATGATACAGGAGGTGGTTGGAGGCTGCGGACATGATACAGGAGGTGGTTGGAGGCTGCGGACATGATACAGGAGGTGGTTGGAGGCTGCGGACATGATACAGGAGGTGGTTGGTGGCTATGGAGTGCGGACATGGTACAAGAGGTACAAGACAAGGTACAAGGTGGTTGGAGGCTGCGGAGTGCGGACATGGTACAAGAGGTGGTTGGAGGCTGCGGAGTGCGGACATGGTACAAGAGGTGGTTGGAGGCTGTGGACATGATACAGGAGGTGGTTGGAGGCTGCGGACATGATACAGGAGGTAGTTGGAGGCTGCGGAGTGCGGACATGGTACAAGAGGTGGTTGGAGGCTGAGGAGTGCGGACATGGTACAAGACGTGGTTGGAGGCTGCAGACATAATACAGGAGGTGGTTGGAGGATGAGGACATCACATACTGTAGATATATAGCAGCCATGGATGGATGGATGGATGGTGCAGGGGTCCGGTCTCCATGTGGCCATTCTTCTGTGGTTGTTGGTATGTTTATGGTTTATTCAATGAAATGTGTATTAGGATTGTATCTGGGTAGTATGTATTTATTGTGTTTTGATTTTTTGCCTCAATAAAAAATGTACTGGATTAAAAACAAAAAATGGCGCCAAGCGACACCATTACGTCATTAACTCACTGCACATTGCGCCCTCTTGGCCAAAAGTGGTCGAGCATGTACGAGCTTGCCCAAGCCCATGGCGCCAATGTTGGCCCGCAGACATATTTTTCACGTGCAGCGGCGTCCGTAATGTGCAATTACAGGCAGCTCAAAAACAGATTGAAATTTACGGGCTGCCCTTAAATTTACGGGCGGTTGGGAACACTGTGCGGACACCTTGCTCCGGGGGGGCACTTACCACCCTGGGGACGCCCATGATCACAGGTACATTCACTACTTAAATAGACTCCAAGGAGTATGCCTTCAAAGTACATCTTTGACATACATTCACATTTAGCCTTATTTTAGCCTTAAGTTACAAAATGACAGTTTTAAGTGCAAATTTCAGTATTTAGGCTACAAACAAGTACAATATGCAATTAGCAAAGTGATTTAAGGTAGATATTAAGGCAAAAACATATTACTTATTTATTTATTTTCGATATAGTAAATAAGTAGCCCAGGGACAGGAACCAAGAGGGCAAGAAATTAGAATGGGTGGCACACACACACACGTGCAATTGACTCTCACAGTGACACTGACACAGGGGCGGACTGACCATTCGGCCACTCGGGTACTTCCCGAGGGCCCCGGGCCACTAGGGGGCCCCATCAGGGTTGCCAGCCTCAGTAAAACCAGGGACAGTATGTAAAAAATCTTTTTTTTTTTTTTACATCTGTTTCTGAAATGTCCCTTACCGACATCCTTTTGGTCTAAAAATCCAGAGATTATAGCTGCCCCACCTCTCCAGTACCTTCTCAGCCAATAGAAACATGTCTGTGTATACTGTGTGTACATGTATGTGTATACTGTGTGATTGTATACTGTGTGTGTGTGTATACTGTGTGGCCCCATAATCTCTGATTGCCTGGGGGCCCCATAATCTCTGATTGCCCGGGGGCCCCATGAGTTGTCAGTCCGCCCCTGCACTGACAGTAGTGTGAAGCAGCACGGATGATGATGGCACCTCACCAACATGACACCTCCCCTCCTGAATCACAGTGACCCTCTCTCTGCATGCCAGGTGGTCCCTTCAGTCCACTCCCGGCTTGCCTTCCTCCCTTTCCACAGACCTGCACATGAGGCTCCGGCTGTTCCGTTCCCTTGCACCATGACTTCACGAGACACACCGCCGGCACAGTCCGAACACACTGTAGCAAGCACTCGGATGGCCTCGGGCCAAGCGTCACAGCCATATTTTTTACTGGCAACCTTTTTCTTTCACTGGCATTTACTGGCAGAATAAAAGTGCCCATTTTTTACTGGCTGCCAGTAAAAATACTGGCGGTTGGCAACACTGGCCTTGTGTGATTTGCATTCCTGAGTCATTGCATGTACCAAGGGGGGGTAACTGATGAGGCCTTTGCAGGGGGGGTGGGAGGGGTGTGAGTACCCGCACCGTTTCACTAAGAAAAAAAGCCCTGCTTGGAATAACTTCCCTTTTGGGATCAATAAAGTATTCTGAATCTGAATTCCGAACCACTAGCTATACCATGACCTGCATACATAGGAACCTCTTATGCCACCCAATGCGTGCGCCACCTGGGCCAAGATTTAGGATCGAGGTCATACCATGACCGTGAAAATGTGAACATTTTAAATAAGAAGAGTAAGCCATTTTAAAATGTGTGCTGAAATATCCAACAATAATTTATTTAGCGTGATCAGGAAACAAGGGCAAATAACTTTGTGACCCTATTAGGTATGCAAAGATATGGGGGACACTGCCGCCATCAAACAGTTTAACTCGCCGACAAATGGTCCATTTCAAAATCGTCATGCCAGGTGAGGTTTTAAGAGCCAATAATCATCGGTGATAACTTAATGTTTAATGAACACAATTATTGTGATCAAGGAGTCGCCATGGTTTGATAGGATACAGACTGTGCCAGGCAAATCTAATTAACTTTCTTAAGCAGTGCAATGGACAAGGATGATTGGCTCGTTATGGGATATTTAGACTCTGCTGAAGCCATTGAGCACATTTTAACCGTGTTGTGCGAATAATATATCAAGTGAAATGGCATAGGAGTCTTTCGATTAGGTTTCTGTCCACATTTATGACTTCTTGACCTTGGTTATGGAAAGTTATGCTTATTGCTACCAGGTGGTATTTTTTATTTTTTTTTCCTCTCCATTGCTTTGTCACAGGTGGTGGGAGTCCTTCTTTCCGCCCTTCCACTCTTTATTTTTTTTCTAGTTCGATAACATAATTCAGCATTACTTTTTACTACTTCCCGCCAAGGAGCTTGGATACCTTTGGACCTTGTTTAGGCCTAATTGAAGATTAACAAGCAGATCCATTCTATGTCTGTAGTCTTGCAGGTTTTATATTGAATGTGGCTAAGGACAATTAAAAGTATATGTAAATCTAACCACGAACTTCTCTTATTTGCTCCATTTTGGTCTGCTAAATAAAGCCTTGAAAGCATTCTGTTCTATCAATTTCATTAACCAGTTCCTGCCTGGCCCATAGTATAACAATGGCTGGGTAGGACCTCTATAGCTCTGGGTGTATGTATATATATATATATAACTATAGATATAGATATATATATAACTATATTACCAAAAGTATTGGGACACCTGCCTTTACACGCACAGGAACTTTAATGGCATTCCAGTCTTCATCCGTAGGGTTCAATATTGAGTTGGCCCACCCTTTGCAGATATAATGCAGTAGACATGTGCACAATAGAAAAATTTGTTTAGTTTAGTTTAGTTTCTGTTCGTTTCCGTTGATTCGTAACGATTCGTAATTTCGTAAGTCGTCGGTGTTCGTATTCGGACTCGTTCGTATTTTCGTAGTTATTTTTTTGTTGATTCGTTTTTCCGTTAGTCTAATTTTCGTTTATTTGAAATTCGTATTTTCGTATTTTCGTTATATTTCGTATTCGGACGCATTCGTATTTTCGGAAGAGCTATATTTTCGTTGATTTAAAAAGATTCGTATTTCCGTTAATCTAATTTACGTTGATTCGAAATTCGTATTTTCGTAGATTTAGTTACATTCGTACTTTCGTAAGATTGATTTATTCGTACTTTCGTAACATTGTTTTCGTAGATTCGTAATCGGAGCATAATTCATAATTTTATGTAATGTGTATGCTATTTACATGTTTAAGAAACAAAGAATTTCTCTCTCACAAGTCAGAACTTAACTCAAAAATCCACCAAAAACACAGTGCCTCCGACCCAACCACACCCTATCTGGACTCTGGATGGAATATTTCAGAATCAGAACTAATATTCGTTCTTTCGAATTCTCGATCAGCAGAATTTTTGTTATTTCGTATTTTCGTTGTTTTGATTTCCTTTTTCCGAATATTTGTAATTTCGATTTTTTTTCGTTCTTTTGATTTTCGTTATTTTTGAATCTTTGTTCGGTATTTTCGTTGTTTCCGTTTTAGTTTTTCGGATTTTCATTTTTTCGTAGTTTTGTTGTTTCTAATTTAATTATTTTGTATTTTCGTTGTTTTTTCATATTCGTTCTTTTCGATAGTTCGTTATTCGTTCGAATTTTTAGTAAACCATTCGTTCATTCGTACGATAACGAATGAACGAATATAATGAATTTGAACGGAAAACAAATTCGTAACTAAACGAATTGCACATGTCTACTCAAGAGTGCCTAGCGCATAGAGTGCAGGGGTCAGGAGTAAGTAACACACAGAGTGTAGAGGTCAAATGTAAGTAAAGCACATAGTTCTTTCCAAGCAAAAATGCCCTTCTCCTTCCAAAGACAACCCACTCCTGCCACTCTTTATGAAAAAAAAAAAAAACACCTTTGACACAAATTCCCCCCTCCCTCCCTGATTTGTACTCATCAGACTTTTGCATTATGTTGCATTTGCTGGTGAGTTTTCCAAGTGCCAACACCACGACCACCCACTTATTTTCTTGTACTATATGTCACTTATGCTAAGATTGTTTAAATACAGGAAAAAAAAATGGGTAATCATGAAAAATGTAAACAACAAACAGATAATTGTAACAATACACAGTAAAAGGTCATAAGGGAAGATTGAGGGTTGTGATGATGATCACCATGGATTGGTTGGGTATGAAGAAGGGCTTTGACTGCATGGGTCAGTAGTATGTATAGTATATACAGTAAGTTTAGTATAGCTTATATACATGAGAAGTAATAAAAAAAGAGTCTTTGGTGCAATGGAACCTCTCAACTGGATATTTAAAAAATATTAGGGCTGTTACTGATTAAAATTTTCGTGTTCGATTAATCGATTAATTATAACGCACATACAGATCAAACTACTTTTAGCTGATCTCCTTGCATTGCAACTCTGCATTAGTCAGTGGTAAATGTGGTATACACTATATACAACCACCTGACACTAGTTTGTTTCCACAATCCATGACTTAACTTCACAGTTAACACAAATATGTTTTAAATTCAAACTGTAGCACTGATGTAAGTAATTTTTTTTCCCACAGTAGCGTGACAATCCCTCCACCTCCGGTCTAACTAATCACTCTTACCTTATGGCATGGACCCCTGTGCAAACAGGTGGTCATGCAAGCGGGTATCAAAAGGGTTAACACAGACCATAAACTTTTCTCTCACGTCTCCTTAGATCTCAGCAAGGACACCAGGTCATGGGTAGAAAGAAAAGATTTCAGTGCTCACCGCTTAACTATAAGATAACATTTTTGTGTTAAAACACAAACTACTCGCATAAAGATGATAAAAACACAGCATGTAAAGCCGACAATCATGTTAGTTCCATAGGGAAGCAGCGTGTGAAGTCATGCGTAGCTCCTCCCCCGTATGTGTTACGTTCAATCCGAACTTCGACGAGTGGACAAGTGGACATAGGGCGGCACAAAGTTAGAGGGCCCCTCGCAGGCTCGCTTCGCTCGCCAAACTTCGGGCACGGCCTCACTTCGCTCGGCTCTTTTTTATTATGACTCTATGTCCACTTGGATAGTGGGGTTTGAACCTGGACTCACGGCGCAGGTGCCGCTCATCTTTGGAGATTTTCCGAATCTCCTTGTCCTCAGTACACAGCGGACAGTATCCGACAGGACACCGGCTTTCGGGTCTTCAGGGAGTTCCGTCGGAGATCCGGTGATGTTGCGGACATCGACATCACCTGACTCCTCCCCCTTCCCTTCTTTAGCAGACGGAGGCACTTGGGGAAGGGGGGAGGAGTCCGGTGATGTCGATGTCCGCGACATCACTGGATCTCCGACGGAACTCCCTGAAGACCCGGAAGCCGGTGTCCTGTCGGATAGTGTCCCCGTCGGATACTGTCCGCTGTGTACTGAGGACAAGGAGATTCGGAAAATCTCCAAAGATGAGCGACACCTGCGCCGTGAGTCCAGGTTCAAGCCCCACTATTCAAGTGGACATAGAGTCATAATAAAAAAGAGCCGAGCGAAGTGAGGCCGTGCCCGAAGTTTGGCGAGCGAAGTGAGCCTGCGAGGGGCCCTCTAACTTTGTGCCGCCCTATGTCCACTTGGATGGTGGGGCTTGCACCTGGACTCACGGCACAGGCGCCGTTCATCTTCGGAGATTTTCCGAATCTCCTTGTCCTCCGTACTGGGCAAGCGATGCGCCTGCGCAGTACGGGGCGGACACTTTTTGATAGGCAGACTTTTTTTTGACAGAATACCAGCGGAGAGGTGAGTACCGATCAAAAGAATTTTGATTGATCAAAAAAATTAACAATTAATCGAGGAATTAATCTTTAATTTCCACAGCCCTACAAAATTTGAATAAAAATTGTTGGAGATTTGAAGACCTGCAACTCTACGCGTTTTGTTGACACAGCAATCAAAGTCGGCAACATTTTTTAATCAAACCCTTAAAAATTATAAATAAAAGGGATCTAAATTCCAAACCTGCTTCCTTTTACACGAGATTTGAAGACAATATATAAAATTCTCTTAGTTTGACCCGTCTTAATTGCTTATGTGTGAATTTATGTTTTTGTCTTGTATGCTGACTCTTTTAACTGAAAAATAAAAAACAAATTAACCACTTAAGCCCCGGACCAATTTGCAGCCAAAGGACCAGGCCCCTTTTTGCGATTCGGCACTGCGACGCTTTAACTGACAATTGCGCCGTTGTGCGACGTGGCTCCCAAACAAAATTGGCGTCCTTTTTTGCCCACAAACAAAGCTTTCTTTCTTTTCTTTGTGGTATTTGACCACCCCTGCGGTTTTTATTTTTTGCGCTATAAACAAAAATAGAGCGGCAATTTTGAAAAAAATGCAATATTTTTTACTTTTTGCTATAATAAATATCCCCAAAAAATATATAAAAAAAACATTTTTTTTTCCTCAGTTTAGGCCGATACGTATTCTTCTACATATTTTTGGTAAAAAAAAAAATTGCAATTAGCGATTATTGATTGGTTTGCTCAAAAGTTATAGCGTTTACAAAACAGGGGATAGTTTTATACATTTTTATTAAATATTTTTTTTTTTACTAGTAATGGCGGCGATCAGCGATTTTTATTGTGACTGCGACATTATGGTGGACACATCGGACATTTTTGACACATTTTTGGGACCATTGTCATTTATACAGCAATCAATGCCATTTAAATGCATTGATTCCTGTATAAATGACAGTGGTAGTGAAAGAGTTAACCACTAGGGGAGGGGAGGGGTTATGGGCTGTGACGTGTTGTGTTTTTTTACATTAGGGGGCGGGGCTGACGTCTGACGTCATTGATCGGTTTTCCCGATGACCGGGAACAGCCGATCAATGACAGGCAGAGTAGGAAGCGCGGGGGGAGAGGTTTGTTTACACAGACCTCTCCCCGTTCTTCAGCTCTGTGACCCGATCGCGGGACACCAGCGGCGATGGGGTCCGCTGGTCCCGCGGCCCCATGGGCAGGCAATTAAAGGGCCACGTACAGGTACGTGATTTTGCCTGCCCATGCCATTCTGCCGCAGTATATCTGTGTGAGGCGTTCGGGAACCGGTTAAATAGCACTGATTGCTGTATAAATGACAATGGTCCCAAAAATGTCCGATGTGTCCACCATAATGTCGCAGTCACAATAAAAATCGCTGACCGCCGCCATTACTAGTAAAAAAAAAATTATTAATAAAAATGCTATAAAACTATCCCCTATTTTGTAAACGCTATAACTTCTGCGCAAACCAATCAATAATCGCTAATTGCGATTTTTTTTTTTACCAAAAATATGTAAAAGAATACGTATCGGCCTAAACTGAGGGAAAAAAATATGTTTTTTTATATATTTTTGGGGGATATTTATTATAGCAAAAAGTAAAAAATAATGAGTTTTTTTTCAAAATTGACGCTCTTTTTGTTTATAGCGCAAAAAATAAAAACCGCAGGGGCGATCAAATACCACCAAAAGAAAGCTCTATTTGTGGGGAAAAAAGGACGTCAATTGTGTTTGGGAGCCACGTCGCACGGCCGCGCAATTGTCAGTTAAAGCGACGCAGTGCCGAATCGCAAAAGGTGGTCTGGTCTTAAGCCAGCAAAATGGTCCGGTCTGAAAGTCGTTAAAAAGACCCATAAACTCCAGCATAGTTTTGTATAATAGGACTTTCCATATGCTTTTTATCCCTTGTTACAAATTCACTCTTCCCGTGATTAATAGGTATCTGGCCTCGCCTACTGAATTTTTCTTCTTTTTTTCTCCAGGTTGTGTGAAGTTGGCGCAGTGACTATAAAGCGACAAGCTTTTAAAACAGACCTTGAGAATCTGCAGTCTATGAAAGAGGTGTCTCTTCCTTAATAAAACTCAGAGAATTCATGTACTTAGTACCGCTGATTGCTTCTGGGAATTCCAACTCCTTCAAGTGCATTTTGTCATTTCATAACATTTTTTTTTTTTTTTCCCGGCTGCCTTCATGTATTGTGTCTCTCTCCCGTCTTTAATCTTTCCAAAGAAGTTTGCTATTCAGTTTTTTTTTTCATTTTTTTTTCATTTTTTTTTTTAGAGGTCTAATTATGAGCTTCTACTTTGCAGCCTGCAATAATGGTTTCAAATGATATACGGTTTGATCTTCAACTAAAGGTGTTAAAAGTGCCTGCGATGGCAGATTCCCCCGGTGCGAAGGCTTTAACAATTTCCAACCTTTATTCGGTGCACTGCATTAGTGTCACATTGCCTATTGTCTTTAGTTATCCAATCGGGGCGGGCCGTGTACTTTTGCTGCAGTAAGATTGTGATGTCACCATACGAAATGTGCACGGAGAAATTACTGGCCAAGTCAGGTTTATAGTTGAGATGGACCTAGCATTCGAAAAAAGAGAATGAAGGGGCGGATCACTCCATATGTAACTGCGCACTTTCCGATGGAAACAGTCCGATGGGAGCTTTTCATCGGATTTTCCGACCGTGTGTATGCCCAACGGTCTTTTTCTGTCGGAATTTCCGACGGACTTTGAATTGAGAACCTGTTCTCAATTTTTCCGACGGAAAACCTTATGTGTATGCAATTCCGACACGCAAAATACACACGAGCAGAATTTCCAGCCGAAAAATCTTTGGATGTTTTTTCCGACGAAATTTCGGTCAAGCTTGTAGCCTTGCATACACACGAGCGGAATTTCCAGCCGAGAAATCTTGGATGTTTTTTTCGACGGAATTCCGTTCTCTGAACTTTCGAACTGTCAAGAACGCGGTGACGTACAACACTACGACGAGCCGAGAAAATAAAGTTCAATGCTTCCGAGCATGCATCAAATTGTTTCCGAGTATACGTGATTTTTTGCGCGTCCGAATTGCATCACATTTTCGGATAGGAAATTTTCCCAACCGAAAAATAGAGAACTTGCGCTCAATCTTTTGCTGGCTGGTATTCTGCCAGCAAAAGACCAACACGGTCGCATTTTCCGACAAAAAGCTCTCAGAGTTTTCAGAGGCGGCTCTCGGCTTTGAGGCAAATTTGGAGGCCGTGAGGCCCCTGTGAGTGCGAGGCCTTAGGTGACAACCTAATTTGCCTAATTAGAGAGCAACCTCTGAGAGTTTTGCTGGCAGCATTTCCGATCGTGTGTACGTGGCATTAGCCCTAATCAGGACTTGAAATGGGGACAAGCAGAAACGGAGCAACAGATGAAAGAAATAAAACCTGTTCTGTGGTGAGGGTAGTTACTGCAATTTATTTGTACTATCCCATACTTCTCCTTTAATTCTAGTTTGGTATGCGTCAAATCAGTTCATATACACAGGACCAACATGTTGTGGACACCTTACCATGATATATGCTTGTTGGACATCCCATTCCAAAACCATGAGCATTAATATAGAGTTTTGGCTGTATCTATAGCAACTTCCACTCCCCTGCAAAGGTTTTCCACAAGATTTTGAAGTGTGTCAGTGGGAATTGTCTCAAGAGTCCTGGGACAGACCCAACAGGGACAGGGGGCTTTTGGAGAGGATTAGGGGCAAGCCTCCTACCCACTGATGGAGAGAGCAGATCATTCTATAATGACGGACAACAATGTGATGACCGCTGAGAGCATGGTTTGCATTAATTCTCTGAATAAGGACAACGATTCCCTTCTGGAGTGGATGGAAAGGTGTATTATTACTCTTGTACAGGGTAATGGTCAGAGGCAATATAGTGGCCCTCCTGCAGACTGGGTTGGAGAGGCTCCTTCAAATGGGACAAAAATACGTATCAACAATATCCCTCAAGAAATCTATGAAGATTAATGAATTCCACTTTATCAGACTTCTGGAACATTGTTTGTCTTCTGATGACTTGTCTAGTGGACAGAATACACAGGTTTGTTTCTCTCTTATTGCGTGCCTCCTAGGTGTGAATTTCCATTGTTAATTGTGTTAACTGAGTCACCTATTGTTTCTGTCTGTCTGCTAATATTGTGTCCACTTCAACTTGTTAGCAAATTATTTTGGGAGGTTATGTTTGTTGATTAACTTACTTTTTAATTAGATTACTGTTTAATGAGGATCACTATTAGTTGTTAGCTGGTAATTAATAGGTTTGCATTGTCTTGCTAATATCCTCAAGAGGGCAATCCTGTGGGAAATATGTCCCTGAATTTCAACAAACAGTCATTCCTTTGGAGATGTTGTTTACCTCAACATCTTGTCTGTGTACGATGTTTGGGGTAACAGGGCTGGTATTAGCTCTCAGTCTGCTAGAATGGTTTGGGGGGCAAGAGGCACTGTTTGGCGGAAGCACCTAATCGGGGGGCCAAGGATCACATCACCAATGAGCTCTCTTTTTTTAGAAGGTCATAGACTTTAGATACACCCTGATAAACTGTGGGGCTGTTGAATCAGGAGATTCAACTGAGTATTCTGACTCCACATTGGTCATTCTCCTACCCTTTTCTGACCTGCAGCCATAGACCTTGATTGGTTAATACTTGCTGTTATATTGCTCCTCTAGGGACTTTACTGACAAGTTATTTTTTCGTTCATATAAAGAGTATAACAATAACCGTATTTCTCTTATCGGATCCATTTGCTGTTGATTCTATCTACTGCAAAACTCTCTTGGTTTATTTTGAACCAATCAGTGTCTGCATCCATATTTCTTTGCTTAAATGTCTGAACCCAAGGTGTGAGGGGTGTCAGGAGACTTGCAAGGTCAAGGCAACCAGTGGGGTACAGCAGGGGCGGACTGACCATTCGGCCACTCGGGCACTTCCCGAGGGCCCCGGGCTACTAGGCGGCCCCATCAGGGTTGCCAGCCTCAGTAAAACCAGGGACAGTATGTAAAAATCTGTGTTTTTTTTACATCTGTTTCTGAAATGTCCCTTACCAACATCCTTTTGGTCTAAAAATCCAGAGATTATAGCTGCCCCACCTCTCCAGTACCTTTTCAGCCAATAGAAACATGTCTGTGTACACTGTGTGTACATGTATGTGTATACTGTGTGTGTGTATACTGTGTGGCCCCATAATCTTTGATTGCCTGGGGCCTTAATCTTCTATTGCCTGGGGGCCCCATGAGTTGTCATTCCGTCCCTGGGGTACATTATCTTTAAGCAGCCCTCATGGATGTAGCGCTGCACTTGCAACTGGTGTACAATTAACTTTAAATCACTATTCATGTAAAATGTTTGACCACTATCCACTAAAATATATAGACTATATGGTCAAAAGCTGAACACCCCACCTGACCATCACACCTACCCGCATGGTCATCCTTCTAAATTATAAAATTTTGGAATTTCCAGTGAAGGGTACTGATAATGCTACAGCATATAAAGAAAAGTGTGCTCTTCCAACATGGTAACAGTTTGGGTAAGGTCCTTTTCAGTTCCACTTTTTTGAAGTTCTCGTTAGACTATGTTGTTTTCCAATATTTGATATATGTATGTTGTACCATCATCCCACATTGTTATAAGAAAAAATATGTGTTTGGAGATACGGGACTGTCAAGGGTACATAATCACAAAAAGATTGCATATATGATAAAAATGGTATTTTATTAACACACAAGAGATTTTAAAGGAAATATATTTTTAAATGACCTCGTATACAACAGTACAAAATATATCAAAGTTCAGGGGTTTATGCATACAATCCCTAGTAGAACTAAACATATTCAAATACTAGAGACACGCAAGTCAAAGTACTTGTCCATTTGTTCTCGACATGTTTCGCCAGAGTGGCTTCTTCAGGAGACAAGGGTAAAGTACAAGTAAAAGATGAGAAGGGTTTATAAGGATGTTTCCTTGTTTCTAGAATATGCATATAAGGAAGAAATAATAAGTAAATTTATTGTATAAAAGACACAATTAAATATTTATACATTTACGAAAGTGCTGTACTATAAATGCCAATGCTATGTGCAAGACAGAATTCTCCCGAGTGTATGCCCGACCTCTTACCTCCAAATTAAGAGGATCTACATACTCCCAAGGACATCAGATATGAAAAATTGTGGCAGATCCGCGGTAAGGCGTCCTACCCAGAACTTCCAGAGGGGGCTTATACCCAAAAGGCCCGAGCCAGGAACAGTGGCTAGGGAGCCGTAGGGGGAGAGTGAAATCCTATTGGTCTAGAATTGAGTTGTCATAGGGCCTGTAAAGTACAAAGTAGTACTTATTAACTGTACACATAAAATAAAAAATAATAATACATAGCCAGAATAGCAGAGGCAGTCTGATCAGGTCCCATATTCTATTCGACTGAACCTACCTCAATGGCACCTTATTGAAGAAAAACTTATAGGAGGCTCGGGTCTGCCTTCAAAGAAGGAAGGGAGGGACATTATCTTCTAAATGTTCAAAGAAAAATAAATTTCTGTAAATAAAGAAAATAAGAAAATACTAATAAAGAATACATGTATATATTATCTCTGCTATATACCCCAATGGTTTTTAGCCCCCCTACCTTATGGTGGAGTGCGTAAGTCACCAGATCAGGGTATTACAGAGATTTTCCCACCGATAGCAGCAGCTCCCAGTAGGGGGTGAAGTATACCCGCTGGGTCCTATGAGGTTTATATGAGTATAAATAAAAGTGCATTTGATAGGTAATTATATGGAGGAATACCTCCATAGATAAGAGTTGTAGCCAATGTAGTTACCTAGAGTAGAGTCCCTCCACGTTTGCCGAGCCTCCAATTCTCACCACAGCCTGACGTGCAGTCAGGCTGGGCTTAAATGGTCTCCCCCCGTGGCGCCAAATGCGTGGCGTGTGACGTCACGCCACGCCGGCGTCACGCGGACATGATGGCGGGAACCGATGCGGCGCCGACTGGATAACCCGCGGCCGGAAGTAAACGTCACTTCCTGCCGGCCGCGGGACCGGAAGTAGATGTTATCCCCGGCGTGCTGCTAGAAAGGCCAATTGTGGACATCCTCTGCTGACACTACTTGTCAGAGAGGAGTCCACAGAGGCAGAGTGGAAATTTAGCATGCAGACTAGGTCGAGCCGGCGCCGCAGAGCGGTCCCCGCTACCGGACGCATGATGGGAACTTAGAACCGCCACCTAAAATGGGGGCGCGCACATAGCCCCACCATGCCTCCGGAGTAAACCCATACGGCTCCCCTAAGCCCAAAGCTCCGGCCCAATGGGTTCACCCCCACCCCCCCCAAGGGGAGAGGAGAGGAAGTGTAGATGTTAATAACACCTGGGGCAACGTAGTTAGCGCACATCTGTCAGAACAAGGAGGAAAAAGAAGAAATACATAAAGACATTGTTGGGGCACCATAGCAAGAACATTTATCCAATACAGCATTTTAATGATTTATATACATGAAGTACATTAAGACATCCGTGTGCCCCTAAATCGGGCCACATCATTTTCTATTCAAACATAAATAAGCAAATGATAATAGTAATGAAATTACTTCACCCCTGCGCAGAGGGGGGAGTCAAAGAGATGAAAAGAAGAAGAAAATAACACAAAAAACAAAAAGATGAGCATACTCCGGATCAAAAGTGGGCAGAACCGAATATAGCACCCTAAAAGAGAGCCAGTACAATGATACTGGCAGGGGTGCCTTTGCAACATCGAGGCCTGAAATGCAACCTACATGTAGCTGAAGGGGAGGGTAAGGATAAGGGATAACCAGTATTTTAAAGAAAGGGTTTAAAGCTAATTCCCTCATTGAGGCCCGGATACCGGGTCGCTTTTAAAAGGTAGATCCATCTTGTTTCGATTTGCAATAGTTTCCTATCTAGGTCACCCCCCCGTTCTTGTTGGGGCAGGTGTTCAAGGCTGTAAAAGCCCACATAGTCAAGATTGAATTTATGATATAAGCCGACATGGCGGCTGATAGGGGTCTCCATTTTATGTTTGGAAATAAGGGATACATGATCTCTTATACGGCAAAAGAATGGGCGTTTTGTTTTCCCACCATGACTGCACGCCGGTGTACAAAGTAAGCTTCATAGACATGGCTTGAGGCGTTTGATGTAAAGGAACTCAAGTGTCCTTCACAGAGCCCTGACCTTAACCTACTGAACACTAAGGATGAGCTCCGGCGTGTTCGGATGTCGGCACTGCGCTAATCACAGGCAGTGAGACATTTGCCGATTTATGCAGCAGCACATTGGGAAAATGTCTCACTGCCTGTGATTAGCGTAGCGCAGTGCCGACATCCTGGCGGGCTCTGCACGTGCCGTATGTGAACACGCCGGAGCTCATCCTTACTGAACACCTATGGAATGAATTGAAAGATTGATCTTGAGCTAGGTCTTCTCATTCATCATCAGTACCTGACCTCACAAATATTCTTTAAGTGAATCCTAAATCTTGTGAAAAGCCTTTCCAGAAGAGTGTATGTTGCTATAGCTACCAAGGAGGGCCAACTCATTAATGCCCACGGTTTTGGCAATGAAATGGGAACAGAAGCAAATGCAATGCTCCTACAATATCATGGGATCATGGGATTAAACTATGCGGTTCATGTCTCTTTCCATGGTTAGGAGTACTTGTTTTTTTGTTATGGATTTGTCTGGATTATTAAATGTTGTTAGAACCTCAAGTCTCCTTAGTTGAGTAACTAAGTCACAGTTTGTCTAATTCTTATGTTTGGTTATTACTATGTTTTTTGGTAAAGTTAATATGGAATAGTAAATCCCAATTCATATTTACTCTTATGCCGCGTACATACGGTCGGAATTTCCGATGGAAACAGTCCGATGGGAGCTTTTCAACGGATTTTCCAACCGTGTGTATGCCCATCGGTCTTTTTCTGTCGGAATTTCCGACGGACTTTGGATTGAGAACCTGTTCTAAATTTTTCCGACGGAAAACCTTTCTATCGAATTTTCCGATCGTGTGTATGCAATTCCGACGCATGCTCGGAAACAATTCGACGCATGCTCGGAAGCATTAAACTTCCCTTTTATAGTGCTGTCGAACGTGTTTTATGCCGCTGTGTTACTGACTGTCGGAATTTGGTGTGACCGTGTGTAGGCAAGACAGTTTGAGCGAAATTCCGTCGGAATTCCGACGGAAAAACCATCAGAGCTTTTTCCGACGAGAATTCCGACCGTGTGTTTGCGGCATTAGGCCATTAGGCAACTCTGCACCTACTGCCCAGCGGCAGCAGGTCCATGCTGATTATCCTGGTAACAAGTAGAAGTAGGTTGCTTTGTCTGCCCAGCCTTCCTCTCATTTTGGGTGGCTAGTAGAGATTGTAAAGTGCAACAATAAAAATGAAAAATTCCTTAAAATATAGTGCCTGGGGGATCCCCTTAATCTGCCTGTAAAGTGGTCCCTTTGTAGCCTATATAGAACATGCTTCAGCAAAAATTGAATTTCTAAAGAAAAAAAACAGTCAAAGCTAATTTAAATTGACCCGGCCGGTTGCATTTGCTAGCAACCGACTATTTAAAAAAATAATTAAGAAAAAAACGGCGTAAGGGGAGCCTCATTCAAAATTTTAAATAAAATGGCATGGGGCCCCCCCAAAATCCATGCCAGACACTTTTCCGAGCATGCAGCCTGGCAGATCAGAAAAGGGGGGACAAGCGAGCGCCCCTCCACCCTCCTGAACCACACCAAGCCACATGCCCTCAACATGGGTGGGTGCTTTGGGGCATGTTGATGGGGACAAGGGTCTCTTCCCCACAAACCTGAGCTGTGGTTGTGGGGGTTTGTGAGCACAGGGATTATCCAAATCCGGAAGCCCCCCTATGTGAATGAGTACACAATGACTACCCATTCACCAAAAAAGTGTCAAAAAGTAATAAAACACATAGAAAGTTTTTGATAATTTCGCACTCATTGACAGCTGACCACTGTCAGTTCTTATATAGGTGAGGGCAGGCTCACCTGGTGACATTACCTGGTGGCACTGCCCCTTGTGACATCACCAACTCAGCATGCACTGGTCCCTGACATCACAAGGGGGGCGGTGTCACCAGGTAACATTGCCGGGTGGCCCCACCCTTACCTATATATGTTCTTTTTTGGGTCTGTCGGTGTGGCGACAGCATCATGATTGACGATGGATCTACATCAAGGGATACTGTTTTGTTTTTATTTTCTATTTTTTAATAAAGGCATTGTCAAAAACTGTCTCTGTGTTTTTATTACTTTTTGACACTTTTTTGGTGAATAGGTAGGGGTACCCCTTACTCATTCACATGGGGGGGGGCTTCCAGATTCTGATAAGCCCCCTGTCCGCAGATCCCCACAACCACAGCCCAGGGTTGTGGGGAAGAGTGCCTTGTCCTTGTCAACATGGGGACAAGGTGCTTTGGGGTGGGGGGGCAGAGCCTCCCGGCCCCAAAGCACCCCCCATGTTGAGGGCATGTGGCCTAGTATGGTTCAGGAGGTGGGGGGCACTCACTCATCCCCCCTTTCCTGACCTGCCCGGATGCATGCTCGGATCAGGGTCTGGTATGGATTTTGGGGGGATCCCCACACCATTTTTAAAAAAAATTTGGGCAATTTTTTTATTTACCGGCAAAGCTTTCTTTATTCATCGGTCAGTGGGGAAGCCCATTGACAGTTGATGACTCATTGGTTATTAAGGATGCCACGACCGGCTTCCCAGCACCGCTCTTTAACAACCAGCTTTTACTGCTCCCTGATTGAGCAAAGCTTTTCCCAATCAGGACACAGAATGCACTGTGCAGTGCATTGCAGGGCGTTCGGCAGGGCGAACACCTGCCAAACATCCTTCAAATTTGGGTGTTCATGCTCGGGCCGAACTGTTCCCCAAACACTAGTGGCTAGTGGCCGACACACCCCTGCCCCTGAATGCCCTGAACTTATTGGCTTCACTTCTCTGGTGCTTTATTTAGGATTTCCCAAGCACAGTCTCTCTGGCTTCCTACCTGTATCTATACCTCCCAAATTTCTGACATGTGCTAATATGCTGTTGCTGAATTTCCAACTGCAGGTTTATGTTAAAGTGTATTATTTTTTGGGTTAGGGAAGGATCGAAATTGCTGTCTGTGTTTTGCTGGGGAGATTCATCAGCTCTATGTGCTCTTCCAAGACCGGAAGTGATAGGAAACCCGAGCTTTAATGACCCATTCACAGCTCTACAGCACTCAACACTCTCAATGTATCTATGCCTGTATAATTAGAACCCATAAATAGCATGATCAAGACATATTAAAATTAATTGAATTTTTTGTCATTATTTTTCATACCACATTCGTTTTAATCAGTTTTGCTATATCTTGATCATGATATTTACAGGTTCCAATTATACAATCATATAATTGTTATATACCAATTTTAAAAACTTCTATAAAAAGACCAACAAATATTGTTAATTAGCATTTTGAATTCTGAATGTTTTATATAAGTTAATTGTTTTTGATTCTTGTTTTGATTCTTTTTTTTTTCTTGTTCAATTTTTTTTGTTTCAAAAAGAATAAAGAATATACAAAGAAGCTCTTTAAAGCGGCACAAAGGGCATGTCCTGTTTGGTTTGATCTGTGGGGCTGGGAGTGGCTCAGAGTAGGCTGGTGACTCACAGATAGAATCATCATAGGTTACCTACACTCTGATTCTAGAGGCTTCTAGAAAGAAGGAGGGAAAGAAGGGTGGAGCTGTCTAAGGAGCCCTAACCAATCCCCAACCTGGTTTGGCAGGGGGAAGGCCTCCTTAAATACCTAGGGTCAGCCCAGCTGGGGAGTTGTTGTTCGGGTGGAAGAACGGGAGGAGTAGTCCACCAAAGAGGGCAGCTAGCACCAGAAGTTTCTTTGTTACATCACACAGGGGCCCGCGGTCCCTGACTGTAAAAGGGCACTTTTGCTACTAAAACCAGTGTCAGGCCTAACCATGTGATAGCTGCGCCTGAAGAACTGTGCTGGAGGGAGAAGAGGGGTCTCAAACTGGCGGCCCTCCAGCTGTTGACTACAAGTCCCATGAGGCATTGCAAGGCTGACAGTTACAAGCCTGACTCCCACAGACAGAGGCATGATGGGACTTGTAGTTTTGCAACAGCTGGAGGGCTGCCAGTTTGAGACCTCTGATCTAAAGTGTCCCAAGCTATGCAAATCTTTCTTGGTATCCCATGATTTCCTTAACCCCATCCAAGTTATAATCCCTCAATATAAATACAAAAACAAAGCTGATGGACTTTTCATTGTCTTGGAGTGTCTGGAAGTGAATGCTGGGCTGGGCAGGGTGACAGGTGGGCCACATCACTTAGCAGCCCCTAAGGGGGTACCGCTGCAGCAGCATGGTGTGCTGTGGCTGTGAAGCCGCAAGGAGTCACAGCTGGCTTCCCACAGTTAGCATGGTGGCGTCGGGGACACAAAGAGTGGCCAAGAACCAGCCTGGGTGTGGACGCCGTAGGATCCCTGAACAGATAAAGTATTTATAGCTGCTGACTTTTATGTATGTGTCACATACCTTGTAGAGATTGAGCTGGGGAGGGGGCTTTCCTTGCACCCTTTGTCCAACACCCCCTGGTAGTGGTGACAGGAGGTATGAGAACATGAGGGCTCATGTAGCGGGCTGCGATTTACAGATGACTGTGGACCACCAGAAAAGGCCCAGAGGACCAGAGGGAGGAACACAAGGACACTTGATTAAAAGTCTGGAGCGAAGCAAGGACACAAGCCAAAAGGTCATTAACAGCCAGACAGTGAGGTAGAGGAACATAATTATTTTAATACTTTTTTTCCTAATCAATATACAGCTGTCACATGACCTGCTCTCTCCCAGCCTGTGTGCAGGAAAACATAAGCAGGAGGAGCTTCTAGTCCTCTGTTGCTGGTCACATGTTTCAAAAAAATAAAAATAAAAACAGACTTTGGAATACAGAGTAAAAAAAAAAATTAATATCAATAAATTGTTTCAAATTGTCATACAAATATACCGTATTTATCGGCCTATAACACGCACCTTAAATTCAGGGGAAAATCGGGGGTGCGTGTTATACGCCGATCCCCGGCCGTTTCTAACCTCTTCTACCATTCTCGCGGCTTTCGGGTATTTTCTGCCGCACTCGGCCGTCCTCGGCAGCTTTCGGAAAGACGAAAGCCACCGAGAACGGCCGAGTGCGGCCAAAAAAAGCCGAGAAGGCCGAAGATAGCCGAGAACAGCCGAGTGCGGCCGAAAATACCCGAAAGCCACCAAGAGCGTCCGAGAACTACTGAGCGCCGCTGAGATACACAGGACATCTGCTCTGTATCTCGGCTGCGTCATTTTTAATCAAAAAGACACTGACAAGGCTGCAAATGACTGACAAGGCTGCAAATGACCGACAAGGCTGCAATGGAAGGCTGCAAATGACTGACAAGGCTGCAATGGAAGGCTGCAAATGACTGACAAGGCTGCAAATGACCGACAAGGCTGCAATGGAAGGCTGCAAATGACTGACAAGGCTGCAAATGACCAAAAAGGCTGCAATGGAAGGCTGCAAATGACCGACAAGGCTGCAATGGAAGGCTGCAAATGACTGACAAGGCTGCAATGAAAGGCTGCAAATGATGCTGACAAGGCTGCATTAATGGGCATTTGAATGTAAGTTTTTTTCCTTAAACTTCCCTCCTAAAAGTTTTTTTCTTTTAAATTCCCTCCTAAACTTGGGGTGCGTGTTATACGCCGGCGCGTGTTATACGCCGATAAATACGGTATATTTAAAAATCAAATCTTTATTATTTTTTAGAATGATGTGGGTGGATTTCTGACAGTCACAGGCTGTGTCACACGCCTCCAGCCTATGTCTTATGTCGCGTACACAGGCCGGACTTGCCGACGGACTAAACTCTGTCTGCATTTCCGACGGAAAGAGTTAGAACATGTTCTATATCTAAGTCCATCGGAAATGCTGGCTTAACTTGGACATTCACAGACATTAAGTGGGTTAAAGGTTAAATATCATATCCCTTGGGGAGGGCAGAGGCTTGGTATCCACAGGCCATCTTGGGTACGAGGTCCGTCACACAGATAGAAAGAAAAAAAAAGGCTTGCATAGCTAGCATAGCATGATACCGTTTAAAAATATTATTTATTGTAGTAAAATAGTAAACTCACATGGTAAAAGGTCATCAAAAGCTTCTCATGAGTACAGGTACATGAGAGGTGTATAAGTGGGTCCACCCCTCACCAAGGAATATGATATTTAACCTTTAACCCACTTGATGTCTGTGAATGTCCAAGTTAAGCCATTGATTGGATCCAGGATCAGCTGTACCCATCCAGTTTGCTGACCATTAAGCCTTTGAAGACTTGAGTGGTATATGCCTCCTCTCTTACCCGTGGTGGTGCCTTCAATCACATTGTCTCCATTTGGAATTTTACACCTGGGTTGCATATTCCTGTCTGAGTTTTTTGGATTATTCCTTACAATCTTGGACTTGACATATGCCTTTATTTTCTTGGTGATAATTGAATGCACTTTGGTATTTTTATGTGTTTATGGTTGTATATATATTTTTACACTCCAGTTAGCACTTTTACTTAGTGGTAATTCACAATTTGACCATCTTCATTGATAAACCACTTACCTGATAGAATATTAGCGCTACACATTTTTTATCTATTTACATGTAATATCCCGCCCCCCATTGTATTTAGCTGGTTAGTGGGGATGGAGGAGGAGGGAGGAAGGGGGCTGTCACTTACCACTGTGTATACTCCCACATGTGTGACTCTATAGTCACATGGGGCTGCTCAGATGTGATGGGGAGGAAATGCTCAGCATAGAAAATCACTAAAAACTGAGCATGTGCAGAGCTGCCACCACAGCTGCAAAATCCATAGCTGAATTGGGGACAAGGACAGAAAGGGGAGATAGAGAGCAGCAAGATCAACGAAAATTGAAGAATACAGAAAACAAATCTCATAGTGACTGAATGAGTATGAACAGCATGTAATACACCATTTATTCAGAGTTTTTTTATTATGTGGGTTTAGTAACACTTTAAGGGAATCATATAACCCCCGTCAGTTTTTTTTTAAATTTGTCATCTGTGTTCCATTGGAAGCCAAAAAAGGAAGCGAGAGGAAATCCCTCCAAAGTTATGAAGTCCGGAGGTGTCCCAAAATTTTGTGTGAAAATAGCTAGAGTATCACAAAATTCCCCCATTTTTTCTAAAATGCCTCTGTCAAAAGGCAAGTTAAAATTAAGGTGGATTTTGGCGGTTTTTAAGGGTGCAATGAGCTTTAAAAACTTGCCGCCCACGCTATTGCCAAAAGACGGCTACAGTGCGGGCTTAAATAGCCAGGAGGGCGTACGCGAACGCCCTCCTGTTCTTGAGCTTCCCACGTTCCCCCCGGGTGGCACGTGGGTGGCGTCCTCTTTGATCGTCAATTCCGTGAAGGAAAAAAAAAATCAGCGGCTTCTGTTAGAGGGATTAGAGGGACATCAGTCCCCTTAGCACCCGCATGTGCTACTAATCAGTGCCATCTATCAGCACCCACCAGTACCACCTATCAGCGCCCACCAGTGCCACCTATCAGCGTCCATTAGTGCTGCAAATCAGTGCCTCATCATCAGTGCTGCCTATCAGTGACGCCTACCAGTGCATATCAGTGCTGCCTAATAGTGCCCATCAGTGCCACTAATCAGTGCCTATCAGTGCTGCAAATCAGTGCCTCATCATCAGTGCTGCCTATCAGTGCCGCCTATCAGTGCCCATCAGTGCTGCCTAATAGTGCCGTTCAGTGCCACTAATCAGTGCCCATCAGTGCCACCCATCAGTGCAGCCTCATCAGTGCCTCCTGATCAGTGCCCATCAGTGCCACCTATCAGTGCCCATCAGTTCCGCCTATCAGTGCCCATTAATGCTGCCTATCAGTGCCCATTAGCGCAGCCTCATCAGTGCCCAATAGTGAAGGAGAAAAATTACCTGCTTGCAAAATGTTATAACAAAATATGAAAAATGTTTTGTTTGTTTTTTCAACATTTTCAGCCTTTTTAAAAAAAAATGTAAACAGATTAAATCCCAGTGGTGATTAAATATCACCAAAAGAAAGCTCTATTTGTGTGAAAAAAAAGTCAAAAATGTCATATGGGTACAGTGTTGCATGACCGCGCAATTGTCATTCTTAATGTGACAGCGCTGAAAACTGAAAATTGGCCTGGGCAGGAAGGAGGTACAAGTGGCCAGTTAAATTGCTCCTGAGGGTTTACAGAAACTCACTTTGCTACAAGACCTGTTCTTGTGGCAAAAAGAAAGGAAAAAAAACTCCTTATTAGCATCAATATTTTGTATTGTGACCAAAAGAAAGAAACTGTGAAAAATAGTAAAACAAAAAATGAAGTGATAATGCAATAATCATAATGAAAGAATATAAAAAGAAAGAAAAAAATACAAAGAACAATTATATAAACTCAACTATCCTAACTACACCCCATATAAAACCCTTTAACTAAAGAAAACAAAAAAAATTGTTCCAAGCAAATTTAGCCTAAGCAGCTCAGTTGGCAAAATTGTCTGTTCTTAACAGTGAAATAATTTCTTTTGACTAAATCTAATTTTTACAAATCACTATTCTCATGCCTAATAATCTCTATCATAGTTACCCCCCCCCCCCTTCCAAGCTTCATACCCCATTTTTATGTTATATTTTGTATTAAATTTTTTATTTTAAGATTACATCATGGTTTAACCCCCCCCCCCCCCCCCCCCAATTTTTACCAAATACCCTTAGCTCCTTTCACCATTTTTTTCCAGATGTACTGTTTAAAAACTGTTGGCTAAATTACAAAAAATTATAAAATTATAAAAAAGTTAAATTACAATAATACTACATGTTATAATTCACAATGATTCTTGGAAAAAAATAATAATTCACAACGACTATTTTTAATATAGAAGCTTGAATAAACATATGATTTTTTTTAAACAATAAAAAGGCCTGGTCTATCCCAGAGGGCAAGATGCCGATTTACCTTATGTCTTGGCGTTGGAACACACTAGCGTACGGGACTTTCCTCTCAGTGGATGTCAAGTTTATGATAGCCTTCTGGCCCAAACCCCCTGATGGCCGCCCAGCCACTTTGGGTTGACACAACAATGGGTTTCTATTCCTCCCCTGGCTTTTGGTTTTGAAACATCTTCTTTTCTGTTAGAGGAATTAGATTCTTATTTTATAATCATTTATGTATGTTTGCAAAAGATTGCTTAGAAGTAGAATAATTTCATGTTACACAGAATTGTTTCAAGTCCTTGAAATGCATATAAATCACAGAGATAAGATAGTTAATTTTTAGTTCACTATTTTTTTTTTTTTTTTGTAGATAATACAGTACTTTTTTGTGAAACCAATGTATATATACATACACATAGGATTGTATAGTGAAAAACAATAAGACATAACACATTTGATGGGGTTTTTGAATGAATTCTCCCAAAGTCGTAAATCTGTTATCCTTGAAGTTGGTTAAGCCTTATCAGGACGAGGAGGGTTGATTTAACACAGCTGGGTGCCATACTGTCTCTACACAGGTGTTTTTAATTGGACAAAACCTGTTATAAATCACTTTAATGAACATATAGGAATTCTGGGAATAAATAAGTTTGTCTGGTTGTAGAACAGGTGTCAGATTTATGGATAATTACATTGACGTTGATTTTAGCAAACAATCATATCTAGGAGAGATGGCTAAGATACAGCTTGTAAAAGGTATATAAATGCAAGTTTTACAATTGTCATACAAGTCCAGATAGGCGTCTATCAGGCTCACTGCTATATATGAGGAATTATCGCATGGGTTATAGCGGTGAGAACCAATAGGCAAATATCTGTTCCTTTGTTGTAACTTGTCTCCTCATACGAGTAAAATAAAGAAAACTTCTTAACTTGATCCAGAGTGTGAATTTCCCTCACATTTTCATTTCACTCTTTAGTGATATTTGATCTGTCTACCATTGTGTAAAATATTTGTTACATCATCATGGTCATCATGATGGTATTTTGACATCAATATGGTGGGTGGGATATGCAAGGTGCTTTGCAATACAATATGACCACTTGTGGATGTGATACACACTTGGTCTTCTGATTATTTTTAATATTGAAGCTTCAATTAAAAAAAATATATATATAGTCAAAAGTATTGCCTTTACACGCAAATTAACTTCAGTGACATCCCAGTCTTAGTCCGTACGGTTCAATATTGCGTTGGCCCACCCTTTGCAGCTATAACAGCTTCCACTCTTCTGGAAAGGTAGTCCACAAGGTTTAGGAGTGTGTCTATGGGAATGTTTGACCATTCTTCCAGAAGCGCATTTGTGAGGTTAGGCACTGATGTTTGACGAGAAAGCGTTTTGTCGGGTTGAGGTCAGTACTTTGTGCAGGCCAGTCAAGTTCCTCCACCACAAACTCGCTCATCCATGTCTTTATGGACCTTGCTTTGTGCACTGGTGCTGTTATGTTGGAACAGGAAGGGGTCATCGCCAAACTGTTCCCACAAGGTTGGGAGCATGAAGTTGTCCAAAATGTCTCGGTATGCTGACGCCTTTAGAGTTCCCTTCACTGGAACTAAGGGGCCAAGCCCAACCCCTGAAAAAACCCACGCCAAAATCCCCCCTCCACCAAATGTTTGGACCAGTGCACAAAGCAAGGTCCATAAACACACGGATGAGCGAGTTGGGGGTGGAGGAACTTGACTGGCCTGCACGGAGTCCTGACCTCAGCCTGATAGAACACCTTTGGGATGAATTAAAGCGCAGACTGCGAACCAAGCCTTCTAGTCCTACATCAGTGCCTGACCTCACAAATGCACTTCTGGAAGAATGGTCAAAACATTCCCATAGACACACTCCTAAACCTTGTGGACGGCCTTCCCAGAAAAGTTGAAGCTGTTATAGCTGCAAAGGGTGGGTCAACTCAATATTGAAATATAGAACCCTTTGGACTAAGACTTGGATGCCATCAAAGTTCATGTGCATGTAAAGGCAGGCATTCCAGTACTTTTGACAATATAGTATGTATGTATATATATATATATATACACTTCTTATTTTTTAAACATTTCAGCATATCGTGTCTGTTCCTGAGGACCTTAAAAGTCCAATTTTTTTTTCTATGTTTTCCTATTTAATTTACGGCAGAAACTGATGTCAACCTTACAAATTATCAAATGTCAAAAACGTTCCTCCTTAATGACAGTGGACAGCACGCAAAGTGACTATGGAGAGGTTCTAAATATTCCACTTTCCCCGATAACTAGTCTCTGTAGCACTTTGTATGTAGCCGTGAAGCGTTCCACCCGGCAAACGTTATACATGCGAAAAGTAAAATAATTACTTAATTTTAAATTAAGGTACATTGTTCTGTCCCCGACAGTTCTCCCCAGAGGGCCCGACTTTCGCAGATAATGAGATTTGAAATATCCAGATCAACCATGGCTACCCATGATAATCTGGAGTCAAATAATTACATAGACTGTGCTTATTAGATGGCTTGATTGCCATCCTGTCATGTTCTTTTAATTAAATATTTGGAGAATAAAATTGTACCACCACTATTTAAGATGGGTCTTTAAATGGATAATAGGTAATAAATTATGCGCTTGAGCATCGGAAAACAAACAATTGATGGAAAGTTTTATGGATGTCAAACTCAAATGTAATTTACCAGGTTTACACTTGATTGAGGGGCGTTACAGGTAGTTGACCCCCCCCCTAAGTACCAAAGGCAGCCTGATGGGGGTATAGACATGTCACAGCCCCAATGCAAAGTGCAGCGAAAATGATCCCTCACGGCAAATTCAGCATACAGTGCCGGCCACCAAACTTGAGGGACCATGCCACGACTGCACAGCAACTGCCCTGCAACTATGGCATGGTAGTGTGGGCTTTTAGGGGTTAGGAAATATGATGCCTAATTACTACCTTTTTGTGGATCAAATCATTTGTTTCCATTTTTTTTTTTTTTTTTGTTTGCACAATTTTGCAAACTACTTTTTTTAACCTTACATCCTGGAGGCATTGTAGCACCTCCAGAGGCAAGGGTGAGCCAACATCTCCTCTCACGGCTAAGTCCATGGCTAAAGTGGGGGACTGAGAAAGAACACTGAGGGCCACTCACTTTTTAGAAGACTTATTGAAACATACAAGTGGGTGAAGGTTAGGGGTCCCAGATACCCAAGTAGAACACTACCAGATTACCTCCATGTAACACTTCCAGACTACCTTCACGTAACTCTTCCAGATTACCTCCATGTCCAGCTTCACATTGTGAGAACCTTTAAGCCGACTTGGCAACACTGAAAGTAGCATCCATGCCAATCCACAGACTTCTTTTCTATTTCCCAGGCTTCAGTGCATCCTTCTCCAAGTGAGTCGCCAGGCCCCTGCGACAAAAAAAAATGGTCCTCCCATGGGTCTTCCTTGGCTCAGCTTCCCTCATCCACAGGCAGGACAGCTTCAGGATCACGTAAGAGCTTAGGTCCACATTCAGCATGTCAGGCCCCACATCTGGAATAGGGACTAATACACACGGTCGGAATTTCCGATGGAAACAGTCCGATGGGAGCTTTTCATCGGATTTTCCGACCGTGTGTATGCCCATGGGTCTTTTTCTGTCGGAAATTCCGACGGACTTTGGATTGAGAACCTGTTTTTAATTTTTCAGACGGAAAATCTTTCTATCGGATTTTCCGATCGTGTGTATGCAATTCCGTCACGCAAAATTCCGATGCATGCTCGGAAACAATTCAACGCATGCTCAGAAGCATTAAACTTCCCTTTTATAGTGCAGTCGAATGTTTTTTAAGGCGTGAATGAATGAATGAATGAATGATTTGTATAGCGCTGCAACTGCGAACTGAATCGCCTCGAGGCGCTGGTGCATGGTGCGTGGTGTTATTGACCGTCGCAATTTGGTGTGACCGTGTGTAGGCAAGACAGTTTGAGTGAAATTCCGTCGGAATTCCGACGGAAAAAACCATCAGAGCTTTTTCCGACGAGAATTCCGACCGTGTGTACGCGGCATAACATCATAGCTCAATCCAGCAGCACCTCCCCAGGCCTCAGCCTGGGGGAAGAGAGAGATCACCTGGCCTGTCCCAAATATTTATATTCTCTCCCAGCATGCACCAGTGGTCTTGAAACTCCTACTGGACTTGCTGGAGGTGAGATAGATATTTATAACCTAGTCTTGTTATGAAACCTGGTTAGCACTTTTGTCTGGCAGCACCGGGGGTCGTTGGCTTGAATCCCAACCATGGCAAAATTTCCTCCAGTTACTCCAGTTTCCCCCCACATTTGGTAGGTTAATTGGGTCCTGTCTAAATTCGCCCTTAGATTGTAAGCTCCTCAAGGGGAGGGACTGATGTGAATGCACAATATATATGTAAAGCGTTACTTAACCACTTCCCGACCGCCCCCTGTATATTTACGTCGGCAGAATGGCACGTACAGGCAGAATCACGTACCTGTACGTGACATTCTTCCGGCGGTTGGGGGGTCCGATCGGACCCCCCTCCGCCGGCGGGGACGGTCGGGATCGCTTCAGGAGCGATCCGGGACGAGGGGACGGCCAGTGGTTTCTGGCCACCCCCTCGCGATCGCTCCTGGCCAATGAGAAACTTCCCCTTCCTGTCTATTGTATAGACAGGAAGGCGGAAGTGATGTCACGCTCGGTGCGCCGGTCTATGTGACCGGAGACGCCGAGCGGCGAACATGTACAGGTTAGTGCACAACACTACACTGACACCAGTACAGTTAGGCACATATTCCACCCCCCTGTCACCCCCTGATCACCCCCCAGATCACCCCCTCCCCCCCCAGTCACAGTGTCACTAATTGCAGTGATCATTTATTTACTGATCACTGCATTTAGTGTCAGTGTGACTGTAATAACTGTCAGGGCAGTTAGTTTTAGGTCCAAGGTAGCCCCCTACCCCCCCCTAATAAAGGTTTAACCCCTTGATTGCCCCCCAGGTAACCCTTTCACCCCCTTTTGCCAGTGTCACTAAGCGATCGTTTTTCTGATCGCTGTATTAGTGTCACTGCTGTCGCTAGGTAACCATTTTTTTTTTTAGGTAACCGCCATGTTTATATAGGTTCATAAATAGGTTTATAGGTCAGGTACCCCCATATTACAACCTAAATAAAGGTTTTAACCCCCTGATTGCCCCTAGAGTTAACCCTTTCACCAGTGATCACTGTATAACTGTCACTGGTGACGCTGGTTAGCCAGTTAGTTATTTTGTTATTTAGGTTCCCCGTCAGGTTTTTATATAGCGTCAGGTACCCCCATATATTACCTAATAAAGGTTTTAACCCCCTGATTGCCCCTAGTTAACCCTTTCACCCCCTTTTGCCAGTGTCACTAAGCGATCGTTTTTCTGATCGCTGCATTAGTGTCGCTAGGTAACCATTTTTTTTTTTTTAGGTAACCGCCATGTTTATATAGGTTCATAAATAGGTTTATAGGTCAGGTACCCCCATATTACAACCTAAATAAAGGTTTTAACCCCCTGATTGCCCCTAGAGTTAACCCTTTCACCAGTGATCACTGTATAACTGTCACTGGTGACGCTGGTTAGCCAGTTAGTTATTTCGTTATTTAGGTTCCCCGTCAGGTTTTTATATAGCGTCAGGTACCCCCATATATTACCTAATAAAGGTTTAACCCCCTGATTGCCCCTAGTTAACCCTTTCACCCCCCTTTTGCCAGTGTCACTAAGCGATCGTTTTTCTGATCGCTGCATTAGTGTCGCTAGGTAACCAGTTTTTTTTGTATTACTGTTACGGGTGACGCTGGTTAGTTAGCTTGTTTTTTATACTGTCAGGGCACCCGCCATTTATTACCCAATAACGGTTTAACCCCCTGATCGCCCGGCGGGTGATATCAATTAGGTTTTAGGGTCAAATAAGGTCTGCGTTGCCCCAGGTTAGTGCCAGTACCGCAAACACCCACGCGCAAAGCATACACCTCCCTTAGTGGCACAGTATCTGAACAGATCGATATCTGATCTGATCAGATCTATACTAGCGTCCCAGCAGTTTAGGGTTCCAAAAAAAACCGCATTGTTAGCGGGATCAGCCCAGATACCTGCTAGCACCTGCGTTTTCCCCCTCCGCCCAGCCCAGCCCACCCAAGTGCAGTATCGATCGATCACTGTCACTTACAAAACACTAAGCACACATAACTGCAGCGTTCGCAGAGTCAGGCCTGATCCCTGCGATCGCTAACAGTTTTTTTGTGGTAGCGTTTTGATTCAGTCGCTTCAGTCAGGAGCTTTTTTTACCTGTGAATCTCAAAAAAATAAAAAAAAATAAAATAGTTGTCGTTTTATTGTTCTCTCTCTCACTCTATTCTCTCTCTATTGTTGCTCTTTTTTTTACTCCATTCTATTCTGCAATGTTTTATTATGTTTTATCATGTTTTATCACGCTTGCTTTTCAGGTATGTAATTTTGTTTACTGTGTTTTAGTGTTGAGCATTTTTTTGTTTTCAGGTGCGCCATTCAGTTGCAACGCGGATTTATTTATCTTGACAGCAACAGCGTTTGCTCCCACGATACATAAAGCCGCGACTCCAACGCTGTAGGAGGTGATTTCACCACCACAGTTAAAAAAAAGAGCATATATGCCGAAGCATGGGGGCAGCAGGGGGGGGAGGAGCGATTGGCTCCTAATGCCACGTACATACGGTCGAAATTCCGACCGTGTGTACACGGCATAACTTTTGCGGGAGGATGCCCCCATGCATCGGCATATATAAATGGTGCATGTATGCCCATCATTAGAAGTGGGTGGATGAAGGGAGGTATTCTAATGGTGGGCATACCCACCAATCAATCTCTTTTTTTCGTTCAGCCAAGAGGCTGCATGAAAAAAAAAAAGATTACAATATATGTCCAGTATGTTGCTGGACTTTGAATGGTTATACCAGAATGATGCCTGCAGGTTTAGGTATCATCTTGGTATCATTCTTTTCAGCCAGTGATCGGCTTTCATGTAAAAGCAATTCTAGCGGGTAATTAGCCTCTAGACTGCTTTTACAAGCAGTGGGAGGGAATGTCCCCCCTCCCGGATATAAACCGCGCCATTGGGAAATTGGGAAAGCATTTTATCACACCAATCTTGGTGTGGTCAGATGCTTTGAGGGCAGAGGAAAGATCTAGGGTCTAATAGACCCCAATTTTTTCAAAAAAAGAGTACCTGTCACTGCCTATTGCTATCATAGGGGATATTTACATTCCCTGAGATAACAATAAAAATCATAACAAAGAAAAAAAATGGAAGGAACAGTTTAAAAATAAAATAAAAAAGCTAAATAAATAAAAAAAAAAACAAAAAAAAAAAAAAAAAGCACCCCTGCCCCCCCTTCTCTTGCGCAAAGGCGTACACAAGCGTTGGTCTGGCGTCATATGTAAACAGCAATTGCACCATGCATGTGAGGTATCACCGCGAAGGTCAGATCGAGGGCAGTAATTTTAGCAGTAGACCTCCTCCGTGAATCTAATGTGGTATCATGTAAAGGCTTTTAAAGGCTTTTAAAAATGTATGTAGTTTGTCGCCACTGCGTGTTTGTGCGCAATTTTAAAGCATGTCGTGTTTGGTATCCATGTACTCGGCCTAAGATCATATTTTTTATTTCATCAAAAATTTGAGCAATATAGTGTGTTTTAGTGCATTAAAAAAAAAAAAGTGTATTTTTTCCACAAAAAATGCGTTTGAAAAATCGCTGCGCAAATACTGTGTGGAAAAAAAAAAATGCAACACCCACCATTTTAATCTGTAGGGCCTTTGCTTTAACAATATATATAGTGTTTGGGGGTTCAACGTAATTTTCTTGCAAAAAAAAAATATGTTTTCATGTAAACAAAAAGTGTCAGAAAGGGCTTTGTCTACAAGTGGTTAGAAGAGTGGGTGACGTGTGACATAGGCTTCTAAATGTTGTGCATAAAATGCCAGGACAGTTCAAACCCCCCCCAAATGACCCCATTTTGGAAAGTAGACACCCCAAGCGATTTGATGAGAGCAATGTTGAGCCCATTAAATATTTTTTTTTTTTGTCCCAAGAGATTGAATAATGAAAAAAAAAAAAAAATATATATATTTTTTTTACAAAAAGTTGTCACTAAATGATATATTGCTCAAACATGTCATGGGCATATGTGGAAATACACCCCAAAATACATTCTGTTGCTTCTCCTGAGTACGGGGATACCACATGTGTGGGACTTTTTGGGAGCCTAGCTGCGTACGGAACCCCAAAAACCAATCACCGCCTTCAGGCTTTCTAAGGGTGTAATTTTTTTATTTCACTTCTCACTGCCAATCACAGTTTCGGAGGCCATGGAATGCCCAGATGGCATAAAACCCCCCAAAATGACCCCATTTTGGAAAGTAGACACCCCAAGCTATTTGCTGAGAGGTATTGTGAGTATTTTGCAGATGTCGCTTTTTGTCACAAAGTTTTGAAAATTGAAAAAAGAAAAAAAATTTTTTTTTTTCTTTACTTTCTTCATTTTCAAAAACAAATGAGAGCTGTAAAATACTCACCATGCCTCTCAACAAATAGCTTGGGGTGTCTACTTTCCAAAATGGGGTCATTTGGGGGGGTTTTGTGCTATTTTGGCATTTTATGGCCTTCGAAACGGTGATAGGTAGTGAGGAGTGAAATCAAAAATTTGCACCCTTAGAAATCCTGAAGGCGGTGCTTGGGTTTCGGGGCCCCGTATGCGGCTAGGCTCCCAAAAAGTCCCACACATGTGGTATCCCCATACTCAGGAGAAGCAGCAAAATGTATTTTGGGGTGCAATTCCACATATAACTATGGCATGTGTGAGCAATATATCATTTAGTGACAACTTTTTGAAAAAAAAAAAAAATCTTTTTTATTTTTGTCTTTATTCAATCACTTGGGACTAAAAAAAAAAATATTCAATGGGCTCAACATGCCTCTCAGCAAATAGCTTGGGGTGTCTACTTTCCAAAATGGGGTCATTTGGGGGGGTTTTGTACTTCTCTGCCATTTTAGCACCTCAAGAAATGAAATAGGCAGTCATAAATTAAAAGCGGTGTAAATTCCAGAAAATGTACTCTAGTTTGTAGACGCTATAACTTTTGCGCAAACCAATAAATATACGCTTATTGGCATTTTTTTTACTAAAGACATGTGGCTGAATACATTTTGGCCCAAATGTTTGACTAAAATTGAGTTTATTAGATTTTTTTTATAACAAAAAGTAGAAAATCTCTTTTTTTTTCAAAATTTTCGCTCTTTTTCCGTTTATATCTCAAAAAATAAAAATCACAGAGGCAATCAAATACCATCAAAAGAAAGCTCTATTTGTGGGAAGAAAAGGACGCAAATTTCGTTTGGTTACAAAATTGCATGACCGCGCAATTACCAGTTAAAGTAGTGCAGTGCGAAATTGAAAAAAGACCTCTGGTCCTTTGGCTGCCAAATGGTCCGGGGCTGAAGTGGTTAAACTTTTTTGGCATTTTATAAGTACCTACATAAATAAAAATTGCCAGTGGTACCAGTGACACCTACTGGCAGCAGTGAAAAATCACAACCCAACTGAGCTTAGGGAAAGACCAAGTGAAAAACTATACAAATCAGTCTAGGCTGACTACCACAGTAATCCAGAGTGTGATTCCTCTCCTTCTGCAGTGTGACTGGTCTTGTCTCCGCCCCTCCTGGAGTTTTCTGCAGGGAGTCTGTAGTGGGCTGAGCCTATCAGGCCCCTCCCACAGCTCTGCTGTCTGTATAGCACAGTGATGAGGTCACTGCTACTTTTACAAGGTAATAACCTGTTTTGCAAAGGCATTTGGAGCACGCAAAGTGGATTTATATCCTTTGGCTATTGGGAAATCTATTTGTAGCGCACCCCTGAAATAGCCGCTGGTGAACTTGGCCTTTTTCCCCCAGTTAGGACACACACCCAGGCACATAGCATTTTCTCCATTCTTTCACTGGCACAAATAAACAGTTCAGGGTATCTTTTTTATATTTTTATTTTGTTTTATTGGAACGTAGAACTTGGCTTGGGTGAGGGGGGCATAGGATAACTCAGAACTGAAGAATTAAACACTTTAAGGACTCTTCTCTAGTTTGCTGAGCTACACAAAAATACCCCACAGAATCTATTGCAGGCTGGAGACTAGGGCTTTTCCCAATGGACCAGGATGGAGCTGCACACAGTCACTAACTTCCAGGACTAGCGTCAATTACTCGCACAGCCACGGGATCATCAATTGCCTCCTTCCAATATCCACCGGGCCCTCTCCAGTGAGGGGGACATGAACTCACACCACCATATCACAGCTGGACACTTCTCCAATTTCTTCCTAGTACTCTTTCCAGTGAGCTTCTCAAGAACCGAACAAACATCAGGACTAAGCTTTTGAGAATAGGCCCCCCAGCTGAAGCCTCATCTGGGACCTCAAAGTCTTCTAGGTAGCAGCTTCAGAAATCCTGCCCCGGGAGCAGAGCCCCTGCACTTGCGTCTCCTCTAGTGAGGGAGACATGAACTCACACCACCATAGGACAGCTGGACACTTCTCCTCCAATTTCCTTCTAGTACTCTCTCTCCAGTGAGCTTCTCCAGGCTCAAACAAACTCCAGGACTAAGCTTTTGAAAGTAGGCCTGTGGTCATAGAATTGATATACCGTATTTTTCGCACCATAAGACGCACCTGACCATAAGACGCACCTAGGTTTTAGAGGAGGAAAACAAGAAAAAAATATATTCTGAACCAAATGGTGTCCTAAAATATTTAATATTATGCTACTAATACCTCCCCCCTATCAAATCAGCTCAGCTACACTATACCTGGGTGGTGGTGGTGGACACAGCAACCTCCTCCCTTCCCAGATCAGCTCAGGGTGACAGGGGAGACACAAATACCCCTTCAGACTATTTTATCACAACAGCTCAGGGGACTGGGCAGTGGATACCATGCCAGCCCACATCTTCCACCCCCTTATCACCAGCTTACCTCAGGCAGTGGAGGACACTGCTGCCATTACATTCCACAACCCCCTCTGGCTGGCTGGCTGGCTCACTTGCTGGCTGGCTGGCTCACTTGCTGGCTGGCTGGCTGGCTCACCCGCTGGCTGGCTCTCAGCCTCAGATACACCCGGGCAGCAGCTAGTAGACATGTGCAATTAGTTTCGTTTTTTTCGTTTTTTCGTTATTTTCGTTCGTTCGTTTTCGTACGAATGAACGAATCGTTCGAATCGTACGAATAACGAATCATTCGAATCCGAAAAACAACGAAAATCCGAAAAAAAACGAATTAGAAACAACGAATGTACTAATGAAGAAAATCCGAAAAACGAAAACGAACGAAAAAATTCGTAACTTTTTTTTTGTTGAATTGGTCATTTTCCGTGTCCCTTACAATGGTAATGCTAAACGTGCTTCGAATGGATTGAACAAAAAAATTAGTACATTCGTAACTTTTTTTTCGATTCGTAACTTTTTTTTCCGATTCGTAACTTTTTTTTTCGATTCGTAACTTTTTTTTTTTTTTTTTTCCGATTTTTAATTTTCCGTGTCTCTATTGAACCAAAAAATTCGTACATTCGTAACTTTTTTTTCGATTCGTAACTTTTTTTTTCGATTCATAACTTTTTTTTTTCGATTCGTAAATTTTTTTTTTTTTTTTTTCGATTTGTAATTTTCCGTGTCTCTATTGAACCCAAAAATTCGTAACTTTTTTTTCGATTCGTAACTTTTTTTTTTTTTTTTTTTTTTTCGATTTGTAATTTTCTGTGTCTCTATTGAACAAAAAAATTCGTAACTTTTTTTTCGATTCGTAACTTTTTTTTTTTCGATTCGTAAATTATTAAAATGTAATAATAGCATACACATTACATCAAATTATGAATTATGCTCCGATTACGAATCTACGAATGTTACGAATGTACGAATAAATACGAATGTGTCCGAAAATTAAACTAACGAAAAAACGAATTAACGAAAAAATAACTCTTACGAATGTACGAATCGTTACGAATACGAACAACGACGACTTACGAATGTACGAATCGTTACGAATCCGAACAACGGCGACTTACGAATGTACGAATCGACGGAAACGAAAAAAAAAACGAAACGAAAAAAAAAATGAATTTTTTTCGGAAACGAAAAAAACGAAACGAAAATAAACGAATTTTTTGGTTGTGCACATGTCTAGCAGCTAGGAAGGAGGACTGGGGACATAGTTTCCAGCAGAAGCTGCCGGTGGAAGGAGCAGGAAGAAGGACTGGACCAGACCACAGCGCCGGGGGTGTTCCAGATGAAAAAAAAAAACAGCCTGGGCTCTTGCCGCCGCGGGATGGTGTCACATCTGGCGGGTGTCAACTGACCAGGGTGCGGAGCGCACCACCATCGCAACGCCACTGACACCCCCATGTTTTGGCACCAGGGGCAGACCACCTTCCCCCGCTCCTACTTGGTATGCCCCTGAGAGGATCTGCCTCACATCCTGTCCTCACTCCTCCACAGAGAAGCCGAGCGCCAATATTCTGATGCGGCAGCGGCGACGGGGGGGGCGGAGCCTGATCAGTATTCGCTCCATAAGACGCAGGAACATTTTCCCCTATTTTTTGGGGGGAAAAAAGTGCGTCTTATGGTGTGAAAAATATGGTAGATTGTTTTTTAACCATTTTCTATGGACGTTTTATATTTAGTTCACATGCTGGCATCTAGTGACCTTTTGTGGTAATGCACTTGTTTCTTATGTTCTTTTTCCCTTATGTTATGACATACTTCCTTTGTATGTAATGCTCCACCCTTCTTCCTGAGTTTGTACTTCCTGTGTCATAGATGCAGCTAACAAGCCACATGTAGCAGGGCACATGTATTCTGCATTGTAAGCTACAGACAATATCATCTTTTGACCGGATAAATACTACAACCTATTCATCTGTTTGTATCCTGTCATCTGCTGTATCCTGAAAAAAAGCATCTTGTGGATGTAATCAGTATTTGGTGAGTTCAAACTATCTGATGAGGATTTTCCTCAGTGATTAGATCTTATACAGGCCAGGCATAAAAGTCTCACAAGGGATAAATCACTTCACAACAATCGGAGTCAGAATAAGGCCCCTTAGGTGAAACCTCAGCCTGGACCTAGATGTCTTCTAGGTGGCAACTTCAGAAATCCTGCCCTGGGGCAAAGCCCTTGCACACGGGTCTCTTCCAGCAGAACTGGACCCAAAAACTCTATTCCTCTGCCTCAGGAGGCAGACTATTTATGAGTTTGATTACATCAGTGATGGGGAAAAATTCCTCCCACTGACACCAAAGATGGGGTGCAATTACTCCCACAGATACAAACGATGGGGTGTTATTTTTTTCCCACTGACGTCGGGACCTTTTCTACTCCAAGTGGCCACAGTCCGGCCCCCCTAAAATCTGGAGGACAGCAAACTGGCCCTTTATTTAGAAACTTTGGAGACCCCTGCTCTAGAACAGCCTTTTTCATCCAGAGCGCCCAGGCACCCTGGGGGGGCCTTGAGGTTTCTTCAGGGGTGCCTAAAAAAATTGCCCAAAAACTGTATGAAAGTAAGTGTGTGGATGAAGCCTGTCTTTTGGTTACACAAAGCCACAGGTTTTCATTGTGCACCATTACAACCTTCTAGCCGCTGAAGTCCTAGCGACCAATAGCATCCTTGTTTGACCCTCCCCTGACCCTCTCCATCAGCGTTGGGGGGGTCACATTAGCTGAGCGAGGGAGAAAAACTGAGGAAAAAGAGAAACATTGGAATACTAGTCAGTACCGGTTTGCAAAAGGGTATTTGCTTTGGAAGAATAAATCACCTTTAACCACTTTTACGCACCCGCTGTCCTCTTCTGCAGTGGGCGGTCCACCTTTAGATAAAAGCAGTCTCTGCAGCGGATTCGCTGCAACATCACTTTTATTGGGGGTGGGAGAGGGCCCCCAGTCGTGCTCCGGTGGTCTCCGCCGCTTACCACAGCCACCAGTAGTGGCGGAGACAATCGCGTCCTCTCCCCTGTTAGGCTGGCTGCCAAGTGAGGGGAAGATGGCCCTCACTCGGCTCCATGGCATTGACTGGCGGAAGCATCGTCAAACGCCACTTCTGCCCAATGCTCTTAAAGAAGAATTAATTTTTTTATTTATTTTTTTCCAATTACATTTCTTTCTTTTCTTTTATTACATTTTAGTGTAAATATGAGATGTGAGGTCTTTTTGACCCCAGATCTCATATTTAAGAGGACCTGTCATGCTTTTATTTCTATTACAAGGGATGTTTACATTCCTTGTAATAGGAATAAAAGTGACCCAATTTATTTTATATTTTTTAAAGACGGTGTCAAAAAAAATTAATAAAAAGTAAAATAAATAAGAAAAATGTTAAAGGGCCCTGTCCTGACGAGCTTGCGCGAACGCATACGTAAACGCATATGAAAACGGTATGTGAGGTATCTCCGCGATTGTACACATGGTCGGAGTTTCCGACAGAAAAAGTCCGATTGGAAGTTTTTGGTTGGATATTCTGACCGTGTGTATGCCCCCCATCGGACTTTTTCTGTCGGAATTTCTGTCGGACTTAGATAGAGAACATGTTCTAAATTTTTCCATCGGAAATGCCGACAGAGTTTATCCCGGTGGCAAGTCTGCCCGTGTGTATGTGGCATTAGAGCGAGAGCAATAATTCTAGCCCTAGACCTCCTCTGTAACTCAAAACTGGTAACCTGTAGAAATTTTTAAACCTCGTCTATGGAGATTTATAAGGGTAAAAGTTTGTCGCCATTCCACCAGCGGGCGCAATTTTGAAGTGTGACTTGTTGGGTATCAATTTGCTCAGCATAAAAATGATCTTTCACAATATAAAAAAAAAAAATTGGTCTAACTTTACGTTTGCTTATTTTTAAATTAAAAAAAGTGTGTTATTTTTTAAAAAAAGTGCGCTTGTAAGACCTGCTGCGCAAATACAGTGTTACAGAAAGTATTGCAGTGCATTTTATTCTCTAAGGTGTTAGAAAAAAAAACATATAATGTTTGGGGGTTCTAAGTAATTTTCTAGCAAAATAAAACAGATTTTAACTTGTAAACACCGAGTCTGAAAAATGGTTAGTGGTTAACGTTGGGTGTCCTACATGTATGGATGTTGTTGCATTATGTAAAACTATTATGCAGTGTACACACGATCGGAAATTCTCGTCGGAAAAAGCTCTGATGGTTTTTCCCGACGGAATTCCGCTCAAACTGTCTTGTCTACACACGGTCACATCAAATTCCGACCGTCAAGAACGCGGTGAAGTACAACACTGCAACGAGCCGAGTTCAATGCTTCCTAGCATGCGTCGAATTGTTTCCGAGCATGCGTCAGAATTGCTACAGACGATCAGAATTTCCGATAGAAACTTTTTCTGTTGAAAAAATTGAGAACATGCTCTCAATTCTTTGCTGTCGGAAATTCGGCCAGCAAAATTCCGATTGGAGCCTACACGCGGTCGCATTTTCCGATGAAAAGCTCTCATCGATCTTTTTCTGGCCAGGCATTAGAATAGATTTTACATTTTATAATGGGGTGCCTAGAGATTGTTCATAATTTATAAAGGGTGCCTCGGGATTGTCCATCATTTTTAAAGGGTGCCTTGACTGAAAAAAAAAAGGCTGAGACGCGCTGTTCCAGAATACAGAGGGAAGTTTTCAGAGCAGCAGCCTGGGAGACACTGAGCAGACCTAAACAATCAATTCCTGCTCCACTGATTATAGAGGAGCTAAAATAAATGTACCTAACAGCCTACCCAAACCTTGGAGAATGCTGCCTCTTTAAATTAGGGCTGTGGAAATTAAAGATTAATTTCTCGATTAATCTTTAATTTTTTTGATCGATCAAAATTATTTTGATCGGTACTCATCCCTCCGCCGGCTTATGGGTCTTCAGGGAGTTCCGTCGGAGATCCGGTGACGTCATGGACATCGATGTCCCCGGACTTCTCCCCCCTTCCCCAAGTGCCCCCTGTCTGATAACGAAGGGAAGGTGACGTTGAAGTTCTGATTGAACGTAACGCGTACGGGGGAGGAGCTACGCATGACGTCACCGGCTGCTGCCCTACGGAACTAACACGATTGTCGGCTTTACATGCTGTGCTTTTATCATCTTTATGTGAGTAGTTTGTGTTTGAACACAAAAATATAATCTTATACTTAAGCGGTGAGCACTTTTTTTCTTTCTACCCATGACCTGGCGTCCTTGCTGAGATCTAAGGAGACGTGAGAGAAGTTTATGGTCCGTGGTAACCCTTTTGATACCCGCTTGCCTGACCACCTGTTTGCACAGGGGTCCATGCCATAAGGTGAGAGTGATTAGTTAGACCGGAGGTGGAGGGATTGTCACGCTACTGTGGAAAAAATATGACGTACGTCAGTGCTACAGTTTGACTTTAAAATGTATTTGTGTCAACTGTGAAGTTAAATCATGGATTGTGGAAACTAACTAGTGTCGGGTGATTGTATATAGTGTATACCACATTTACCACTGACTAATGCAGAGTTGCAATGCAAGGAGATCAGCTAAAAGTAGTTGGATCTGTATGTGCGTTATAATTAATCGAAATTAGTCGATTAATCGATTAAAAAAAAAAATCGATTAATCGAACACGAAAATTTTAATCAGTAACAGCCCTACTTTAAATTAAAGTTTTTTTGCTCAGAGTTCAACTTTAAAAAATGTACTAACCCCGTATATTTTCTCTCTCGGGGTGTCTCTTTACTCCTACTAGTCTCTGTAACACTAAAGTTCTATGAAGTTGTGATGAGTGGTGTTAGAAAGACGTGAGGCTTCAAGGACTTGACTTTCACACCCAGCTTCCACTAATCCTCTCCGTCCCAGGTGGCCGGTGCTTTGGCTTTTGGCAGGCCGGGGATAATAATGCTTTGCTCCGTTAGGCTGGAGATGAGAAGAATGAAGATGTATGCACTGCGACAATTATTGTGTCTCGCCGTCAGACAACAAAGCCCTCTATTCAATTAACAAAGCAAAAACAAAACAAAAAAAAAACAAAAGTGTCTTTGAATGCCGCCGTATCAAAGACACTCGAGGCTGTGGGTGTCTTTTTTTTTTTCTCCCATACAAGGAAAGTCAATTATGTTTTTCAAGTGAACGTCGATAATATCTTGAGATATACAATCACCGGCCACTTAGGTACATTAGGTACACCTGTTCAATTGCTTGGTAACACAAATTGCTAATCAGCCAATCGCATGGCAGCGACTCAATGCATTTAGGCATCTAGACGCGGTGAAGATGACTTGCGGAAGTTCAAACCGAGCATCAGAATGGGGAAGAAAGGGGATTTAAGTGACTTTGAACGTGGCATGGTTGTTGGTGCCACACGGCTGGTCTGAGTATTTCAAAAACTGCTGATCTACTGGGATTTTCACACACCACCATCTCTCAGGGTTTACAGAGAATGGTCCGAAAAGAGAAAATATCCAGTGAGCCGAAGTTTTGTGGAGGAAAATGCCTTGTTGGTGTCAGAGGTCAGAGGAGAATGGGCAGACTGGTTCCAGATGATAGAAAGGCAACAGTAACTCAAATAACCACTCGCTACAACCAAGGAATGCAAAATACTATTTCTGAACACACAACACATCGAACTTTGAAGCAGATGGGCTACAACAGCAGAAGACCACGCCGGGTGCCACTCCTGTCAGCTAAGAACAGGAAACTGAGGCTACAATTTGCACAGGATCACCAAAATTGGACAACAGAAGATTGGAAAATCGTTGCCTAGTCTGATGAGTCTCGATTTCAGCTGCGACATTCAGAATTTGGCGTAATCAACATGAAAGCATGGATCCATCCTGCCTTGTATCACCGGTTCAGGCTGGTGGTGGTGGTGTAATGGTGTGGGGGATATTTTCTTGGCACACTTTGGGCCCCTTGGTACCAATTGAGCATTGTTTAAACACCACGACCTACCTGAGTATTGTTGCTAACCATGTCCACCCCTTTATGACTACAGTGTCCCCATCTTCTGATGGCTCCTTCCAGCAGGATAATGCACCATGTCACAAAGCTCCAATCATCTCACCACTAGACAACGAGGTCACTGTACTCCAATGGCCTCCACACTCACCAGATCTCACCACTGGACAATGAGGTCACTGTACTCCAATGGCCTCCACACTCACCAGATCTCACCACTGGACAATAAGGTCACTGTACTCCAATGGCTCCACACTCACCAGATCTCACCACTGGACAATGAGGTCACTGTACTCCAATGGCCTCCACACTCACCGCATCTCACCACTGGACAATGAGGTCACTGTACTCCAATGGCCTCCAAACGCACCAGATCTCATGGACGTGCAGCCGAAAAATCTGCAGCAGCTGCGTGATACTATCATGTCACTATGGACCAAAATCTCTGAGGAATGTTTCCAACACCTTGTTGAGTCTATGCCATGAAGAAAGAAGACAGTTCTAAAGCCAAAAGGGGGTCCAAGCCGCTACTAGTAAGGTGTACCTAATAAAGTGTGTATATTTGCAAATATGTGCAACTAATCCCCTTGTTTTTAATGTGAACTGTTAGACAGGGTCAATTCGGTTTTGTTGCAGGCTGGCTGGTAAGTGAGTTGGGAATTTTTGTATACAGTAGGTACATGTGCTTTAACCACTTTCAGACCGGACCAATTTGCAGCCAAAGGACCAGGCCCCTTTTTGCGATTCGGCACTGCGTCGCTTTAACTGACAATTGCGTGGTCGTGCGACGTGGCTCCCAAACAAAATTGACGTACTTTTTTTCCCACAAATAGAGCTTTCTTTTGGTGGTATTTGATCAACTCCCCATTGCGGTTTTTATTTTTTGCGCTATAAACAAAAAAGATCGACAATTTTGAAAAAAAACACATTATTTTTCATTTTGTGCTATAATAAATATCCCCCAAAAATATATATAAAACATTTTTTTTCCTCAGTTTAGGCCGATATGTATTCTTCTACATATTTTTGGTAAAAAAAAAATCGCAATAAGCAATTATTGATCGGTTTGAGCAGAAGTTATAGCGTTTACAAGATAGGGGATAGTTTTATAGCATTTTTATTAATAATTTTTTTTTTATTAGTAATGGCGGAGATCTGCGATTTTTTTTTGTGACTGCGACATTATGGCGGACACATCGGACATTTTTGGGAACATTGTCATTTTTACAGCAATTAATGCTATTTAAATGCATTGATTTCTGTATAAATGACACTGGCAGTGAAGGGGTTAACCACAAGGGGGCAGTGTAATAGTTAAGTATGCCTAGGGGTGTGTTTTTTACTGTGGGGGGGCGTGGCTGTCAGCTAGTGAATGCTGATCTCTGCTCAAATCACAGGGAGCAGAGATCGGCGTCACTAGTTGCTAGGCAGAACGGGGAGATGCTGTTTACCTCGGCATCTCCCCGTTCAGCCTTCCCGTGAGACGATCGCGGGTGTCCCCGCGGCGATCGAGTCCGCGGGGACCGCGGCCGGACTCACGGGGGTGCCGACCAGCGCGGGAGCGCGCCGCTCCCGATGGCACGGACAGGCTAAAGGAGGGACTTATATATACGCCCTCCTGCCTGTCCGTGCCATTCTGCCGACGTATATCTGCGTGCGCCGGTCGGCAAGTGGTTAAAGGGGTTGTAAACCCTCAAGGTTTTTCACCTTAATACATTCTATGCATTAAGGTGAAAAACCTCCTGTGATGCAGCAGCCCCCCAGAGCCCCCCCCCCCCTTTTATTTACCCGAATCAGGTCTTTCCAGCGACGGGAACGAGCCCATCAAATCCAGCCGGTGTCTCGGGTCCTGATTGGATAGATTGATAGCAGCACAGCCATTGGCTCTCGCTGCTGTCAATCAAATCCAATGACGCGGGAGCCAGGGGGTGGGGCTGAGTCCTGCTGTCTGTGTCAATAGAGGGAGAGCACTTCCCCGACAGGGCACTCGAGAATAGGAGGAGCCAGGGGCACCACCGAGGGACCCCAGAAAAGGAGGAGGATCGGGGCCACTCTTTTCAAAACCAACTGCACAGAGGAGGCATGACAAGTTTGTTTGTTTTTTTAAACAAACTGTTAGATATCCTTTAATCACCTTTTTGATGCTACATTGTGATGCATGCAGCTTGTAAATTGTTACTTTTTTTTTTACAGGTTTGCGATTTCTAAGCATTCAAATTATACTGTGTTGACTTATGCAAGTGTAGCGGGGTCGTACCCCTTTTAGGGGAAGAGACTACATTCCCGATAATTCCCCAGTCTCCCGGGCTGCTTGTTTCCGCCCGAGAGGCTGCTGGGGGAGGTGATAAAAAGGAGGAGGAGAGACCGCCTCTTCCTCTTCTGACTGGGCTTCCTCTTGTGACTGGTCTCCCTCTTCTGACTGCGCTGGTGACGCGGAGACTTGTTCCTGAGGAGACACCTGTGCGGACCGGGCCTGCTGAAGGCCTGAAGCCTGGGCCTTGCAGCAGGTGGAGAGAGACTTTCATCCCTCAGAGTCAGCAGCAGCGGAGCGGAGACTCTTCCCTACAGTCGGTCGGTCGGAGTTGAGGACCGGAACGCAGGGGCTGTGACGGAGGAGACCGGACGCCGCCATTGGAGGGACCGGAGCTGAGGACGGTACCCCAGGATTGGTGAGAGAGCTGAAAGGCTCATCCTGCATTGATACACACATTTTCATGCCTATTGAACTGCCAAGGCACAATTTACCTCAGAGCAGCAAATGTTACTTTCTGTGGATTACAAATACACCATTTAAAGCTACATGTGCACCACCTCTACAGATCTATTGCCGGTGAAGAATACTGTACTTATTCAAGGACTGAGCTCTATTGCTAGGGATCAGGCCTGGTCCGTTAGGTAGGCGCAGATAGATTTATTGCACCTCAGGGGTGCATAGCAGACGGTCGCTACACTTGGCGCTCCGTTCCCACTTGCTAGTTTGATACATATATGTGTACATGTTAAAGTGCATATTGCAGGGACCTGCTAAAGTATTGTAAGTCATATGTTTAAATGCATGTTACTATTTCTTTTCCTTACTGCCAAAGTAAAGCCAGTTATTCTTATCTCAGCAGTCTGCTTGTGAGTTCATACCCATTACACTTAGAGTATAAGTGATATTTATATGTGCATAGATACATACCCCTTTACTAACTGTGCCAGAGCGGGTAGAGCAAATTGCCGGGGGTTGGTGGAGCTGTACTCAGGGACCCAAAACAAACCAGCGGCCCTCTTAACTGGGGGTATCGCTACACGTGGGGGCTCGTAATCCGGGATCCTGAGTCAGCGGGAAAAAGCCGCCAGAAGATACCGGCATGGACCCGATAGAAGTGGGACGGTGGTCCGCAACATGGGCCACTGATCCGGCCGCAGCAGCAGTCATTGAACTGCCAGGGATATGGCAGAGAGAGGCAGTCGAGCAGCTCATAATGTCACTAGCCCCAGGCCACAGGTCATGGATAATGGACATGAGAAATGATGCTGGGTATACATACGCCCTAGTAGAATGGAGAAGTGAGATCCCAGAGCAGTTCAGGAGCCAAAGCATACGAGCATTGAATGGTCAGACCTATCAATTGCTGCATACGCTGCCGCGCAAGGGAGACTATTCTCCTGTGAAAACTATGCTATCCCCAAAGAAGGAAGAGCAGAAGGGCGCGGAAAGTCCCGCACAAACTACTCTTAGTGCAGAACTGTGTGCTGTCCTAGGGGAGATTGTGACTCAGTGCAGAAGAGACCCCGGGGATTACCCAATGTCGGGATACAGGAAACTCCGGATGTTTTCAGGGAGGACACCTGTACCCTCGGGAGAAGAGAGGTTTGAAGAGTGGTTAGACGGTGCCACGCAGGCCCTAGAAGAATGGGAGGTCCCAGAAAGTAGGAAGAAGCAAAGGATTGTTGAGAGCCTAAAAGGGCCTGCCTTAGAGGCCATACGCAATCTGAAGACGAGTAAGAAGGATTGCACTGCACAGGATTACATAGACATCCTGGAGAGTGTGTTTGGTGGGACAGAAAAAGTCACAGAACTTACCTATCAACTGGAACACTGTTACCAGAAGACAGGGGAGAAGCTGTCGGAGTATATGGGACGCATAGACAAGATCCTGCATAGGATTATCCTGAAGAAGGGGATAGATCCGGGGAAGGTAGATGAAGCCCGTGCCCAGCAGGTGATGAGGGGAGCCCAACCCCTGGACCCTGTCGCACTAGTACTACGTACCCGGCAGGATGGGAAGAGCCTGGACTACCCCGATCTCATTCGAATGGTCAGAGAAGAAGAGGCCATGTTGGAAGAGAAACGGGAAAAGCAAGTGATGGGGTCTACAAAACTTCCAGTGGCCACGGTCAGGTCGGCCTTAACCCCTGAAAGAGAGACAGAGGTAGATGCCCTGAAGTTGCAGATGTCTCAGATGATGGAGATACTGACATCTCTAGTGGCGAAAGAGACGCCCAGTCCCAAGAAAGAAACAAGCAGGAGGGAACTGTTTCCAACTGTTTCAGCACCAGCATCCCCACCTGACTACGGGGAGATGATCTGTTTTAATTGTGGAGGAATTGGTCATATTGCAGCTGTATGTGCCAGTCCCAAGAAGAAGAAAACAGATAGCCGCCAGCCGGCGGGAAACGCCAAAGGGCCCCGGTGAAGGAGTCAACCGGGTGCCCATCACCTTCAGTGAGCTCCAAGAAGTATAACGGGAAGAGAAAGCGAGGAGATCAAACCCCTCGGAAGGAACCCAGGGATCCTCAACCAAGGTACACTCCAGAGAAAGGGGGCAAGACCCCTCCGAAGAGACACAGCACTCCCAAGCGGGAACCCTTAAAAGTGAGAGATAACAATGTCCCTCAGCGGGTTCATACTCCCACCAAGAGGGAGAAAATTAATGCATACCAGGCTCAGGAAAGAATCAAGCGCAAATCAAGTGGGAAAGAAAAGAGTCCACAGAAGAAGGTAGCATTAACTCGGCCCTACCCAGAAGAGCTGGTTGGTCCGTCTCCTACTGTACCCATCCAAGTGGAAGGAGTGTACACGAAGGCCCTCCTGGACACTGGAGCCCAAGTGACCCTATTGTACAGGGACTTCTATGACAGATACCTGAGTCATCTGCCCATACAGAAGATAGAAGAGTTGGAGATAGGGGACTGGGAACTCAGAGTTTCCCCTATGATGGATACCTACCCATACGGTTGACCTTTGACCCATCCGTAGCTGGGAAGACTGAAGTGTTTGACACCTTAGAAGTGGTGTGTCCCCGCCCACCAGGAACCAGCAAGACTTCCCTGATCATAGGGACGAACACGGACCTAGTCAGAAGGCTTCTGACCCCCCTGGTGAAGAAGGAGAATCTTTCAGCCCCCAAGATCCATCCCATGCTGAAGGCAGCCTACCAGCGGTTGGTCCTAGAGCAGAAGACCCCAGGTGAGGGGATAGGCAGGGTATGGAGGCTTGGAAAAGAAGGAGCGGTGTTACAGCCTGGAGAGGTGACCTGCATGAGAGCCACGGTGAAACTTAACTGGGAGCAGCCTGGCCCCTTTGTAATGTTGGAACCCGACCCAATGGAGGGTCACTCAGGTCTGGAAGTGATACCAGAAGTGATCTCATTGAAGGACCTGAAAAAGGCTAGAGGAAGAGTCCCTGTCAGTGTGAGGAACCCCACGGAGCGGCCCGTGGAGATCCCTGCCAGGATGCTTCTGGGACAGGTGAGTCCTGCTGGAGTCCTGCTGTCCCAGTTGGCTGGTCAGAAGTGAAGGGAACGGGTGAAGGAGAAGATGTTTGGAAGAAACTCTCCATGGAAAACCCAAACCTACCTGGAGCTTGGAAAGAGAGAGCCAAGGCCCAGCTGACCAGATGGGAGAAGATTTTCTCTAAAGATGAGTTTGATGTAGGGTGTGCGAGGAGTGCCACCCATCGAATCCGCATGCAAGAGGACAAGCCATTCAGAGAGAGAGTGAGGCGAGTCCCGCTAGCAGATCTGGAGGATCTGAGGGAGCAGCTTGCGGAACTGAAGAAGACGGGAGTGATTAGGGAGTCCAGAAGCCCCTATGCCTCCCCAATTGTGGTAGTCAGGAAGAAGAATGGGTCATTGAGGCTCTGCATTGACTACAGAACTCTCAACAGGAGGACCATTCCTGACCAGTACACCACGCCAAGGATAGAGGGTGCCTTGCAGAGTTTATCTGGAGCTAAGTGGTTCAGTGTGATGGACCTCAAGAGTGGGTACTATCAAATCCCCATGCATCCAGAAGATAGAGAAAAGACTGCCTTCATAACCCCAGTAGGATTCTTTGAGTTCAACAGGATGCCTCAGGGCCTATCTGGAGCTCCTGCTACATTTCAACGCCTAATGGAAAGGACAGTTGGAGACATGAACCTCATAGAAGTCCTTGTGTACCTGGATGACGTCATTGTCTTTGGAAAGACTTTGGAAGAACATGAAGCCAGATTGGAGAAAGTACTGAAGAGGCTCAGTGAAGAGGGACTCAAACTTTCTCCCGAGAAGTGTCGGTTCTATCAGTCTTCTGTGAACTATCTGGGACACATAGTGTCTGAAAAAGGAGTGGCTACAGACCCTGAGAAGTTGGAGGCAGTTACTTCGTGGCCAAGACCCACAACAGTTACAGAGCTTCGATCTTTCTTGGGGTTCTGCTCCTATTACCGCAGGTTTGTGGATGGGTTTGCCCGCATTGCAAAACCCCTAAACGAACTGCTCAAGACAGAAGGAGAGGAAGATGGATTGGGGCCTAGGAGGCCTGGTGAGTCGGTCCAAGACCAATGGAACTCAAGGTGTGAAGAGGCTTTCAGAACCTTGAAGAGAAGTCTCACCACAGCCCCAGTTTTGGCCTACGCTGATCCCACTAGACCATATGAGCTATATGTTGATGCCAGCCATGAGGGCCTAGGTGGAGTACTCTACCAGGAGTATGAAGACCAGCTACGACCAGTGGCCTATGTGAGCCGGAGCCTGACCCCCTCCGAGAAGAACTATCCCACCCACAAGTTGGAGTTCTTAGGCCTTAAATGGGCAGTAGTTGACAAACTTAAAGACTATCTTTATGGGGCCGAGTTTACTGTAAAGACAGATAACAACCCCTTGACCTATCTATTCCCCACCGCCAAGCTGGATGCAACTGGACACAGATGGTTGGCGGCGTTGTCTGGATTCAATTTCAGCCTCAAGTACAGGCCAGGGGCTGGAAATAGAGATGCAGATGCCCTGTCCCGAAGATCCCATGTCATGGTCGATGACTGGAGGGACCCAAGTGGCACCAGAAGGAGTGCGAGCCCTTTGTCAGGGGGCTGAACTCCAAGCCAGAGGAGGATCCAGAGCTGAAGAGATAGGAGTTACCACAGTGGGAGTCCCAAAGTGTTATTGTGGGGTAACTCAACTAGAAGAAGAGTGTCTACCGAAGCTGTCCAAGAAGGAGTTAAGGTGTGACCAATTGGAAGACCCCATGGGGAGATTGGTCCTGGAAGCCCTGGAAGACAAGAGTCCAGAGGGACTTCGCCTTCACCCTTCCAAAGAAGCTCGCCTACTGAGGAGAGAGTTGGACAAATTACAGGTGCATCAGGGGGTAGTCTACCGAAGGGGCCCCTCTGATGGCCCAGAAGATAAGTGGCAGTTGTTTCTCCCAGAGAAGCATCGAGAGACTGTGCCGATTGCCTTACATGACCAGCATGGTCACTTGGGAGCAGAGAGAACCTTCCAACTTATCAGAGACCGGTTTTATTGGCCCTGCATGAGGACCGAAGTGGAGGAGTATTGCCATTCCTGTGCAAGATGCATTCAGAGAAAGACTTTACCCCATCAAGCTGCCCCAATGGGCCATCTACAGAGTCAAGGCCCAATGGATCTGGTATGCATTGATTTTCTCTGCCTCGAACCCGATTTGAGTAGATTGGGAAATGTTCTGGTGGTAACCGACCATTTCACCCGTTATGCTCAGGCTTTCCCAACCAAGGACCAGAAGGCCTCTACAGTAGCCAAGGTACTTTTGGAGAAGTACTTTGTTCATTATGGACTACCACAGAGAATCCATTCAGACCAAGGAAGGGACTTTGAGAGTCGCCTGATTAGGAAGCTACTAGATTCTCTGGGAGTAGAGAAGACTAGAACCACACCATATCACCCTCAAGGTGATGCCCAGCCTGAACGGTTCAACAGGACCCTATTGAACATGTTAGGAACTCTAGAAACAGAGAAGAAGCAACATTGGAGTCAACACATTTCAGCTCTAGTGCATGCTTACAATTGCACCACAAGTGATGTGACAGGTTTCTCCCCTTACCGACTTATGTTTGGGAGAGAAGCAAGATTGCCAGTGGATTTGGCCTTCGGCATTTCCTTAGACCATGCCTCTGCTGCCTCCCACAAAGGATATGTGGACAGACTGAGGCACAGTCTGAAGATAGCTTACGAGAAAGCTCAAGCGGCCTCTGACCAGAGAGGGGCCCGAAATAAGAGGAACTTTGATTTGAAAGTTCGAGTACAGGACCTACAGCCTGGGGACCGTGTACTGTTACGCAATCTAGGGATCCCTGGAAAACACAAGATTGCTGATAGATGGAGATCAGAGCCATATATCATTTGTAGAAAACTTCCAGGATTGCCTGTCTACAAGTTGAAGCCAGAAGGAAGAGTGGGGCCTTTGAAGACCTGGCATAGGAATCATTTGCTCCCACTCGCTGAAGCAGTCAGAATACCTCCAGCGAGAGACTTACCTGAATCTGTTTCCATTCTGGATACCCCCAGGCCTAATACTAGGTCTCAGACATCCCAAGTTAGGGGTGGACAGGACCCCCAACCAGAGGAAGAGAGAGGAGAACTTGAATGGCTATGGCCTTCCTCAACTCCAGGAAATCCCGCCATAGACCTTCCACCTACTGAAGATGTGGAAGATGGAACATTGAACCCAGAAGCCACAGAGTTTGTGCCATTCAGTGTTGTGCCTGAATGCTGGGAAGATATCCCTGGTCTCTACTCATAAGAAGAAGAAGTAGATGTTCCAGAACCAGAGATGTTGCCAGAATGTGTTCCTGAAGAAGTCCCAAGAGAACAGAGAGCTCGCAGAAGTGTGAAGCCTCCCAATAAGTTAACTTACCCCCAAATGGGAAAAAGTTCAGAGGACTCTGTTATCACAGCAAGGAGAAGTGCTGAACGCCCTGACCCATCCACTGTTCATTTGGTGGAGGGCAACCCCAGCTCACTCTCTGGCACAGTTAAACAGGTCGCCCACACTGAAGTGACCTGTAGACAGGACAGCTCCCCATCTTATGCTAGTTGGTGGGAAGCTCCCCTGTCTAAATTATGTGAACGTGTTGTTTCCGAGAAAGCTTGTAATTTGAACACTGTCTTTGGGGACCAAAGATTCAAAGTGGGGGGAGTGTGTAGCGGGGTCGTACCCCTTTTAGGGGAAGAGACTACATTCCCCATAATTCCCCAGGCTCCCGGGCTGCTTGTTTCCGCCCGAGAGGCTGCTGGGGGAGGTGATAAAAAGGAGGAGGAGAGACCGCCTCTTCCTCTTCTGACTGGGCTTCCTCTTGTGACTGGTCTCCCTCTTCTGACTGCGCTGGTGACGCGGAGACTTGTTCCTGAGGAGACACCTGTGCGGACCGGGCCTGCTGAAGGCCTGAAGCCTGGGCCTTGCAGCAGGTGGAGAGAGACTCTCATCCCTCAGAGTCAGCAGCAGCGGAGCGGAGACTCTTCCCTACAGTCGGTCGGTCGGAGTTGAGGACCGTAACGCAGGGGCTGTGACGGAGGAGACCGGACACCGCCATTGGAGGGACCGGAGCTGAGGACGGTACCCCAGGATTGGTGAGAGAGCTGAAAGGCTCATCCTGCATTGATACACACATTTTCATGCCTATTGAACTGCCAAGGCACAATTTACCTCAGAGCAGCAAATGTTACTTTCTGTGGATTACAAATACACCATTTAAAGCTACATGTGCACCACCTCTACAGATCTATTGCCGGTGAAGAACACTGTACTTATTCAAGGACTGAGCTCTATTGCTAGGGATCAGGCCTGGTCCGTTAGGTAGGCGCAGATAGATTTATTGCACCTCAGGGGTGCATAGCAGACGGTCGCTACACTTGGCGCTCCGTTCCCACTTGCTAGTTTGATACATATATGTGTACATGTTAAAGTGCATATTGCAGGGACCTGCTAAAGTATTGTAAGTCATATGTTCAAATGCATGTTACTATTTCTTTTCCTTACTGCCAAAGTAAAGCCAGTTATTCTTATCTCAGCAGTCTGCTTGTGAGTTCATACCCATTACACTTAGAGTATAAGTGATATCTTTATGTGCATAGATACATACCCCTTTACTAACTGTGCCAGAGCGGGTAGAGCAAATTGCCGGGGGTTGGTGGAGCTGTACTCAGGGACCCAAAACAAACCAGCGGCCCTCTTAACTGGGGGTATCGCTACACAAGTATTTGATGTTTGCACAGTAGATGTAAAGGTCATCCAGATGATCCAAATTTATTGTTGCATCCTGGGAATTATTTTGGGCTAAAAACTTTTAGTAAAGACCTGATCCCATTCCTCCCCACCCCCATGCAGCTATGCAGCAACAGATCACTTCAAACTAGACATGTGCAATTTGTTTAGTTTTTTTTTTTTTTTTCGTTTTTTTTTCGTTTTTTTTTTTTTTGGTTATATTCGTTCATTCGTTATCGTACGAATGAACGAACGATTCGCTAAAAATTTTAACGAATAACGAATCGTTCGAATCGAACGAATCCGAAAGCAACGAAAATCCGAAAAAAACAAATTAGAAACAACAAATCTACGAAAGAAGAAAATCCGAAAAACAAAAACAGGAACCAACGAAAATCAAAATGAACGAAAAAATTCGTACATTCGTAACTTTTTTTTTTTTTGTTGAATTGGTAATTTTCCGCGTCCCTTACAATTGCGCTGCTTAACGTGCCTCGAATGGATTGAACGAAAAAATTCGTACATTCGTAACTTTTTTTTTTTTTGCGATTCGGAATTTTCCGTGCCTCTTACAATGGCGCTGCTTAACGTGCTTCGAATGGATTGAACGAAAAAATTCGTACATTCGTAACTTTTTTTTTTTCGATTCGTAATTTTCCGTGTCTCTTACAATGGCGCTGCTTAACGTGCTTCGAATGGATTGAACGAAAAAATTCGTACATTCGTAACTTTTTTTTTTCGATTCGTAATTTTCCGTGTCTCTTAAAATGTAATAATAGCATACACATTACATAAAATTATGAATTATGCTCCGATTACGAATCTACGAATGTAACGAATGTACGTATAAATACGAATGCGTCCGAATTTCGAATAAACGAAAATTAAACTAACGGAAAAACGAATCAATGAAAAAATAACTCTTACGAAAATACGAATCGTTACGAAGACGAACACCGACGACTTACGAATTTACGAATCGTTACGAATCAACGGAAACTAAAAAAACAAAACGAAAATAAACAAATTTTTTTGTTGTGCACATGTCTACTTCAAACAATGATCTATTGCTGGCTGCAATCAGGTATTAGCAATGCGGAAGCCAATTGCACAACTTGACTTGGGAAGTGTGTCAACCCATGCCTTCCTGTCCAAAACCATGAAATCAGACCGAGACAGAAGTACAGTTAAATCAGATGTAAGTCTAGGGCTTGCTGCTGCCTTGGTAAGTGAGAGAACAAAGCTCCAAGCAATGTGGACTATCTGTGGCCTGCAGCTTCAGCAAATACTGGCGATGACCCTCAAGGCAGAAGTATGGTAACACTGTGCTGTTTGAGAGTCATCTGAGAGGACAGCCACCATAGAGAGACCTTGGCTCCTCCCTTTGCGGGATTCAAAATCGGAGGCAGAGGCTTCATGAGCTGCTCCAGGAGATAACAGCCCCAGCCATTCCAAGAGATCTCTGGTTCGGCATTATTGGAGACTGCTTATACCACTATTGGTCCCAAGGAGGAATAGGATTCGATTGTCCGTCCCTGGCTGACCCTATAGAAGGAGATCCGGTTTGGTGCCTATCTGGATGGTTGAGATTTATCCCGATATCAGCATATGGGCTTATCTGAGCTTGCCCTCTGGTAAGCGCATTCTACTAACGGTGGTGGATCACGGTGTTCCTGATTTTCACAGTCACTATTTAAATGATTTCACCCTGTCACATTTATGAACACGGTTTCATTTTTATCACTGGACTTGTATGGATATTTATAAATTTTTTTTTTTTTTTTTTTTTTGGTTTAACCCTTTTTTCTTGGATTTTCATCACTTCCAATTTGCACATTTATTTATTTAAATTTGAGTCACTAGCGCGGCTTTTTGTAATATTTTACAGTTAAATCACACTTGTTTAATAATAAAGTAAAAAGAACAAACCTAGTCAAAACATGGCCAAAGTTCAGTAACCGGAATGGATAGTCAGCCAAGCCAGAAGTCAGGGATCAATGTAGTGGAACAGCAAGCAGGATTTGGAGCCAGAAGGGATGTCAGCAAAGCAAGTCTTGAACAGGAAAGCAGGAGATGTCTCTGTGATGTTGACCAAGGCGAAGGCAGAGATCCTCTGGACTGGACGGCTTAAGTAGGCAGGACTGACGAGCAGGATATCATCAACAGCTGAGTAACTGTGGAGAGATAGAAGCTGGCAATTAGCCGACAGCCGACAGCCCTTCCTTCTCAGCTCTGAGAAGGAAGGGCTGAGCCCAGCCCTGACACTGCCCCTTTAAGCGACTCCAGTTCGGTAACAGAAATTCCCTCCCATATCAAAATTGAGAACTTTGAGCATGTATTCAAGGTCACTTCCAAACGAACCCCTATGGGTCCTCGACTTTCCGGACTGAGCGGGCCTAGACAGTGACATGGCGCTGTGCAAAGCTCGTTGGCTGGTGGCAGGCTCTGAATGCGAAGCCGTTAGCTATAAGAATCAACAAAGAGAGAAAACACTGACTGTGTCGCAGTAATTTCCCCTGTGAGCCGCGCTCGGTGTTATTTCTGTTCTCTGTTAATTTCTCATGAAGCTTTCACAAACATGGGAATGGGGAGAGAGAACCTTTCCTTGTATGAGTCCCAGTGCGGGAGCTAAGTAGGAGTATAGAGTGGAGTTTGTGTACAGCCTACAAAGGTTGATATTTCACTCTTTATTTTTGTGGGATACATTGACAGTTTGCTCTGGGAAATGTCTTAAAGCAGAACTGTTCTATCTGAGGGTGCACGGCATACTTGTACATAATGCCCAACTTACCTCTTATGCCGCGTACACACGGTCGGAATTCTCGTCGGAAAAAACTCTGATGGTTTTCCCGTCGGAATTCCAACGGAATTTCGCTCAAACTGTCTTGCCTACATGGTCACACCAAATTCCGACGGTCAATAACACCACGCCTTAAAAAACGTTCGACTGCACTATAAAAGGGAAGTTTAATGCTTCCGAGCATGCGTCGAATTGTTTCCGAGCATGCGTCGGAATTTTGCGCGTCGGAATTGCATACACACGATCGGAAAATCCGATAGAAAGGTTTTCCGTCGGAAAAATTAAGAACAGGTTCTCAATCCAAAGTCCGTCGGAAATTCCGACAGAAAAAGACCGATGGGCATACACACGGTCGGAAAATCCGATGAAAAGCTCCCATCGGATTGTTTCCATCGGAAATTCCGACCGTGTGTACGCGGCATCTTTTTCCAGCACGGCCATGACATTATTATTACTATTATAAACAATGTGCCTCCCTTTCCCAGCTAACGTGACTTCGATTGTGCTTGGTTCTTTCTTGGACCATTGGTGGCGCATTTCCTCTCGGGCCCGGAGTCTGTTGTCATGAATCAGATGTGACCAGAACTGCATGGACAACAACAGAGGAAACCAAATGTATGTAAAGTGAGATAATGTAATTTATTTAACCACTTACCCACTGGGCAGTTAAACCCCCTTCCTAACCAGACCAATTTTCAGATTTCGGTGCTCTCACACTTTGAATGACAATTACTCAGTCATGCAACACTGTACCCAAATTAATTTTGTATCCTTTTTTTCACACAAATAGAGCTTTCTTTTGGTGGTATTTAATCACCGCTGGGTTTTTTATTTTTTGCGCTATAAATCAAAAAATACTGAAAATTTGGTTAAAAAAATAAAATAAATAAATAAATAAAATTCTTTGTTTCTATTAAAATTTATTGCAGAGTATTGGCGAGTATTGGCGAATATTGGCAGAGTATTGGCGAATATTGGTAGAGTATTGGCGAGTATTGGGCGAGTATTGGCAGAGTATTGGCAGAGTATTGCAGAGTTGCACAGTGGTGGCAGAGCATTGCACAGTGGTGGCAGAGCATTACACAGTGGTGGCAGAGCATTGCACAGTGGTGGCAGAGTAGCTGTCACTGACCAGCACTGTGGGCACTACACATCCAGCCCACAGCGCTGGTCCCATCTCCCCCCCCTTTCCGCTTCTCCCCTCTCACTGCACAGAGAGGTGAGGGAGGAACCGGCGTGTACATGTGATCGCTCCATCATTTGACTGAGCGATCACATGGTGGCGCGCGGGAGCAAGTTTCTGGGAGGACGTCCGTAGGACGTCCACCCAGAATAAGCCGACCGCGCTGTAGCCGTCTTTCGGCTATGGCCCGGTCGGCATGTGGTTAAGGTAAGTAATATAGATACAACACCTCCAATACAACACATTGCACAACAAACCAACTGACAGACAGAGACCCACAAATAACAACAGTCAAACAGGTATATACAATAGATGGGGAATAACGAAATCGTAAACGTAGCCAGGCTAGGGTCATCAACGGGAGATCAGCAGATGGGGGCAGGGAGCAAACAGGACAGGGAGTGGATGGATGGATCAGGCTGCAGGGCAAGGGTAAAGGTAACAGGGTCACAGAAGGGACAGGTTCAGGTTCCAGGTTCAGGTACAGGGTTCAGGTACAGGGTTCAGGTACAGGGTTCAGGTACAGGGTTCAGGTACAGGGTTCAGGTACAGGGTTCAGGTTCAGGGTTCAGGGTTCAGCTACAGTGGATCGCAGGTACAGGTCAGGGCTCAAGGACAATACCAAGGCAAGTGTGAGAGTGCTTGCCGGGTATTAATACACATTACCTGCAATCAACCTCAGGTGACGCCTGATCGCAGGAGATAATGTCAGCTCCACACTGCCAGGAGACTCCCACTGGTGGACACCAGTACTGCGGCCCAAGGATCAGACAGTGCCACCAGCAGGTGAAACCTTTCCAGACAGTTCCAGACTGCCAGGAGACACTGGCTGGTGGACACCAGTACTGCAAGCCAAAGGTCTGACAGTGCCACCAGCAGGTGAAACCTATCCTAACATCTGTGTATCCTGTGCTGGCACTTCCACATCTTCTGATGCACTCACCGCAGATCTGTCGCAATCAGAAGTGACAGCTTCATACAGGCCGTCGACCGGAAATGATGTAAACCTCTGCGGCGTTAGACAGTTGTTTAATCTATTGCTCTTGAGAACCCCCAGACGAAGACCCATGAGTCGAAACGCAGAGAGATACCCACAACTTTGGGATATAGAGCTGCACTTTGGATGAAGGAAATCTCATCATCTCGTGTCTATCCTGCATGTATTATTGCTGCATGTAATTTTTATTGTTTTAAGATTGTATCCAATAAAATATCTTGTATTTTATATATATATACCCTGTTTCCCCGAAAATAAGACCTAGCGTGATTGTCGGTGATGGCTGCAATATAAGCCCTACCCCCCAAATAAGCCCTACCCTTTTTCCCCGAAAATAAGCCCTACCCTGAAAATAAGACCTACAAGGACTTTAACAAGGGCTTATTTGTTGGGTAGGGCTTATATTGCAGCCATCACCAACAATCATGCTAGGTCTTATTTTCAGGGAAACAGGGTATATATATATATATATATATATATATATATATATATATATATATATATATATATATATATATATATATATTTTGTTATAGTGGTGCAATTTTCGTATGTGTTTGCTTTGTTGTGTGTTCTGCTCTGATTATGGCTGCTGTGTTTCCCGATTGTGTGTATCTGCTTTAGCAACTAGTGTGCTCTGACTTTGTGTGTCTCCTGTCTTTGTATGTGTTTGCTTTAAAGCGGAGTTCCACCAATTTTTTTTTTTTTAAAGTCAGCAGCTACAAATACTGCAGCTGCTGACTTTTAAAATATGGACACTTACCTGTTCAGGGTGCCCGCTATGTCCTCACCCGAAGCCGATCAGGTGGATGCGCTGCCATCTTCGGTAAGGGAATCAGGAAGTGAAGCGGCTTCACAGCCTGGTTCCCTACTGCGCATGCGCGAGTCATGCTGCCCGTCCTCACAGGTCCCTGCTCTCTTCTGGGACTTGTGTGTCTCCCAGAAGACAGCGGGGGGGGACAGAGGAGGGGCCGGTCATGGTGTAGATCACTGCGGAGCCTGCGGTGATCTATGCACATAAGTGGGAGCAAATACCTGGATTAAACAGGTATCTGCTCCCCCCTCCCCCCTGAAAGGTGCCAAATGTGACACCGGAGGTGGGGAGAAATCCGATCAGCGGAAGTTCCACTTTTGGGTGGAACTCCGCATTAACCCCTTTTGTATGTAGGCAGGGCCGCTGATAAGGCAGTAAGTCAGCCCTCCTGTACTGGGCCCTGGCCCCATCAGTTCAAATGGGGGACCTACTGAGCAGGAGGGCCAGCTGTACTACCTTACTGCAGACCAGCGGCGGCTGGTGCTCTATTTTTTGGGGGGAGGGGGGTGGCACTCGGTCGGTCAAACCCCCCACCCCATCGCTCGCGGTCAATCAGCAAAATCCTCTCCGCTCGCCCGTCAGCCCCGCATTTACCCCATCCAGGTCGTGGACAGCTTCAGCGGCTCCCCCCTGCGTCTCCTCCTCTTCCCCCACTGCTTCTGCTCCCAGCCAACATGGTCGCTTCTCCTCTTGGCCAATCGGGTCTCAGGACCCTTATCCCCTTATCTCTGGGCTTTTCCTGACCCTGGCCTTGGGCGACCTTACTGCCCACTGCCTGTATTCAGCTGCTCTAGTCTGGGTAAGGGAGGGTCTGTTTAAGAAGGTTTTTGACACTGGCTAGGGGCCGTGCGGCTCCTCCAGTCCCTTCAGCTGGATCTGACATGTCTAGCACCTCAGGCAGGACTTCCATTGCATGTGTTTGCTTCAACCACTGGTGTGCTACAGACATGAGCAATTTGTTTAGTTCCGAATTAGTTTTTTAACTAATTGCGACAAATTCGTTAATTTGGAATTATCTTAATTAACGAAACCCCGTTTAGCAAATTTATCCAAATATTTGTCAATTTGAATATTAGAAAATTCCTAAATTCCTATATTAGAAAATTCGGAAATTAAAAAATTCGAAAATTTTTAAAACAATACCCAGTAATGAGAACATGAAAGAAGTTTGTTTGAAGTCTTTTGCAAATATATTAAAAATAAAAAAAAATCCCATGTACATAAGTATTCACAGCCTTTGCCATGACACAATTGAACTCGGTGTATCCTGTTTCCACCGATCATCCATGAGATGTTTCTACAACTTGATTGGAGTCCACCTGGGTTAATTCAGTTGATTGGACATGATTTGGAAAGGCACACACCTGTCTATATAAAGGTCCTACAGTTATAAGTGCATGTCAGAGCACAAACCAAGCCATGAAGTCCAAGGAATTGTCTGTAGACCTCCAAGAAAGGATTGTATAGAGGCACAGATCGGGGGAAGGGCACAGTAAAAATGTCTGCAGGATTGAAGGTCCCAATGAGCACAGTGGCCTCCATCACCTGTGAATGGTAGAAGTTTGGAACCACCAGTACTCTTCCTAGAGTGGGCCACCCAGCCAAACTGAGTGATCGGGGGAGAAGCGCCTTAGTCAGGGAGGTGACCAAGAACCCGATGGTCACTCTGACAGAGCTCCAGCATTTCTCTGTGAAGAAAGGAGAACCTTCCAGAGGAACAACCATCTCTGCAGCTCTCCACCAATCAGGCCTGTATGGTAGAGTGGCCAGATGGAAGCCACTCCTCAGTAAAAGGCACATGACAGCCCACCCAGAGCACCCGAAGGACTCTCAAACCACGAGAAACTAAATTCTCTGGTCTGATGAAACAAAGATTGAACTCTTTGGCCTGAATGGCAAGTGTCATATCTGGAGGAAACCAGGCACTGCTCATCACCTGACCAATACCATCCCTACAGTGAAGCATGGTGGTGACAGCATCATGCTGTGGAGATGTTTTTCAGTGGCGGGAACTGGGAGACTGCGTCAGGATCGAGGGAAAGAATGTAGCAATGTACAGAAACATCCTTAATTAAAACCTACTCCAGAGCACTCTGGATCTCAGGCTGGGGCAAAGGTTTACAGGACAACAACCCTAAGCACACAGCTAAGATAACAAAAGTGTGGCTATGGGACAACTCTGTGAATGTCCTTCAGTGGCCCAGTCAGAGCCCAGACGTGAACCCGATTGAACATCCCTGGAGAGATCTGAAAATGAGTGTGCATCGCAGCTCCCCATCTAACCTGATGGAGCTTGAGAGGTCCTGAAAAGAAGAATGGGAGAAACTGCCCAAAAATAGGTGTGCCAAGCTTGTAGCATCATACCCAACAAGACTTGAGGCTGTAATTGGTGCCAAAGGGGCTTCACCAAAGTATTGAGCAAAGGCTGTGACTACTTATGTACATGGGACTTTTTCCTTTTTTATTTTTAATAAATTTGCAAAGATTTCAAACAAACTTTTTTCACATTGTCATTATGCGGTACTGTTTGTGGAATTTTGAGGAAAATTATGAATTTAATCCATTTTGGAATAAGACTGTAACATAACAAAATGTGGAAAAAAAGAAGCGCTGTGAATACTTTCCGGGATGCACTGTAGGGAGCAATTTATAGTGGTAAAAAAAGCATGATTGCAGTCATTTTTATTTAGCTAGATGAGCTCAACAAATAATACTAATAATAATTATTATTAGCAGTAGTAATAGTATTAGTATTGTTATCACTAATATTTTTATATATAATATATAGCTATAATTGCCTTTTTTTTTTTTTTTTTAGCTACCTTAGCTCAAAAATGTCATATTATTATTATTTATGCTATAAAACCCCATAAAAAAAAATCCTAAGCCTAATACCGCGTACACACGGTCGGAATTTCCGATGGAAACAGTCCGATGGGAGCTTTTCATTGGATTTTCTGACCGTGTGTATGCCCATCGGTCTTTTTCTGTCGGAATTTCCGACGGACTTTGGATTGAGAACCTGTTCTTAATTTTTCCGACGGAAAACCTTTCTATCGGATTTTCCGATCGTGTGTATGCAATTCCGACGCGCAAAATTCCGACGCATGCTCGGAAACTTTTGAACGCATGCTCAGAAGCATTAAACTTCCCTTTTATAGTGCAGTCGAACGTGTTGTATGCCGGGGTGTTATTGACCGTCGGAATTTGGTGTGACCGTGTGTAGGCAAGACAGTTTGAGCGAAATTCCGTCGGAATTCCGACAGGAAAACCATCAGAGCTTTTTCCGACGAGAATTCCGACCGTGTGTACGCGGCATTAGGGTCTACTTAGACATTGAACCTGCATGGAAAAATGTGTGATTGTTGGGTATAACTTGTGTGAGTCTTGTGTAAAAAAGGTTAATAATAGATACAGTAAATGGCATCCACTTTTAGATCTACACTTTTCTAGGTGGCAATTTATAAAAAAACATATGATTGCTGTCATTTTTATTTAGCTAAATTTGATCAACAAATTAAGTACCGTATATACTTGAGTATAAGCCGACCCGAATATAAGCCGAGGCACCTAATTTTACCACAAAAAACTGGGAAAACTTATTGACTCGAGTATAAGCCTAGGGTGAGAAATGCGCAGCTACTGTAAGTGGAAAAGAGGGTCAACAATGCCCATTTGCAGCCTCACTGTGCCCATTTGCTAGCCTCACTGTGCCCATTTGCAGCCTCACTGTGCCCATTTGCAGCCATAGGTCCCCCGAACCTCAAACTCAGTAGTTAAGGGTTCCTAGATGCCCCCTAGCTGCAGCCAAAATTTGGGGTCTCTGAACCCAAAGGGTCCCAAAATTACATTGCTGCAGGTGGACACAGTTGACCGAATTTGGGGCCACTTAGTGCTAGGAACCCCAAATTTGGTGCGCAAATCCAGTGGAACTAGCCCTATAACATATCCAAAGCTGGGGTCCCGAGATACGGGGCCCCAAAATTGGTTCAGAAAATGTAAAGCACTTTTCTGCAGCAGAGAATGCCATTTTCCGAACCAACTTTGGGGCCCCGTATCGGTGCTAGGAACCCAAGTGGCCCCGAGATACGGGGCCCCAAAGTCTGTTCGGAAAATGTCATTCTCTGCTGCAGAAAAGTGCTTGACTCGAGTATAAGCCGAGGGGGGCATTTTCAGCACAAAAAAATGTGCTGAAAAACTCGGCTTATACTCGAGTATTTACGGTAGTTAATAATAATGATGAGCATAATAATAATAATAATAATAATAATGTATTTAGCTAAATTTTCACAACAAATTAAGTAGTTAATAATAATGATGATGATAATAATAATAAGTATTATTATTAATATTATTATCATTATTATGATTTATTCTATAAAACCCTATAAACCCTATTTACACATTGGACTCAATTAAAAAAAAAAAAATAGATTTTTGTGAGTCTTGTTTGAAAACATTTAATAATAGATAATAGGCATCCACTTAGATTAGCTCAACAAATGTATTTTTACAATTATTATTATTGTTATTATTATTATTAGTAATATTATTATTATGTTTGTGTGTTTGTTTTTGTTATACTATAATGGACCTATTTTATTTATCTATAAGGGTTTATTTATAATACTAATAATATTAATCATCATCATAATATGTATAGTAATTATTATTATTAATATTATTATTCTTTTTTTTTATTAATATTTCTTTCTTCTTTTTTTTTTTAATGCTATAATGGCCCTTTAAGTCAGAACATTTGCTATAAAGGCGCCTATTTTATGCTCATCCAAAGCTTTATATTTGCGTAAATGTCATGCATTTCCTTCAGGTCATGTCAATGATTTTCCTGAGCTTTGATTTCTCTCTCGCTTCTCACCTCTGGGAAAGTTCCTGTGATATGCGTTACATTTATAGAAGGATTTGAATACGATAAAAATAACACAGATGAAAGCGCCATCGGATCAGTGCCACCTGATGATACAGGATCGTCCCTTGGAGCCACTTTCATTAGTAAATGTCACAAGAGTGGACAACTCAATCCCCGACCAATTAGGGATGTAGTACATTCGCAGCTGCCGCACGCTCAGGCGGCCCCCACCGCGCCGGCCAAATGTGATTTCAGAGCTGGCTGCAGGCACACCACATGCGAACGGCACAGGTCTATAAATTGGACTTTCAAGCAAGCCAATTGCGTATTTCAGTGAGATGAAGTGGGCAATTAGCAGCTTCTAATTCCGCAAACGAAGGGCCTTATTTGTCGCACTGGCAACGAAGGGGAGCGCGACGCTGAATGAAAAACCAGGCTGCAAATGGCGTTCAAAGGCCCAGTCACGTGATTGCATCTCTAATCCCCCACATTTCGTTTTCTCTTTTTTTTGTCTCCCTGGAACAGCTGGCCTCATTAAAACCGTATCTACAGGGATGGGCAAGCAGCCTCGCTGTAACCTCTTTGGTGCCAAGTTGCTGCATTGTGCAGGCAGACAGTGAAAAGCTTTTTTAAGCTGTATTGTACTGTTACAAAGACCGAAAAAATATTTGGGCCGGAGAGAACCGTGCGGCCAGCGAAGGCTGACCAAGCCTTTAGGTCAACTGTAAATGCCTAAAAGAGGTTTACAACTCTTCAATAAAGGGGACTACCGAGGACTCATAATAAAATCTCATATCACGAGTCCTTGATAGTCCCCTTCATTGAGGAGTAAACCATTCTGAAAAGTATTTGGGCCTGGAGAGAACCACAAGACTAGCGAAAGCTGACCAAGGCTTCAGGTCAACGTTAAACGTTCAAATAAGGTTTCCAAATCTTTAATAAAGGGGACAACCAAGGACTCATATGAATATCTCATGTTATGAGTCCTTGATTGTCCCCCTTATTGAGAAGTAAACCATTCTGAAAAGTATTTGGGCCTGGAGAGAACCACAAGACCAAGGCTTCAGGTCAACGTTAAACATTCAAATAAGGTTTACAACTCTTTAATCAAGGGGACAACCAAGGACTCATATAAATATCTCATGTTATGAGTCCTTGATTGTCCCCCTTATTGAGAAGTAAACCATTCTGAAAATAATTTCGGCTGGAAAGAACTGCGAGACCAGCGTAGGCTGACCAAGGCTTTATGTCAACGTTAAACATTCAAAGGAGGTTAACAACTCTTCAATAAAGGGCACTACCAAGGACTCATAATAATATCCCATAATATGAGTCCTTGATAGTCCCCTTTATTGAGAAGTAAACCATTCTGAATTAGGTTGTGTTACCCAGGAGTCACTCCAGACTCATTACTTGGAATTGTTCTTCCTTTCAACTTTAAGCGCTTCAAGGATTTTATCCAACGTCATTGCAGACCCCCATCATACCTCCTACCATACCATCTTACTATACCTCTGAATTGAGAAAGAGGGCTTTTTTTTCCAGAGAACTGGCGCAGGTACTCCACCCTCCCTCAAGTCCCCACTTGTCTACACCCCCTGCCTAGTGCCTACCTCTGAGCACCATCCCTTGTCTCCACCCCCTACCCACCTCCCAGTACCGCCCCTTTTAGTGAATACAGAACCAAGTAGAGATGCACCGATACTGGTATAGGTGCCGATACTCAGTATTTTCACGAGTACTCCCGATGCTTAAACCAATACGTTGCGGTGCGATTTGCGTCTATTCAAAATGAATGAGCGTAAATTGCACCACAATGTATCGTAACTTGGCATCAGCGAGTACTTGACCGAAAGTATCGGTACTCGCCTATAAATAAATGGTATCGGTGCATCCCTAGAACCAAGTATCATTTTTTGGTGATAAATAATTTGTTAATGATAACAAGAAAGGCAGTTAAATAGCTCCCCTGCAGCCAGGAAACACTAGACGCCCCCAGGAACAATACTAACCCACCACAGTAACAATATATCCTCCCAGGCAACAGTAGATACCTCCAGCAACAATAAATGACCCCAACACCCAGCAACAATAGACCTCCCCCAACAGTAGAGTCCCCCCAGCCAACCTCCTAGTGCACCAGCCCTTGTCCTTGCCTACCCCACCCACCTCCCAGTACCCTTTTAGTGATTTAGAACCAAATATTATTTTGTGGTGCTAAGTAATTTGTATTGAATTTGTTAATGATAACAACAAAGTCAGTAAAATGGATCCCCTGCAGTCAGCAACACTAGACCCCCTCAGCAACAATACATCCTCCCAAACACAATAGATCCTCAAAAGCAACAGTAGATACCTCCAATAACAATAGATTCCCCTGGCAGTCAGCATCTATAGACACCCCAGCATCTAGAAACAACAGACCTCCCCCTTCAACAGTAGATTCCCCCCAGCCCACCTCCAAGCACCATCCCTTGCCGTTGCCCCTATCCACCTCCCAGTACCACCCCTTTTAATGAATACAGAATCAAGTATCATTTTGTGGTGCTAAGTAATTTGTATGGAACTTGTTAATGATAACAAGAAAGGCCATAAAATACATTACATCCCCGGAAGCCAGCAACACTAGGCCCCTTCAGCAACAATACACCCGCCCAGAAAAAATAGATCCTCCCAGGTAACAGTAGATACCTCCAACAACAATAGATTACCCTGGCAGCCAGCATCTATAGACACCCCAGAAACCAGCCGCAATAGACCCTCTCCTCAACAGGAGACCCCATACAGCAACAATAGATCCACCATCAGCAACAATAGCCCCCCCCCCCCCGGGTATCAATATATGCCCCAGCAACCAGTAACAATAGACCCCTTCCCCTGCAACAGTAGAAACCCCCCGGCAACAATGGACCCCCAACAGCAACAATAGACCCTCCCTTGCCAGTACATACATTCAATAGTGGAGGTACCAGAACTGCATACCATTGCAATCCCACTGAAAAAAGGTATTTTTGTTTAACATACTTACCAACATTTCAAACCCGATCCATAGGACACAGTTAAGCCCACCCACAGTCTATTTCAGGCCCCCCTACCCCTGTGACTGGATAAGCCTGCCCAGACTCTGCCCACTTAGAAGAGTGGCACGTTCAACCCCTGCCTCTAATTATCTTGGCACCCCCACTTGTGGCACCTGTAATAAATGCCCTATTGGGTTACTATGCACGTGCAGTAATACTAGACCTGCATAGATTTCCCTCATTCTACTTGTTGGCTGAATGAGAGAAGTCTAATCAATTCCTCCATCCATACTAAACAGAATCGATAGCGGAATCCCCACTGCCAACACTAAAAGCTGCTTGAATACCCAAACAGTTACTTCATCTGATAGGGAGCAATCACTTCTCAAATAACAACATTCCAGACGGTTCCTTCGATTTTTTTAATAGAAATTTATTGTCTCAACAAGGCCACCCACGGCTCAAATTTTGGCCAGTTCGGCAAGAATCCATGGAAATTTGAGCATGTGTATGGCCAGATTACCTCAAATAAGGGTGACACTTTGATCCCAGGACATTGCCCGGGACAGAACATGATCAGGACTGAGGTTCAGGATGCAGGACTATCCCGGCAAAACTGGACAGTTGGCATGTATGGTTTTAAGCACAAAGTATGGAGGCAAAGGACACAGCCAAATGCTAAGCATCATGATCTATGCATTGGCCCCCACACCAATGTACACTTCAGGATGCACATGGAGATCTGTGCTTATCCTGCAAATCCAACCACCTGTGATTGGTTTGAACAGGCTGCCTGCACGGCAGGGGCGTAACTAGAAATCACAGGGCCCCATAGCAAAATGTTGTATGGGCCCCCCCACCACCACCACAAAAAAAAAAGAACTAATGCCAGACACCCCCTAAGTACAGACACCCCACAGCATTACAGACCCCACCTCAGTGCAGACACCCCCCTCAGTGCAGGACCCCCCCTAGCAGTACAGACACCCCCCCAGTGCACACCATCCCCTCAGTACAGACACCCTTCCAGTGCAGACCTCCCCAACATTACAGACCCCCCAACAGTGCAGACCCACCCCCCTCAGTGCAGACCCCCCTAAGTAGTACAGAACCCCCCCCCCCAGTAGTACAGACACCCCCCTCAGTACAGACCCCCCACCCAAGTGCAGACCCCCTTAGTACAGACAATCCCCCATTACAGACCCCTCCACCTCAGTGCAGGCCCCCCTTAGTACAGACAATCCCCCATTACAGACCCCCCCCACCTCAGTGCAGACCCCCTTAGCACAGACACCCCCCACCCAAGTGCAGACCCCCCACCTCAGTGCAGACCCCCTTAGTACAGACAATCCCCCATTACAGACCCCCCCACCTCAGTGCAGACCCCCTTAGTACAGACAATCCCCCATTACAGACCCCCCCCCCACCTCAGTGCAGACCCCCTTAGTACAGACAATCCCCCATTACAGACCCCCCCACCTCAGTGCAGACCCCCTTAGTACAGACAATCCCCCATTACAGACCCCCCCCACCTCAGTGCAGACCCCCTTAGTACAGACAATCCCCCATTACAGACCCCCCCACCTCAGTGCAGACCCCCTTAGTACAGACACCCCCATTACAGACCCCCCCACCTCAGTGCAGACCCCCTTAGTACAGACAATCCCCCATTACAGACCCCCCACCTCAGTGCAGACCCCCTTAGTACAGACACCCCCATTACAGACACCCCCACCTCAGTGCAGACCCCCTTTGTACAGACAATCCCCCATTGCAGACCCCCCACCTCAGTGCAGACCCCCTTAGTACAGACAATCCCCCATTACAGACCCCCCCCCACCTCAGTGCAGACCCCCTTAGTACAGACAATCCCCCATTACAGACCCCCCCACCTCAGTGCAGACCCCCTTAGTACAGACAATCCCCCATTACAGACCCCCCCACCTCAGTGCAGACCCCCTTAGTACAGACAATCCCCCATTACAGACCCCCCCCACCTCAGTGCAGACCCCCTTAGTACAGACACCCCCATTACAGACCCCCCACCTCAGTGCAGACCCCCTTAGTACAGACAATCCCCCATTACAGACCCCCCACCTCAGTGCAGACCCCCTTAGTACAGACACCCCCATTACAGACCCCCCCACCTCAGTGCAGACCCCCTTTGTACAGACAATCCCCCATTACAGACCCCACCACCTCAGTGCAGACCCCCTTTGTACAGACAATCCCCCATTACAGACCCCCCCACCTCAGTGCAGACCCCCTTAGTACAGACATCCCCATTACAGACCCCCCACCTCAGTGCAGACCCCCTTAGTACAGACACCCCCATTACAGACCCCCCCACCTCAGTGCAGACCCCCTTTGTACAGACAATCCCCCATTACAGACCCCCCCACCTCAGTGCAGACCCCCTTTGTATAGACAATCCCCCATTACAGACCCCCCCCCCCCACCTCAGTGCAGACCCCCTTAGTACAGACAATCCCCCATTACAGACCCCCCCACCTCAGTGCAGACCCCCTTAGTACAGACACCCCCACCTCAGTGCAGACCCCCTTAGTACAGACACCCCCATTACAGACCCCCCCACCTCAGTGCAGACCCCCTTTGTACAGACAATCCCCCATTACAGACCCCCCCACCTCAGTGCAGACCCCCTTTGTACAGACAATCCCCCATTACAGACCCCCCCCCACCTCAGTGCAGACCCCCTTAGTACAGACACCCCCACCTCAGTGCAGACCCCCTTAGTACAGACACCCCCATTACAGACCCCCCCCACCTCAGTGCAGACCCCCTTAGTACAGACACCCCCATTACAGACCCCCCCCCCCACCTCAGTGCAGACCGCCATCAGTAGACACCCCCAGCAATGCAGACACCCCCACCCATTACAGACCCCCCCCGGGTAGTGCAGACCCCACAGCAGACACACAGCAGACCCCCCCACCTCAGTGCAGACCCCCATCAGTAGACACCCCCAGCAATGCAGACACCCCCACCCATTACAGACCCCCCCGGGTAGTGCAGACCCCACAGCAGACACACAGCAGACCCCCCCACCTCAGTGCAGACCCCCATCAGTAGACACCCCCAGCAATGCAGACACCCCCACCCATTACAGACCCCCCCGGGTAGTGCAGACCCCACAGCAGACGATGCCCCCGGCCCTTACATACCTCAGAAACAGCGCCATGTGTGTCCCTCCTCCCAGGCTCCTCCTCCTCTCTGAATGTAAACAGAGAGGAGGGGAGGCGGCTTCGGTCCGCGCCGCTGTGTCCCTCCTGCGCTCCAGTCCAGAAGGCACGGTGAGCGGCGTTAGTGGTGCGGCTGCCGCTACCCACGGGTGTCACCCCCGCTAGCGGGTGTCACCCGGCGCGGCCCGCTCCCGCCTAGAAACGCCGCTCACCGGGCCCTTGATTGGCTGCGGGCCCCATAGCGACCGCATGTGTCGCTATGGCGGTAGTTCCGCCACTGCTGCACGGGTCTGCACAGAACACCTGTCATGTACCTGATTGAACACTGAAATAACGAGGTTGGCCTCTCTTTTATCTCCAGCCCAGGTCCCACTGAAGATGGAACAGAAGATACCAAGGGACAGGAGGAACACGAGTGCCGGCAGGTGTTGATAGGAGCGCTTGTAGCAGGTGAACTGACCCCAGTCAGGCTGTAAGAACATCAGGTCAGGAACAGTAACTGTGCATGGAGATCTAGCCGAAGTTAAAGAGGCACCCCATCTGCGCTGCAGGGTCTGTTAGTGAGGCTCGTCAGTGCTCCCAGCAGACTTGAGACAGGACCTCACTGTGGTGAGCAGAGCTGGTACAGAAGACAGCCAGGTAGGCACTCAAATAGGATGTGTGAACTGAGCCAGGAACAGAAGTGTGGTCACAGGAACAGCGGAAGTCATCAGCAGGCCGGCAGCGAGGTACAGAATCATAAGGCAGAGACGTGATCAGGAACAGAGCCAGGCTCAGGAACTGGCGACAAGGCAGAAGCAGGATCCCAGTTCAAGTCAGAAGCAAGTCGTGTCAGCAACAAGGGAACAAGCAGAGTAGTAGCAGGACATGGGGAGTAGCTGAAAGAGCAGTCTGCACTTAAGCATGAGCAGAAGCATCCTTAAGTAGCCTGTGTGGTGCCAACATACATTGAGTGCGAGCATGTGCGCATCCCTGTGCGCATGCGCTCGCCTGGTCACTATTCTGCTGAGATTGCCGCACGCATGCATGTTTCTACCAGCCAAATGTCTGATAGGCATTCTCTGACAACACCTATGCATTCTGCACAGGTGAAGACGGTCACTTCACACGTGTGTACAGTTAGGTACACCCCTAAGCATAGTGAGATGCACCCACAGGAAAGGAATCACTTGGTCCCAACGACACATAAATCTTATCCGGTGGGTGCATTGGATCTCTAAGCTCCACCTATTTTCAGGGGTCTAGGACTTCAGACTGTATGTTTTACCTCCTGTTTGGTGACAGCTGTAAAATGCTGGCGTTCATTTCATTTTCTGTGACAGTGGTCAACAGGTAACAATAGAGTGGGTGAATCGTCCCATTGGGGATACACAAAACAATAAAAACATGACAGGTTCTAAGGCTGGCCATAGATGGGCTTGAAATTCAGGCTCTAGGTGGTCCATCTAGTTCAACCAATAAAAAGGGGAAATTTTTTTTTACAATCCTATATACACAATCCTTCACCCACAGGTGATCCAAAGGAAGGCAAAAGAAAACCCAGCAAAGCATGATCCAATTCGCTCCAGCAGGGGGAAAAAATCCTTCCTGATCCCCAAGAGGCAATTGGATGTTCCCTGGATCAACTTTACCTATAAATGTTAGTACCCCGTTATATTATGTACACTTAGGAAAGTATCCAGGCCTTTTTTAAAGCAATCTACAGAGCTGGACAGAACCACCTCTGGAGGGAGTCTATTACACATTTTCACAGCTCTTACTGTGGATAAGCCTTTCCGTATTCTCTTTTCTTCCAGACGTAAAGAGTGCCCCCTTGTCCTCTGTGATGACCTTAAAGTGAATAACTCAACACAAAGTTCACTATATATATCCCTTATGTATTTATACATGTTGATCATATCCCCCCTTAACCTATTCTCAAGAGAGAATAAATTCAGTTCCTCTAATCTTTCCTCATAGCTGAGCTCCTCCATGACTCTTATCAGTTTGGTTGCCCTTCTCTGCATTTTCTCCAGTTCTCCGATTATCCTTTTTTTGAACTGGTGCCCAAAACTGAATTGCATATTCCAGATGAGGTCTTACTAATGATTTGAACAGGAGCAAAATAATATCTTTCTCTCTGTTCATACCTCTCTTATACAAGAAAGGACTTTGTTTGCTTTGGAAAATGCAGCTTGGCATTGCATGTTTCATATTAAGCTAACGATCTACCAAAACCCCCAGGTCCTTCTCCACCATTGATTCCCCCAGTTGTACCCCCCTAGTATGTATGTTGCATGCATATTCTTAGCCCCTAAGTGCATAACTTTACATTTATCATCAATTAACCTCATCTGTCACATAGTTTCCCAATTAAACAGAGCATTGAGGTCGGCTTGTTGTTTGGAGACTTCCTATAAGGACGTTATCCCACTTTATAGCTTGGTGTCATCTGCAAAGACTGAAATGGTACTTTTAATCCCAGACTCTATATCATTTATAAATATATTAAAAAGTAAGGGTCCCTGTGATAGACTCTCCCGGGACAGAGGCTTTTGGAGGGGACTGAATGCTAGCGTCTTGCCTACCCACTATGGGCCCTGGCATTTGAGGGAGCTGCAAGCCTTTGGGTAGATGTTCTGTTATGTAATGCAAAAGGACATTATTAAGGAGGCCATGATGGTCTTTGCCAGCTTGGGTCTCATAGATGATGTTGATGTAATCAGCAAGCCACCTGTCTGGGCCCCCCTGCCATAATGTGTTTATTGTAAGTAGGTCCAGTGTGCCACCTAAGGGTCTTTCCCTCGTCGTTTGTGGTAATTAACTCTGCTAGTGTCTGAAGGTGTTCAGTGTTTATACTTATGATAATGTCTATTGTAGTTTGTGAGCTAGGAGACAGCATGTCTGACCTGGAAGGTCAGACCTCTGAGTCATCCAGGGGGTAATTTAACATCATGTTTATAGTAGATGTCTGTTGTTGTAATTATATTCCTGTGTGCAGTTTGTATTGTTAGGGTAACCTCATCAGAATGGGGTGAATGTCCTTCTGAAGTGTATAAAAGCCTGTCGACTTGTTCAAATAAACAGTTCTTATTCTGGTTTACTCAAAAACTGGTGTTGCCTAGTTCTTGGGGTAACTATAGCCAGGGGGGTAACTATAGCCAGACCCACTGGTCTAGTGTTTTAGAGCTTAGGAAGTGATATACTGACGGAAGCACTCAAGCGGAGTGTGGGACGTTCCGTTACAGTCCCAACACTGATCCTTGCGGTACACCACTGATAGCCTTAGACCATTCAGAGTAAGAATCATTAACCACGACTCTCTGAATTCAGTCTTTTAGCCATTTTTCTATCCATTTACAAACTGATTTTTTCAAGCCTGTAGACTTTACCTTACACATTAGCCGTGTGTGGGGAAATATCACCTCCACAGCCACCCCTCTGTCCAAGTATACTACGTCCACAGCCACCCCTCTGTCCAAGTATACTACATCCACAGCCACCCCTCTGTCCAAGTATACTACATCCACAGCCACCCCTCTGTCCAAGTATACCACATCCACAGCCACCCCTCTGTCCAAGATTTTTTCTTATCGTCTCATAAAAAAAAATCTGATTTGTCTGACAACTTCTGTCTTTCATGAATCCATGCTGTATGTTGCTTAAAAAACTCATCTATGTGGTCTTTTATTAAACTTTCCCCCAATTTTTTTTTTTTTTTTAAGTTGATTTAAAAGTTTACTGAGCCAGATTATAGGCATTATAGCCAGAGTATAGGGTGTTAGTCAACGTTTAAATTTTTTCTGTAAAAGTGAATTAACCCGTTAATCCGCTCCATCCAAAACTCAACTCTATGATTGCGGCCCATGAATGTAACATAAGGCAAATGTCCTCCAGATATTAGATAGATGGTGACAAGCAGAGTTGGATCGAATTAATGAGGAAGGTGAAGGTGTCTCATAAATCCAACAAATCTTTCGATGGAGGCTTAGCGACCTGCAAATTGCTCTTTCCTTGTTTTATCAATTTAAACATAACTTTGTCATTTCTATACTTCACTGTAATGCGCCGGTCTTTCATTTTTTTTGGGATCGCAGACTTCAAATTCTGACACACTTTCTGAAAATTTTGATCTGCTAAATTATGAAGGCTCAAGCTTGCTTTAGTTGTCTGAGACCTCCGCTGTTTCCATAACCCAGATTGACAGAGCACAAAATTGGGTTAAAGTTTTCTTAGTAAAGTGTCACTCCAGGACCATCGATGAAGCGCTCTGACATGACAAATTTACATATTCATTGTCAGCCCATCTGCTCTCAATATTGTTTTTTCCTTTATTTTCTTATCTTTTTGTGACTGACAAGTGAAATAATTTTTTCTGTCCAAAGCCTAGGTGCAATTTGAAGGGTGGATATTTTTTTTTTATTTTCCTTTTCCACTTCAGAGCTCAATTTAGCCGATGAACAAATGCAATATTCAAAAAAAGTATATTTGTCTAGTTTCTTGTTCGTGTTTTCCTGTGGGGAGTCCCGATTGGGTCTAATTTGTCTGGCAGCTGATTAAATATCTTCATCATGAGTAGGCAGTGTTTCAAAAGAACATTTTCTAGGCGTTTGAATTTCAAGTGAAATCAATCACAGCGGTTTGATTGTTGAGCCTTTTTTAGGATGTATCAGTGCTCTCTTTTTACCAGTTAAAGAGGCTATATGTTCAAAGAAAACAATTACATGGATTTTAGGCATAATTTCGGGATCTGCTTTCAAGGGGAAAAATACAGCTGCTGTGATATGTACCCACGGATAAAAGGCAGATTGCATGGGTATGGTGCATGATGTAGCTCACAAAAATACCTCCAAGGTAACTTTGGTTGACGATAAATAAAAACTATATTTCATCTGTTTTTCAATTTTTAGATTTATATGCTAATCTGATTAGATTTAGCTTTGCATAAAAAAACTAGCAACATATAAAGCCTGGAAAAGTAAAAATAAATTAGCGGCTTTGGATGCAATGCTCATCTATCTCATGCAGAAGCTCCACTTCACCACTAGTGGTCCCCAGTCTTTCAGGTTGAACAATGTCTTTCAACCCACCACCTATGAGCGCAGCCTATCATGGAGCCATGCCCTTGGGGTTTGTCATCACACCAGCCTAGGTTCAGAATGCTAATGCATTAAAGATAACTCAGATACAGACAACAGTGCAGTGATTATTCCACAGCTGAACGTAGAAAAAAAAAAACAAGATATTGGATTGTTTCCTAAAAGTACATAATATAACTGGATACTAGCATTTATAGATAGAAGTTGATCCAGGGAATATCTGATAGCCTTTTGGGGGATCAGGACGGATTTTTTCCCCCTGCTAGAGCCAATTGGATTATGCTTTGCTGGGGTTTTTTGCCTTCCTCTGGATCAACTATGACCCCCCCCCCCCCCCAGTTTTTTATTGGTTGAACTGGATGGGCTTGTGTCTTTTTTAAACCAAATCATGTAACAATGATTCAAATAAAAAAGCAAATAGTAGAGTTTGTGATTGCATAATGAAAACTGGTGTTTTTAATAGTTGACATTAATCCATAGTGAACTTTTTGATTGACCATACTGTAAACAAACACCAAAGTGCACTATGCTCTATCCACAATTATTTTTAAGTGCAAACACCTTGTGTTCTCCACCAGCCACACTGTGAGGCTTACCAGAAGAGATGTGACTCTCACAGAAGAAGTCAAACAGCGCTTGTTGAACTATAGGAATAATGAGGTTGCTTATTGTGATGGAAGTCGCTTTGGGTGGGGGGCCCGTGGAACCCAGAATTCCTTGGAGAGGTTGGGAAACCCTTGTTTCAGCTCCCCAGGTCCCTCTTATGTATAATTCGCCCTGTGTCTATTAGGGCCACAGGGTGACCGAGAAAATGATGGACAGCTACTAATGGACATTGAGAATGTGGTTTAGATTACTTCCAATGGGACAGTAATATTTATCCCCAATATCTCCCTGGAAATATACAAAGACTATTCCTGGTTTATTTGATTCTGAACTATACATGTTAATTGAAAGAGCTGATCACATTGGCCTCTGTACACTGTAGGAGATGGATAGTCTGCTACTGGTGGCCTCCTGCAATTATGTGAAGGTGTCCTGTGTTTATACTTATGATAATTTGTATTGTAGTTTGTGAGCTAGGAGACTCTGACTCTGAGTCACCTAGGCTGGTTAAATGACGAGTTAATTAGCTCATGTTAATTTATGTTTCTGGTTACAGTTTGTATTCTTAAGGTAATGTGATCAGGAGGGGGAACCTCTTTTCAAGTGTATAAAAAGCCTGTATCCTTGTCCAATAAAACATTACCTGTTGCGGTTTTGTAACTGAGCTAGTCTTGCCTGGTTCTTGGTTACAATATGTGGCTGTAATATCTGATATCTGAAAGTCCAGACTGGAGGAAGCAGTGTACTGACAGAAGCACTCAAGCAGAGTGTGAGGACGGGTTCCGTGACACTTATGTCCTGGTTTTCCTCAGCAACACCAATATGGCATATTAAAAACACAAAAAAGAGCAAAACCGCTCCCAATAGTGTTAACTCTGGATAAAATTTTTTAATTAAAATCGGTTAAAAACACTCACAATGGCACTCTGTATGCAAAGTTTCGCATAAAACTAAAATTCCTGGAATCCTCGGTAGCAAAGCACACATGCGTGGTCACTAGGGTGGTCCCGATACCAATACTAGTACAGAGTATTTGCAGGGGTACTTGTACTCGTGCAAATGCTCCTGATGCCTAATCTGATGCCTGGACACAATTGGTGCGGCGGAAGGGGAAGTTATAATCACAGATCTCCCTGTGTGGCTTTCAATAAAGCAGCTGGAGGTTAGAGGAGGAGAAGCACACAGGGAGATCGGTGATTATAACTTCCCCTGCAGCTGCACTGGTTGTTCCTGAGTGTCCCCGGCATCCTTCTCCAACTCCCCTCTGTGTTCCTCCGTGTGCTCCTCTGGTGCCCCCGTCCTCCTCCGGTCCCCTCTGTGTGCTCTCTGCCCCCCCCCATCCTCCGCTCCCCCTCCGTGCGCTGTCCAGTCCCCCCCCCTGTCCTCCTCTGGTCCCCTTCTGTGCACTCCTCTGGTCCCCCGTCCTCCTCCGCTCCCCCTCCATGCGCTCTCCAGTACACCCCCGTCCTCCTCCAGTCCACTCCCCCTACATGCGCTCTCCGTTCTCCATCCCCCACTTCATAAAAGATCTTTCAGAATGGAGAGCAGAGAAAGGAGCTGGTAAATATGTCATTTACCAGCTTCTTCCTTTTCCGAATGGACAGAGTCAGTGATCACTGACTCTTTCCATTCATAACTGAGCATCGTAAACTGTGTTTACGATGCTTCAGTTTATGAATTGAGATAAGCCGATGTCTCCTCTTCATTCATCTTCAGTGCAGATGAGGCTGCTGAGAAAGGAACTGGGAAATCTCTATCCTCAGTCTATTTGCATATCTCAAAGGGGAGATGTGAGGGGTCTGTTTAGTCCCCTGACATCTCACCAAAGCCCCCCTACCCTAAGATTAAATAATAAAAAAAAACAGTGTAATAAATAAATATTCTAACGGAAATTGTAAAAATAATAAAAAATAAAATAAACACTGACACTGACTGTCCACTTCACTACACAGCGACTCACCTGGTTATCATTACCTTCCTCATTAGTCCAGCCTACAGTCGGCTCCTTTTTGCTATTTAAACTGGTTTGCTCATTTCCTCCGTTGCCTTTGTCTGGTCAACATCTCTGCTGTGTTCCTGTTATGACTTTGCCTGGCTGACGTTACTTCTGGTTCCTAAACCTGATCTTTGGCTTCTGACAATGCTGACTCCGGGCTCCCTGATTCCAGCTTGTCTAATTACCCGTTTTGGCTTCCTAACCTTGGCTTCTGTTTTTGACTGTTACTGATCTGTATTATTTTTATTATTTCATTAAAGTTGTGATTGCATTTTCTGTCTCTGCCTGGCTCATGGTCCCTGACATATACCTATTAAATATAACTCACATGTAGCCGTTTACAGTTCAACCTGTTTTGATACTTCTGCTCCAATGCTCCTCGTTGGATATCAACCCCAGCCTGGTTTCTGTTTTTTTTATTTGGTGCCTCTACCTATTTGGTTGTTGCTGACTATGGTTCAGCCTTACTATGGCTTTGCTTCTTGCACCTGCATGTTCATGTGCTCCATTTGTGCGCTAGCAATCTGCACAAGTACCAGTCTCAGCATCCATAACATCCCAGCAGTCTTGACCACCCAATGTGCCAGGACCTACTACAGGCACCCATACCATTCTTCATCCAGCTACACCCTGTCACCAACTCCAGGAGGTATTGGACAGAGGAAAAAAGGGAACAGCCTTTACAAGGTAGGTGGCAGACCCCTGCACCGGGGAAAATCGCCACATTGTTCTCCTACCCTTAGACTCCTTCCTCCTCCCATATGTCCTTGAAAAGATGAGCAGGGGCAGCCACCAAAGACTTTGAAAGTGAAAGTATTAATTATCCTCCTCCACACCGATCAGATACTGTGTTCATTCATAACCAAAGCATTGGCTGTATGGGGCCCCGTGGTTTCTAACAGCAGCCCTGCCCAAAGGATGCACAATAAACACCAAACGGTGGAAGGTTGGGCTCCAGGGTACTCAATTATAAAAACTGTCAAGAAAACTTGAAGAAATTATTTTAATTTAGCATTGCAAAAGTTGTTATGGATTTGCTCCTGGTTTCTCCAAACTGGAAAACAGACAAAACCATGGATGACAGACTGCTATACTGAAAGGCGATAGGAAACTTCACAATTATAACCCAAATTGCAAAACGTTTATAGCCAGCTTCGGTTGCATTTTCCTTTTTTTTTTTTTTACCGAATAGTGTCTTTGATATGTATCCAATCCAGGTGAGTAGTGTTTAGCGGAGCCCTCCTTTATTTTTATACCGACGTCTTTCAGGACTCTTCTCCTAAAATAAAGCCTCTTGCCTTTCCTTCCGCAGCTTGGAGACACATCCGCAGCTTTCCAATTCAGCTGGCGAATTTGCATTTTGATGAGCTCTCGAGTCGTTAAAAGATTACAAAGTAAGAAAAAAATAAGATACAACAGATAGAATGGGAAAGAGGCTTTTAAGCCTGATGGCACCGGGAGGTCAAATGAGCTGTGCATTGATAACAGCTGAGGTCAGCCAAGCCCGCATCGCTCTCCTAAAATCATTTTAAGAAATGAAATGGATTTCTGATTTGCGCGGCTCCCCAGTCTGAACACTGTTTAAATGTCTTCTTTTTTTTTTTTTTGTCCCTTTCTCGGCATACATTCATATGTTTGGCTGTTATTTCTTTTCATACCTAGCCCTGACAATTGCCAGTGTACAAAGTCAGGAATTGCCTGCATAGGTATTTGTGTCTTTAGTCATCATAGGGAGGAAATTGATGTCACAGCTGTGTAGACCCAAAGAGGGCGAAGGTAAATTGTAAATTTTTAGCCCCCCAAAAAATAGCTGGTAACAGAAAACAAAATGAAAATCCCCATTCCCTCTAAATATTATACAGGATTTATATAGCGCCAACAGTTTGGGCAGCGCTTTCTAATATTGGCTAATCTGAGCTGGCATACCATGCCTAATTTATTGGCGTATAACACGCACCTTTTCCCCCTTAAGATCGGGGGAAAGTCGTTGGTGCGTGTTATACGCCGATACCCCCCAAAAAAGTGACAAAAATAGTGATTGGCGCCGAAAGAGACCAAGCCGACTGTTCGGCTCCGCTCGTAGTCCCGCCTCCCTGCGCTCGCTCCCGAAACAGCAGGGAGGCGGGACCGCGAGCGGACCCGAACAGTCGGCTCGGTCTTTTCCTGCGGAGCTTCGGTCTTTTCCGGCGGCGCTTTTGTCTTTTTTGGCGGCGCTTCGGTCTTTTTCGTGGTCTGTCTCGGCGGCGGGAAATTTAAACGTGGGCAAGGCTGCAAATGACGCGGGCAAGCTGCAAATGACACTGGGCAAGCGGAAAATGACACTGGGCAAGCGGCAAATGAAACTGGGCAAGGCTGCAAATGACGCTGGGCAAGGCTGCAAATGACGCTTAAATGTAAGTTTTTTTTTTTTCCCTAAACTTCCCTCCTAAAACTTTTTTTCCTTAAAATACCTTCCTAAACTTGGGGTGCGTGTTATACGCCGATAAATACGGTACTTTAGGCTAACGGGCCTTTTTTCAAAAAATTATTTTGTTCTAAAGGCTGAACTTTAATCCGATTTGAAAAAAAAAAAAATTATGCAGCTGTTATACAGTGATGTGAAAAAGTATTTGCCCCCTTTCTAAATTTTTTTTTTTTTTGCATATTTGTCACACTTAAAGTGGAGGTCCCCCTAAAAAAAAAAAAAAATTAAAAGTCAGCAGCTACAAATACTGCAGCTGCTGACTTTTATTAATCGGACACTTACCTGTCCCAGGGTCCAGTGATGCGGGGGAACGAAGCCACCCCTCATTCCCTGCTCCACTCGCGGCCCAGGCATTCTTACTGTGGGCACCCGGCTGTGGTTTCACGCGAGCGGCGCCGTGCGCCATGATACGCCGCGCAGTCATCTGGGACATGTGACAGGTCCCAGATGACTGTGCGGCGCAGAGGGGAAGTGATGTTAGTGCCCGGGCACTGAAGGTGGCAGACTACGAGGGACCCCCTAGCAACAGGCATTTAGAGGTGAGTAAAAACATTTTTTTTTTTTTTCAATTTTTTTTTTTTATGATTTTTAAGCAATTTTTTTTTTTTTTTTGGTGGAAACACCACTTTAAATGACTCAGATCATCAAACACATTTTATTATTACACAAAGATAACCCGAGTAAATACAAAATGCAGTTTTTAAATGAGGGTTTAATTTATTAAGGCAAAAAAAGCTGTCCAAACCTGCCTGGCTTTATGTGAAAAAGTAATTGCCCCCTAAACCTAATAACTGGTTGTGCCACCCTTGGCAGCAACAACTGCAATCAAGCGTTTGCGATAACTGGCAATGAGTCTTTCACATTGCTGTGGAGCAATTTTGGCCCCACTCTTCTTTGTTTTAATTCAGCCACATTGGAGGGTTTTCCAGCATGAACGACCTCTGTAAGGTCATGATACAACATCTCAATTGTATTTAGGTCCTGGCTTTGGCTAGGCCACTCCAAAACCTAAATTTTGCTTTGTTTGAACCATTTGGAGGTGGACTTGCTATTGTGTTTTGGATCATTGTCCTGCTGCATAACCCAAGTGCACTTGATCTTGAGGTCACAAACTGATGGCCGGACATTCTCCTGTAGGATTTTCTGGTAGAGCTCAGAATTTATGGTTCCATCAATTATGGAAAGTCGTCCAGGTCCTGAAGCTGCAAAGCAGCCCCAGACCATCACCCTACCACCACCATGTCTGACTGTTGGTATGATGTTCTTGTTCTGAAATGCTGTATTCGTTTTATGCCACATGTTACGGGACGCACACCTTCCAAAAAGTAAAATTTTTGTCTCATCAGTCCACAGAATATTTGTCTAAAATTCTTGGGAATAATCAAGATGTTTTTTGGTAAATGTGAGATGAGCCTTTGTGTTCTTTTTGGTCAGCAGTGGCTTTGGCCTTGGAACTCTCCCATGGATGCCATTTTTGCCCAGTCTCTTTCTTATTGTTGAATCATCAACACTGATCTTACCTGAGGCAAGTGAGGCCTGCAGTTCTTTAGATGTTGTTTTGGGTTCTTTTATGACCTCCTGGATGAGTTGTCGTTACTCTTGGACTAATTTTTTTAGGCCGACACCTCCTGGGAAGGTTCACCACTGTTCCAAGTTATCTTCATTTGTAGATAATGTCTCTCCCCGTGGTTCACTGGAGTAACAAAGCCTAATGCCGCATACACGCGATCGGGATTCTCATCGGGAAAAACTCTGACAGTTTTTCCGACGGAGTTCCGACGGAATTCTGCTCAAGCTGTGTTGCCTACACACGATCACACCAAATTCCGACAGTCAATAACACAGCGGCATAAAACACGTTCGACAGCACTATAAAAGGGAAGTTTAATGCTTCTGAGCATGTGTCGAATTGTTTCCGAGCATGCGTCGGAATTTTGCGTGACGGAATTGCATACACACGATCGGAAAATCCAATAGAAAGGTTTTCCGTTGGAAAAATTGAGAACAGGTTCTCAATTCAAAGTTCGTCGGAAATTCCGACAGAAAAAGACCGTTGGGCATACACATGGTCGGAAAATCCGATGAAAATCTCCCATCGGACTGTTTCCATCGGAAATTCCGACCGTGTGTACGCCGCATTAGAAATGGTTTTGAAACCCTTCCTAGACCAATACATGTACATTACTTTTTTTCTAATCTGTTCTTGAATTTTTTTAGATTGTGGCATGATGTGTGGCTTTTTGTGATCTGTTAGCGTGCTTCACTTTGTCAGACAGCCTCCATATATGTGATTTCTTGATTCAACAGGTCTGGCAGTAATCAGGCCTGGGTGTGGCAAGTGAAATTGAACTCAGCTTTCCAAAGAAATTGGTGGTTAATTACAGTTCATTCATGATTCAGCATAGAAGAGAGATTAAGGTCTGGTGTGACCCCTCTGACACCTCCATCCCTAATAATGCACAAAAAACAAGAAAAATAGCCCTGGGACTTTAGATGAGGTGAGAGAGGTTTAGCCAATGTCCACAGCAAACGCTGAGACAAAATCAATTTATTTGTTTCAAAATGTTATGTAACAGAGCGGCAACAACAATGATTGTGAGTTACCCGGCATAGTGGCCAATGTACACAACACAGATGAAAGTAAATATACAAAGATTTATTACAAATGTTGTACATCCATGAGCAACTATAAAGCTTAAAAGTTGATGGGTCAGTGAATACACAATAAGAAAATAAAATGTACATATATGTGGACAGGGAAGTATGTAAACATAATACAGACATCAATAATACCCAGCATGTACTGGCATAAAACAAGCATCAGCATGGGAGGGGGCAATTACTTTTCACATCACTGTAAATAGGGTTGCACCGATACTGTTTTTTTTTGTCGGTGAGTATGAGTACCGATACTGAGTACTGATACTTTGGCGGTGCGATTTGCGTCAATACAAAATAAATGGGCGAAAAATCGAATGCAAAGAATCGCATGCAATTTGAACAAGAATGTGGTGCGATTCCTGTCCAAATCACATGCGATTTCTCCCACCGCTCATGTGTATAGAAAGGAAAGCGCCATCTAGTGGGCAGTTTATTTAAAAATGTTATAACTCACATTAAGTACATATCTTTAAATGCAAGAAGTGTACCTGAATTTAACCTGGTATCAGCCTTGTCCAGTCCTTGTACAGCAGAAATGCTGATAGGAGGAGAGAGCAGAGTAACAGAGTTGTGCTTGCAGGCTGGGGGAGGGACAAGACCTGTAATGCCGCATACACACGTGCGGACTTTTGCCGGCGGACTTAGTCCAGCGGACAATCCCGCCGGACTTTCCAGCTGGGTCCGCTGGACTTTCCGAGCGTGTGGACTTGCCCACACACGCACGGACTTCTCCGGCGGATAATCCGCCGGCCAAAAGTCAGCGGGACTTTTGAAAAGGAACGGACTTGCCCACACACGGAGCAGTCCGTTCATTTAGAACGTAACTTCAGGTTACGTAGCTAGCGTAGGCAGTAAATGCCGCCGCGCTAGCTCCGTGACCTGGCATGGATTTAAAGGGACTCCCCACGCTGAAAAAACGGCGTGGGGGTTCCCCCCAAATCCATGTCAGACCCTCATCCGAGCACGCAGCCTGGCAGGCCAGGAAAGGGGTGGGGACGAACGAGCGCCCCCCCTCCTGAGCCGTACCAGGCCACGTGTCCTCAACATGGGGGGTGCCCTGGGGAAAGGGGGGCCGTGCGACCCCCCCACCCCAAAGCACCTTGTCCCCATGTTGATGAGGACAAGGGCCTCTTCCCGACAACCGTGGCCGTTGGTTGTCGGGGTCTGCGGGCGGGGGCTTATTGGAATCTGGGAGCCCCCTTTAATAAGGGGGCCCCCAGATACCGGCCCCCCACCCTATGTGAATGAGTATGGGGTACGATGTACCCCTACCCATTCACCTAAGGTGTAAAATGTAAAGTACAAAAACACACACACTTTTGAAAAAATATTTTATTGCACTGCTCCGGGGGTCTTCTTCCGTCTTGGGGGTCTTCTCGCCGGACTCCCCCGCCATTTACCAAGCTCTTTTATCGAGCGGGGGAAGTCTGGCTACCTTCTTCGTCGTCGCCGCCGTCGTCTGGGGGTCTCGATCCGCCTTCGGGGGTCTTCGGGGGTCTTCCGGGGGTCTCTTCTGTTCTTGCTGCGGTCGTCGTCTTCCCCCAAGACGGAAGAAGACCCCCGGAGCAGTGCAATAAAATATTTTTTCAAAAGTGTGTGTGTTTTTGTACTTTACATTTTACACCTTAGGTGAATGGGTAGGGGTACATCGTACCCCATACTCATCCACATAGGGTGGGGGGCCGGTATCTGGGGGCCCCCTTATTAAAGGTGGCTCCCAGATTCCGATAAGCCCCCGCCCACAGACTCCGACAACCAACGGCCAGGGTTGTCGGGAAGAGGCCCTTGTCCTCATCAACATGGGGACAAGGTGCTTTGGGGTGGGGGGGCCGCACGGCCCCCCTTTCCCCAGGGCACCCCCCATGTTGAGGGCACGCGGCCTGGTACGGCTCAGGGGGGGGGGCGCTCGTTCGTCCCCACCCCTTTCCTGGCCTGCCAGGCTGCGTGCTCGGATGAGGGTCTGACATGGATTTGGGGGGAACCCCCACGCCGTTTTTTTTTTCGGCGTGGGGAGTCCCTTTAAATCCATGCCAGGTCACGGAGCCAGCGTGGCGGCATTTACTGCCTACGCTAGCTACGTAACCTGAAGTCACGTGCTAAATGAACGGACTTGCCGATGAGCGGCAAGTCCGTTCATTTCAAAAGTCCCGCGGACTTGCCTACTAACGGCGGGATTGTCCGCCGGACTGCCAAGTCCAGCGGATAATTTTAAAACCAAACTTAAAACTTTGGCGCCAAAAAGTCCGCCGGACTTTGGCGCCAAAAAGTCCGCCGGCGCCCACACACGAGGGGATTATCCGCTGGACTTCGGTCCAGCGGATAATCCCGCGGGATAGTCCCTTCGTGTGTACGCGGCATTAGTGTTACTAAACTGAAGCAGAGAAAAATTGAGTCCCCTTTCTATACGCCACGGGAAACCTGATCAGTCTAGCAGGGCTGGATCAAGTCAGGGGGCATAATGCCAACATTGTGTGTGATTCATGGACAGTCTGTCACTCAGTGGGATAGGGATGCAAGGAATTTGCATTCCCCCGTTCACTCTGCATTCTTCTGTGTCACGAGTCATGACCTGGAAGTAACTACTACTTCATGTACCATGGACTGCTCCAGTCTACGTATACGTAGTGCACCCCCTAAGGAGCCGCAAGTAGAATGGGATCCCCCACCCTCCACACCAAATTTCCACAGTCACTCAGAGTCAGATAAGAGTCCATGACATTGTTTTCTTTTTGTTTTATTGAGGGATATAACTTGGATAGGGATGGGAGATTATGGGATGCCCCCTTGGCTTCAAACAAACTTTAGGGACAATAATTACTCCTATATACAGTCGTATATACAGCCCCTATTCTTCCTCCAGCACACACTTGCTTGCAGAACCCAGCTATGTCACCCTGTTGCAATTTGGTAGCAAAGGCTCATTACAGGAAGGGACTCGTAACCCCTATACTTGAAAAAAAGTTAGAATGACAAAGCTCACACTTTCCCAGGCCTTCCTCTCTGTGATCACTGATCCCAGCACCACCTCTTCAGGCACTGCCAACCTGCCTGGCTGCAGCTGCCCCTTTCACTATCTCTCCAGGCTAACTTCTCCCCACAGTCCTCCAGACTGATACCCACCAGCCCACCCGGTTGACTCTCAGGAGATCTCCCAGATGTGCTGACCTTCTCCCGATGTCCTCTCTCCTGGCTCTAGAAGGAACGCAATGGGAGAGAAGCGCTTAATAAACTCATAACACCTTAATAAACAGACTATAGCAAGAGGTTAGTTGAGCTGATTATATTAACATCTGCTCTGAGTCTCACAGGTCTGAAGTAGTCATTGCTGGTTTGGGCATAGAGACCCCAAATATGTATATGGGTCCTCCAGTTCCGAGAGTCTGTGTGTTTTGGGGAAACATGGACTTGAATCTGAAGCGAGACCACTCCAAGGGTCACCCAGGCATACACCTCCCTAAGAGTAGTATTCCCTTAAAAGCCAGGGTCCATAGTCCACGAGTAGGAGGCTTACCCCTAGTCCCCTCTAAAAGCCTCTGTCCCAGTTTGGTCTGTCATATCCCTTAAATCCAGTTTCCCCTTATATCAAATGTCCCCATCAAAGTTCCCCCTTACATCAATTGTTCCCATCAGACTGGCTTCATTGGTGGATGCACTCTCAAAGACCTAGCGGGGCACAACTAAAATCTGGGGGGGGGGGGTTTGTTGGGGCCTATCTGTAAGCTAGTGCACATGAGGCTGTCCCTTTAATACTGTAGACAATGGATGGCTGATGATCTGCTAATTAAGGAGCAGTCTCTATTTGCAATAACTATGTGCAGTAAAGTGTTAAGCACAATTGGTTCTGCTCAACATTCCAGGAACACAATAAATCTAGTCCGCTAAGGCTCAGTCTCTCAAGCTCTCTAATCCTCAGTGGTTCAGTCTCTCTCCTCCTGTTGTAGGCACAAACGAGTTTAATGTCCGAACAGCTCTGACCCAGCACATGGAAACTATAAGGGCTCAGTCCTCACACTCTCTGGTGTGGGTATGGACACCCCTGGCAGGTCCATCCAATTCAGGTCCCAGCACCCAGGAATCTGGTTTCCATATGGGTCCACTCTTTCTCTCTCAGTGGGACCACAGACCCCAACAGCAACAGGTCTGCACTTTCTCATTCCTTGTCCTACACTGCCCTGATCTCCACAGAATCTCCACAGAATTTCAGAAAAAGTCCTGGTCTATCCTCCCCTGGTATACATGAAATCCTGGGCATTGAAGTTTTTAATTGTATTTCCCATGGCATAGGTTCTACAATCTCTGGACTACATGTCCCTTGATCTTCCTCCTTTTTTGCAGATTGGTTTACTACTGATACTGCCAGGAGGAAGGGGGGAACAAACAGGAGCATGCAGGAGGATGACACACAGCCTGCAGTACAGCCTCAATGCACACAATGCAGCAGGTGGGAGAGGAGACTGAGAGCAGGCAGACATCCAAGCCTGCTATGTAGCCAAGCGGTGGTGAGGAGGGAAGAGGAAGCCCGCAGTGCTTCTTCAGTCGGCGCACCCAGGGCTGGACTTACCATTGGGCTTGACTGGGCTCAAGCCCATGGGCCCCGCCCAATAAGGGGCCCCGCCGAGATACATAGCTGAGTGTACTCGGCTCGGCTCCCCTCACAGTCACGCCCAGTCCCGCCCTATGATGGACATAACACAGGGACTGGGTGTGACTGTGAGCCGAGCCGAGTACACTTGGCTACTCTCGGCTCCGATTGGGACTGCGAGAGGACCCGAGAGCCGCAGAGAGGACCCGAGAGCCGCTGAGATACACAGGACTCTGTATCTCGGCTGCGCCAATTTTAAACTTTAAGACTGCAATGACAAGGCTGCAAATGACACTGGGGCAAGGCTGCAAATGACAAGGCTACACTGACAAGGCTGCAAATGACACTGGACAAATCCGCAGATGGATGGGCAAGGCTGCAGATGGACACTGATAAGGCTGCATTGATGGACATTTAAATGTAAGTTTTCTCCTTAAACTTCCCTTCTAAAAGTTTTTTTCCTTAAAATTCCCTCCTAAACTTGGGGTGCGTGTTATACGCCGATAAATACGGTAATGTATAGAAGGTAGGGCCCGAAAGTAACTCAAGCCCAGGGGCCCCCACCACCCTAAGTCCTGCCCTGGGCGCACCCCAGGCTACACACCTATATCTGGGCCTGCAGTCTAGGAGTACTGTGAGCACTGTAATGATTGACCTATGGGGGGCATGTCCTTGACAACCTTAGGTCACAAAAAGCTGGTTAAAGGACAATGATCATCAATTAACTAGGACAAGGACCAGCGATTGGATGTGGAAGAAGGCATTGACTACTGCTGACCTCTTTCAGACAATGCAACAGTCAAATGCCGCGTACAAGCGGTCGGTCTTTCCGGCAGAAAAAGTCAGACGGAGTCTTTTCATCGGATATTCCGATCGTATGTGTGCCTCATCTGACTCGAAAATTCTGAGGGACCTAGAAATAGAACATATAAATATTTCTGATGGAACCAATTCCTATCGGGAAAACTGCTCGTCTGTATGCTTTTCTGACGGACCAAAAACGACGCATGCTCTGAAGCAAGTACGAGACGGCAGCTATTGGCTACTGGCTATTGAACTTAATTTTTCTAGTCCCGTCGTACGTGTTTTACGTCACCGCGTTCTAGACGGTCGGATTTTGGTGTGATCATGTGTAGGCAAGACAGTTTCAGCGGAACTCCGTCTGGAAAAACCTTCAGAATTTATTCCGACGGGAAAACCGGTCATGTGTACGTGGCAAAAGTCAACGTGAAATCGGAATGTCTATGGTCTACATACTTATTGAAACTCAGTGCCATCTAGCATTTTCGGGAAGAACCTTTAGCTTGATATTTCCTCAGTTCTAGGCATGTGCACAATAGAAAAAATTAGTTTATTTTCGTTTCGTTTTTTCCGTTTCCGTTGATTCGTAACGATTCGTAATTTCGTAAGTCGTCGGTGTTCGTATTCGTAACGATTCGTATTTTCGTAAAAGTTATTTTTTCGTTGATTTGTTTTTCCGTTAGTTTAATTTTAGTTTATTCGAAATTCAGACGCATTCGTATTTTCGTAGATTTAGTTACATTCGTACTTTCGTTAGATTGATTTATTCGTACTTTCGGAACATTGTTTTTGTAGATTCGTAATCGGAGCATAATTTATAATTTTATGTAATGTGTATGCTATTATTACATTGTAAGAGACACGGAAAATTACGAATCGGAAAAAAAAGTTACGAATGTACGAATTTTTTCATTCAATCCATTCGAAGCACGTTAAGCAGCGCCATTGTAAGAGACGCGGAAAATTACGAATCGAAAAAAAAAAAAAAAGTTACGAATGTGAAAATTTTCGTTCAATCCATTCAAAGCACGTTAAGCAGCGCCATTGTAAGAGACACGGAAAATTACGAATCGAAAAAAAAAAAAAAGAGTTACGAATGTACGAATTTTTTCGTTCAATCCAATCGAAGCACGTTAAGCAGCGCCATTGTAAGGGACATGGAAAATTACCAATTCAACAAAAAAAAAAGTTGCGAATGTACGAATTTTTTCGTTCATTTTGATTTTCGTTGTTCCTGTTTTCGTTTTTTTGGGATTTTCTTCTTTCGTAGATTCGTTATTTCTAATTTGGTTATTTCGGATTTTCGTTGTTTTTCGTATTCGTTTGATTCGAACATTCGTTAAAATTTTTAGCGAATCGTTCGTTCATTCGTACGATAACGAATGAACGAATATAACGAATTTTAACGAAAAACGGAAAAAAACGAAACGAATTGCACATGTCTACACAGTACCATTTTCCTTCTTAAAGCCAGACACCACAAGATGCCCACTGCTACATTTAATAGCCAATGAAGCCCCTCTGGTTTCTAATGGGGGTCCGAAATGTTTTCACATCATAGCTGAGGCTTGTTAACTCAATCATTACCTTACCCCTTGTGAAGGCTTTTGAAAGGAATACTGCGGCAGAGCACTGTGATGTTTTCAAGCACTTTGTATAGCACTCTACCAGCTTCTCCCACCAGCCATGATCGGTTTGCATTGCATACAGAAGCCCAGAGACCCAGAGATGATCTTACTGGGTCTTAAATACCTTTAAAAAGGTATGTTATGAAAATGGAATGACTTAAAGCGGTTCTGCACCCATTTCATTTAGTAAATCTCTTTGCCTTCCAAATCAGGCAAAGAGTACTAAATGAAATGTTTTTTTTTTTCTTTTTTTTTACTTACCTTGTAATTGAAGACTTCCGGTCTTCTCTCTCTGCGGCCGTGGGCGGGGTCTCTGCGTCCATCGTCGTCACGCCGCACTGTCTCCTGGGATCTGGTGTCATTGATCCCAGGAGTCAGTGCGGGCATCTTCCGAAATCTCGCGAGATTTCGGCCACATCTTCCGAAATCTCCCGAGATTTCGGCCGCATCTGCCGAAATCTCGTGAGATGTCGGCAGATGTGCCGTTACTGCGCACGCGCGAGTAAAAGTTCCTGTGGGTGTTTCACATGCCCACAGGCAAGATGGCCCCCAGCACTAAAGAAGAAGACGAGGAACTTCATCGGACGAAAACCGGCGGCGATCGAGATCGAGATGGAAGATGGAACAGGTGAGTCCCCTAATAAAGGTAAGCATACTTTATATTACGTCCTAAAAAAAAGACTTACAGAACCGCTTTAATTTAAAAAAGTCATTAGCATCAAAGGTGGAACCAAAGAAAGAAAAAAAAAGTTGAAACTTTAGCTTTAACCCCTTCATTACCCACCTATAGTCATATGACATCCACAAGATGGATCTCACATCCTGGGTGGACGTCATATGACGTCCTCCTATTCCCGGCCGTCTAGGGGGCACGCGCGCGCCACCCGCGGCGCACGCCACCCGCACAGCTCCACGTCCTGTCACTGGAGAGGAGACCGATGGTGTGTTCCCAGAACAGAGGAACACCGATCGGTCTCCTCCCCTTTGTGAGTCCCCTCCCCCCACAGTTAGAATCACTTGCAGGGAACACATATTAACCCCTGCAGCGCCCCTAGTGTTAACCCCTTCCCTGCCAGTCACATTTACACAGTAATCAGTGCAATTTTATAGCAGCGATTGCTGTGTAAATGTGAATGGTCCCAAAAATGTGTCAAAAGTGTCCGAAGTGTCCGCCGCAAAGTCGCAGTCTCGAAAAAAATCGCAGATCGCCGCCATTACTAGTAAAAAATAAATAAAAATAAAAATGCAATAAATCTATCTCCTATTTTGTAAACGCTATAACTTTTGCGCAAACCAAACTATATACGCTTATTGAGATTTTTTTTTACCAAAAATATGTAGAAGAATACATATCGGCCTAAACTGAGTAAAAAATTTAGTTTTTTTTTCAAAAAAATTGGATATTTATTATAGCAAAAAGTAAAAAATATTGTGTTTTTTTCAAAATTGTCGCTCTTCTTTTGTTTATGGCGCAAAAAATAAAAACCGCAGAGGTGATCAAATACCACCAAAAGAAAGCTGTATTTGTGGGAAAAAAAGGACGTCAATTTTGTTTGGGTGCAACGTCGCACGACCGCGCAATTGTCAGTTAAAGCGACGCAGTGCCGAATCGCAAAAAGTGCTCTGGTAAGGAAGGGGATAAAATTGCCCGGGGCTGAAGTGGTTAAGGAGTTAAAAAAAAATGTTTCAGACTATTTTTCATTACAATTTGCTAAACTTTTAAAATGATACAAATCACATTTTGCACACTAGGGGGAATATTCATTGTTTGGTGACCCCTGAGCTCAGCATACTCCTATCCCTCATATTCTCCATGAAGAGGGATTGTGAGTTTGTATTTTGACCCAGTCCTCAGATCTGTCAGAAACCCTCCTGTAAGTGTCTGCTTCTCTCTGTAAAATTTTTACGGTTGAACGGCGGTCATGGCTACCGTTATATGGAACACCTTTAATAGAGCGCAGGTTACAATGCCTGAGCCTTCCCAGCTTTTAATTAGTGCCCTGGGAATCCTTGTCTGCCAGCAGCTGTAAAATGACGGAAGTGTTTGTTGTCTCTCCCAATTACGGGGTCTGGAGAGCAGAATAACACTTGTGACGTGATTATAGGCTCCTGTTATACTGAGGACCTGTCGGTAGGTTGTCAGCATCGTTCATGTATTTCCTTACAATGCCTTGATTGTGGAAAGCAAGCTAGAAACTGACTGAGAGCTTAAAGAAAAACTGTTGTAAGGGAAATATGGAGGAAGCCATTTATGAACTATGCTTCGGAGAATGCGAGCTGCCTGGCTGCCATGGTGATGTTTTGGGTTATCCAATCTTTTTAAGTCACTGACTTATTTTGGGCTCTCTTTCTTCAGCTTGCATGCATTGCATGCTTGTGTCTGTGACTCAGAAGTACTTAAACCAGACATAGCCAGGCAACTAGCACTTTTCAGAAGGAGGTAAAAAATAGTAGACACCATATTTCTCTTATGACTTGTGTGCTCTTGGTAAACTTATGCCCAGGGTCCTATCCTCCTTCCCTTACCTTTCTCTTTTCTTTCCCTTTCCTTACCCTTTCTCATTTGTTTCCCCTTCTCTTTCCTTTCCTCTTCCTTTCTCATTTCTCTCCTCCCCTCTCCCCTCCCCTCCTCTCATCTCCTTCCCTTTATCTCTCTTTCTTTTCCCTTTCTCTCCCTTTCTTTTTTCCTTTCCTTTTTCACTCTCTAGCCCTTGTCTATTATCTTTCCTTTCCTTTTCTCTTTCCTCCCCCTTTCCTTCCCCTTTCCTATCCCTTTCCGCTCCCTTTCCCTTTCCTCTCCCTTACTTTTTTCCTTTCCTTTTTCACTCCCTATCCCTTGTCTATTCCTTTTCCTTTACTTTTCCCTTTTCTTCCCCTTTCCTATGCCTTTCCACTCCCTTTCTCTTTCCTCTCCCTTTCCATTCCCTTCTCTTTCCCTTTCCTATTATCTCCCTTTAGTTTTTCTATTTCTTTTCTCTCCCTTTCCCTTTTTTCTTTCCCTTTTCTCTCTTCCTTTCAATTTCTCTTTTCTTCTTCTTTCTCTTTCTTTACCCTTTCTCTTTCCTTTTTCTTTCAATTCCCTTTGCCTACCTTTTTTATTTCTTGTTTATTTCCCTTTCCTTTTTCTTTCCATTTCCCTTTAACTTTCTCTTTCCTTCCCTTTACCTTTCCTTTCCTCTCCCTTTTGTTTTTCACTCCCTATCCCTTTCTCATTTCTCTCCTCCCCTCTCCCCTCCCCTCCTCTCATCTCCTTCCCTTTATCTCCCTTTCTTTTCCCTTTCTCTCTCTTTCTTTTTTCCTTTCCTTTTTCACTCTCTAGCCCTTGTCTATTCCCTTTCCTTTTCTCTTTCCTCCCCCTTTCCCTTTTCTTCCCCTTTCCTATCCCTTTCCGCTCCCTTTCCCTTTCCTCTCCCTTACTTTTTTCCTTTCCTTTTTCACTCCCTATCCCTTGTCTATTCCTTTTCCTTTACTTTTCCCTTTTCTTCCCCTTTCCTATGCCTTTCCACTCCTTTTCTCTTTCCTCTCCCTTTCCTTTCCTTTCCTTTCTCTTTCCCTTTCCTATTATCTCCCTTTAGTTTTTCTCTTTCTTCTCTCTCCCTTTCCCTTTTTTCTTTCCTTTTCTCTTCCTTTCAATTTCTCTTTTCTTCTTCTTTCTCTTTCTTTACCCTTTCTCTTTCCTTTGTCTTTCAATTCCCTTTGCCTACCTTTTTTATTTCTTGTTTATTTCCCTTTCCTTTTTCTTTCCCTTTCCCTTTAACTTTCTCTTTCCTTCCCCTTTACCTTTCCTTTCATTTCCTCTCCCTTTTGTTTTTCACTCCCTATCCCTTTTCTTTTCTCTCTTCCTTTACCTTTTTTCTTTTTTTTCCATTCCTTTCACTTTCCCTTTCCTATTATCTTCTTTTTCCTCTCCCTTTCTTTTTTACTCCCTATCCCTTTTCCTTTCCCTCTTCATTTACCTCTTTCAATATTTTTATTGTAAATTAGACATACCCCCCCCCCCCCCCCCCCCCCCCCCCCCCAAAAAAAAACAGACATTGTGTCAGCCTGCAAGGCCAATGTCAGTGCATAACGAAGAAATAACAAACGCAAAGTAAGGCATCGTGACTGGGGATACAGGTAGGTTCGGTAAGACAAAACCAACTTCGGAAACATGTTATGTAAATGTAGATACAGAGGGACCTTACATTGCATATGGGATTTGTAAACAGAAGCTTAACATAGTCCTGATGAATACAATAGTAATACACACTGGGTGGGGGTATAAAATCAAAAGCAGGAGTTGATGACCTTTTCTCTGATTGAGATCAGACCCGTCACCCCAGGGGGATCAATCTGTGAACAGCAAGATTCCATCCGAGTGGGTCGGCAATCCAGACCTTAACCCAGCACAGCTTGTAAACATTAGTCAACCCTCCCGAGTGGACCAGAGCCGTAGCTGTTGGTCCACTGGGACACATAGGAAGATACCTGTAGCCTGTGTGTAGACTTGCAAAACTACAAGTCCCATCATGCCTCTGGGTGACATGCTTATGGCTGTCAGAGTCTTGCTATGCCTCATAGGACTTGTAGTTCTGCAACAGCTGGAGGCTTGCTAATTGCATATCCCTGCTATACAGTATAGGGCAGTGCAGAGAATATCACGTGGTTGGTAGCCCAATACTTTGCCCTAAACTTCAAAGAATAACTAAAGATAAGTAAGCAAGCTCAAAAAAAAAAAAGAATGAAAAGAAAGAAAAAGGGACAGTAAAGATAGAAGTTAAAAGGGGGAAGAGGAAGATACATCAAGAAAGAGAGGGGGATCAGACTGGTTTAAGAGCCCAAGAGAGAGGATGGGGGATTAGATTGGTATAGTGAACATCAACTATGTAAATTGGACTATGAGGTCAAGAATCCAGGGTACAGAGGGATCTTTGCATAAAGTGACCAAGGTTCCCAGGTCGCTTCAAACCTCCGGACTTAATCGTGAAATATAGCAACTATTTTTTCTTGAGAAATAATCCAAGAGATTTTTAGTTTTGTTTCTGTAAGAGAGACTGATGTTTTTTTCCAGGCCCCGTAGAGAGCGTAATCTTGGCTCCAAAGAACATATAAAAAATAAAAGTTTGGATATATTTAGGAGTTTTCTCTACTCTACTGTTTAGGAGGGTTATTTTGGGATACTTTGGAAAGGCGACCCCCGTGATTCTACGCAGAAGATGGAAGAAATTGTTCCAAAAGCCCCTAATACGGGGACAAGTCCACCAAATGTGTAGCAGGGAACCCGAGAGGCCACACCCTCTAATGCATAATTGGGAAGCATTCGAATACATTTTGGCTAATTTCATAGGAACCAGGTACCATCTAGTGAAAACTTTTACGTTTGCTTCTATTAGAGAGATATTCATGATGCTCTTATAGGAGCATTGGAAAGCTGTAAACCACTTGTCAGGTTCCCACTGTACCTCCAGGTCAGATTCCCAGGTCTGAGTGTAGGATGGTTTCTGTAAGCCAGAGATGAGTATATGGTGAAGATGTAAAAATGTGTAAATGTGTGTCCCTCGCGCTACTTGGAGTATTCAGATAGTCTAAAATAAGTAAACAATAGTGCTGTGTGGCAAAATGTGGCGTGTTCACAAATACACAAATAGGGATAAATATATAAAAGAATTTTGCGCAATAATAGCTAAAATAAATAAATAAAAATAAATATAAAGTGCAATATGAAAAATGACCAGTAGTAGGCGCTGGTACTAATGAGAGGTGATTGCTGATCGGTTAAAATAAATAAACGTACATACGTGACTAGCAATATAAAAATTAATAAGATAATGTATACACATATATGTGACTAACAGTAAATATAGCAAATCATATGTCAAATATTTAAAGTGTCATGTGCATAAAAATCTGATAATCTGTGCAACAATCAATGTGCAAAAAAAATGGTGGAAATCCGTGACTGGTGAAACACAAGTAAAAAAATGTATGATATAAAAGAGAATCAATGATTAAAATCAGAATAAAATAACAGTTGTGAATAAGTGATTAGGTGGTTCCAACATATATAAAAATAAAGATAATAAGTTCATGTAGTCCCAGAATGGATAAAAATATATAAATAAAGCAAAGTCCAAATTGATCCGTCCGATCCTCTTAGTGAAGTGATGTGTGGTCAAACACAGACACCACGTGGATCATACAATAATAAATTTAATAGTGCCAGTTCATCCAAATAGTCAACACTTTCTGGATAATTTTTAAAAACGTTGTCCTGGTTTTGATATATTGTATCCAATTACTGGTCTCCCAGAACTCTCACCTTAAAGATGATAAAGTAAAGCCTTTCAGGGGTCTCCTATAGCCCCAGGTGGTTTAGGTACAGATGTTCAGCAAACGTTGTAAGAGTAATGAACTTCTCCTTTAAAAAGTGGACTCTTACATAAAATCAATAGAAACAGCATTAGGGGTTAAAATTGCTTTCAGGCGTTCTCAGCGCCTTCTCACGTCTCCTTGTGTGCTCCTCTGCCTACGGTCACTCCCTACGCGTTACGACACGTCACGTGTCTTCATCTCCCCAGATGAAGGAGTCTTCTTCTTTCCCTTTCTCTGTGCTTCCCCTTTCTTTTCCCTTTCTCATTCATTTCCCTTTCTCTTTCCTTTCCTCTTCCTTCCCCTTTCCTTTCCTCTCCTCTCCTTTCCTTTCCCTTTCCCTTTCTTATTATCCAGCTTTCATTTCCTCTCCCTTTTGTTTTTATTTTCCTTTTCTTTCCCTATCCATTTTCCTTTCCTTTTCTCTTCATTTCCTCTCTTTCTCGTTCTCTTTTCTTCTTCTTTCCCTTTCCTTCCTCTTTGCCTTTCCCGTTTCTCTCCCTTTGCCATTCATCCTTTCCTTCTCTATTTTTCTTTGAATCCCCTGCTTTCCTTTTCTTCTATTCTTCCCGCCTTCCCTTTCTACCTTTTTACCTTTCTTTTATGAAATCGTATCGTAGGAGTAGAACATACAATGCCTTGTCTAGTCAGCCGCACATTGGCTTTAACCTTTAATCACACAGACACCCTTTCTGCAGCTGACAGCAGCCGTGCAATCATGGACTAGACTTGGCATGATTAGAGAATGTGATATGCGTCATTATATCTATCAAAAGGTTTTAGAAATCAGAATTTCTAATGCTGAAGGTGTGGCTGCCTCATCCTCTCAGTAGCGACTCTCATTTGTGAAAAAGATCAGTTTGGATGGTAAATATTTTTTTTCCCAACATCCAAAAAAAAGAGGAAGTGCATCGGTTCCTGCAGAATGAGGACAGGATCCCTCAGCTCGGAGGAGGGCGGCGATGAAATTCTAAACAAAGACGTAAATTGTAGCCTCATCTGACTAATTGTTCCAATGTGGAAGCCGGCCTGGATTATAGTAATTAATGTTATAGTCACATAATCCCAAGAAACAAAGGCTGGGAGGAGATGAGCCAATGGATGTTGTATGCCGAATTTCCAGCCCTGCAACTTGTGTTTAATCCACGCGGGGGGCTTGGCTACCCGTCCTCTTTGTAATGTGTTTGTCTTCCGGCCAACAAACATGTTTGTAATTAAGAGGAAATAACAAATAAATCAAATGGTTCTATTGTCAAGGAATAAAAAGCATCAATTAACGAAACACGACCTAATGGAATTGTAAAAAATGTTAACATAATCCGGACAAGTCACCCAAGGATTGCAGTTGCCCTGTTTCATTGGCATGATGGATGTGTTGGAAGAGTCTAAATTTAGGGAGAGAAGACACTGCAAGGACACGACTGCATAATACTAACCAGATTAGTGTATTAGAAAGGGAATCTAGAAGGGATTTGGGCAAGTACATTATTAAGGTTGTAATCGTAACATTAAACCTGAATATTTTTGAAAACTTTTGTAAAGTCTTGCTTGTTTAATGACTTGTCTACTGGGCAACTTTACCCCATTCCTGCCCAGGCCAATTTTCAGCTTTCAGCGCTGTCGCACTTTGAATGACAATTGCGCAGTCATGCAACACTGTACCCTAACCAAATTTTTATAAATTATTTTCACTCAAATAGAGCTTTCTTTTGGTGGTATTTAATCACCACTGGATTTTTATTTTTTTTCATAGTTTATTATAATGTAGCGCTGGCTCCTGACGAGCAGGCGCTATTGTTTTTGAAACTTAACCACCTGAGATCCGCGCTATAGCCGAATACAGCGGCTACAACGGCTACAGCGCGGATCTAAGATGCCCTGAGGGGCGCGCGCGGTGCGCTCTGTGATCAGCGAGTCTGTGAGACTCGCTGGATCACAGATCCGAGTAAGGGGTCGATCTCGACCCCTAACCACGTGATCAGCTGTCAGCCAATGACAGCTGATCATGTGATAATAACAGAGCCGGTAATCGCCTTTTTTTCCTCCTCGCACTGACAGCGCGAGGAGAAAAAAAAAGCCGATCACCGGCGGCAGTGAGAGGAACATCAGTCCCTCTTACTGCAATGTGCCCAGGGTCCATGGTGCCCACCTTTCCCTAATAAAAGTGCAGCCTACCAGTGCCCACTAGCTCCACCTGTCAGTGCCCACAGTGCCATCTGTCAGTGCCCACAGTGCCAGTGCTGCACATCAGTGTCACCTACCAGTGCTCATCAGTGTCACCTACCAGTGCTCATCAGTGTCACCTACCAGTGCCCATCAGTGCCATCTATCAGTGCCCATCAGTGCCATCTATCAGTGCCCATCAGTGCCATCCATCAGTGCCCACCGGTGCCACCCATCCGTGCCACCCATCCGTGCCCATCAGTGCCATCTTTGCTGTGCCCATCAGTACCGACTTATCTGTCCCTACCAGTGCAGCCTATCAGTGCCCACCAGTGCAGCCTATCAGTGCCCACCAGGGCCGCCTCATCATCGCATATCAATGAAGCAGAAAAATTACCTGTTTGCTAAATTTTATAACAAACTATTAAACATGATTTTTTTTTTCCCAGCACTGATAGGTGACACTGATGAGGAGGCACTGAGGGTCACTGATTGGCAGCACTGATGGACACGTATTAGCAGCACTGGTGGGCACACATTGACAACACTGGGGGGCACACATTGGCAGCACTGATGGGTACACATTGGCAGCAGTGGTGGGCACTGTTTGGACTGCACTGATAACCAGGACACTGATAAGCAGTGCCCTGCTTATCATTGTAAGCCCTGGTTCACAGTGGAGCGATTTGGCATGTGATTTGACATGTCAAATCGCATGCCAAAACGGCGGGAATGGCATTTGCGGCGCCGCACCGATTCTCGAAAGTAGTTTCTGTACTACTTTTGGTGACTTTGGGGTGCGATTTCCATTAACATCTGTGCAGCAACCCACACAGATGTCTCTGAAATCGTCCTCCCAATGTCGGAACTGACATGCAGAAATGAAATCGTGCGAGTGCAGCTGAACTTGCACAATTTCATTCCCGCTGTAAGTGTGAACCTGGGCTAAATGTCCTTTTTAGAGAAGCCTGTTATTGGCTCTCTTCTCCTCTCCTCGTGCTGTCAGCATGAGGAAAGGAGAGCAGATAACCGGCTTATATTTACATCCGTGATCAGCTGTGATTGGACACAGCTGATTACGTGGTAAAGAGCCGCTGATTGGCTCCTTATCTCAGACACTGTGATCACAGAGTGCGTCGCCCGTGCCCAACAGCAGGCGTGGAAGACGCAATCATGGGAGAACTTGCCATCTGCGCTGTAGCTGTCATTCTGCTATAGCGCGGTTGGCAAGTGGTTAAAGACCTGTGTAGCCACCCTGACTTAGGCTTTAGTGTCTAAAATTAGTTTTGCATGGCTTTAATGAGCCTGTAGGCCGGTGCAGTCTGTTGTCTCCCCTGCAGGTGGCACTCAACTGCAGTGGCAATGCAGAGGGAGAGGAAATCATGAGGATGTGGTTTCCTGGGTCACTAGGGGAGTGATCTGATTGGATTCTGGCCATCCATGTGACTCTCGTGGCCATCTTGGGTGTGGCAGAATCTATTTAGGACCCTGGCCCTGGGTTTGGTGCACCTTATGGGAGTGGATAGTGTAAGGAAAGGTACCCCATCTGTTAGGGAAAGGTTCCTTACAAGGAGGGAAAGCATAGGAACGCAACCCTTTTGGACATCTCAACAGACGCTGTTTGGCTGGAACCTGCCCTTTTTATGCTGCTGAAAACCGTGAGTGCACCCGGTTGGGCAGCATTCCCACCTGGTTTGTTGTGAACTGTTGCATTGCTTCAATACAAGTATTCTATTGCATCCGACTGTGTAAATTATTTCCGCTGCACCCCGCCTACAAGCCTATGCCAATTTGTAGTCTGTGGTTTGCCCAGTTCCCTCTAAGTTCAGCTCGGCTGTCAGTTCTCCCTTCTCTCAGTAGATGGCACTGTCAACTCTAGTATTAGTGAGAGATCTTACAGTAGGTATGTATTATGAATATTCATATCTTTTTCCAGCCCACTACTAGGAGTTTACTTTGCCAGTTATGCATTGTGCCAAAGGGTATAAATATTTGAGTCTGGCTGATGCAAGCTCTCTTCATCCTCAGTTCTGGCCTGGGGAGGATGCACGTGATGGAGCTGTGTCATGAATCAGGTATTAACAAGAACTATGTGGACAACAACAGAGGAAACCAAGCATATGTAAAGTGAGATAAAGTAATTTATTTAAAGTAAGTGAATATAGCTCCAACACCTCCAATATAACACAGTGCATGACAAACCAACTATCAGACAGAGACCCACAAATAACAACAGCCAGACAGGTATATACAATAAATGGGGAATACCTGAATCATAAACGTAGCCAGGCCAGGGTCATCAACGGGAGATCAACAGATGGGGGCAGGGAGCAAACAGGACATGGAGAGGATGGATGGATCAGGCTGCAGGGCAAAGGTAAAGGTGACAGGGTACAGAGTTCAGGTACAGAGGATCGCAGGTACAGCCTCGTGGAGATCTCCCCTCAGCAGGGGCGTCGGTAGGGAGTGGCTAGACGTGGCTGAAGCCACCCGAATGTGTCCCCGCAAAGCCCAGAGTCTCTGGAATGCCTGCATTCCATTGTTAGCCCGAGTGCCGTTGGCTAATTTCGGCTGCACCCGAGTGCCATAGCCGAAGTTGGACGAAAGTGGCCGAGTGCCGCTGGTCCCGCCTTCTGGAGCGGGACGTGTGACGTCCATCTTAGCCTGCAGGCTCCAGAAGGCGGGAACTCTACATCCCCGCTCGGGCGGGCGGCTCGGCTATCCTCTCCTCCTTGGCTCCAATCGGCTCCTCTCCCCAGTGACTGACTGACTGACTGCCTGCCTGCCTGCTGTGACCGCACACCACGGCTGAGGTAGGTCAGACACAGACACTGGTGTATGTATGTCATTGACATTGTCAGGCAGGTCAGTGTGTGTAGGTCAGGCAGTCAGTGTGTGTAGGTCAGGCAGGTCAGTGGTCGGTGTATGTAGGTCAGGCAGGTCAGTGGTCGGTGTATGTAGGTCAGGCAGGCCAGTGGTCATTGTATGTAGGTCAGTGTATGTAAGCCACGCATCCCCACCACCCAGGTCGAAAAAAAAAAATGCCGCAAACCGCCCCCCCCCCCCGGTTCTTTGACCTTGGGCTGAAGCCCCTGGTCTTTTTGCCACCTAGCAATGCCCCCTGCCCCTCAGCCTTCCAAAATGTAGTCCCTAGCCAGCCCCCTCTCTTGCAGTGCTCCCTGTGCGTTGTAGTCCCTCTTAAGAGTCAATTAGGTTGCTCTGTGCTGGGACTTTATGTCCCAAAGTCCTCTGCTGCTGCTCCCTGATGATTGGTCCTCTCTCCCTGCCAATAGGAAGACAGGAGAAAGAGCAGAGTGGGCAGATGCCTGTGTGTGAGTGCCGCTCGTCACCACAGAGAGAAAGGGAGGGGAGAAAAGGTACTAAAGTACCGGCAGGTACTGACAGGCGCGTTCTCCCTCAGTGCCTGCGTCAGTATTTAGCCCGGCGGGAATGGCGGGAGGTGTGGGGCCACGTGTGACAGAGCGCTCCCATTACATAAATAAATACAACTAATATCATAGTCATAATACAAATGTCACACGCAGTAGTTCCTTTCCACTAGTATAGATGTAGCGCCATAACCCCTACGAGGCGGCTATGTCATTTTCTTTTTTGGAAAGACGAATTTAGTTTTAAATGGGGGACATTTTGGGAGCTATGCTATGCTGAAGGCACTTAGTGAACCCCAAGTGGCTCAGTGGGATGAAAGTGGCTCAGTGGGCTGACATTTCACCTCAGGATTGGACTCTTGACTTCTAGTGGGGTGTGACGAATTGGGAGCCAGTCACTTTTGAAAGGCTGAGCAGTTTTTTTCAGACCTAAAAGTCCCTTATAAAGAGGGGGTACCCAAGGATAGCCAAAAATGACAGACACAGACAGACTCCAGTCCTTCTTACAGTCAGAGAAAAAGGGACTTTAAAGGGGATGTATGGGTTCATTTTTTTTTTTTTAAATAACAAATGAAGAGCACTACTCCCTTGGGAGCTACTGGGTTGTTCATTACATTACATGCTGGTTTAACCCCCGCTTCTTCCACCCCGCTGTATTGATCACAGACACAGTTCAACAGTTGAAACAATAACTTTTATTCCTGATTTGGCAGTCCATGTTACTTGAATATTGCAGGAAAGGTATAAGTTGCCTCTTGATTGTATAAAACAATAGTGATTTTGCACTAAAATAAATAAGCACTAAAATGATAAATATTGTGCTAATAAATAATAATAATATTACCGTAAATACTCGAGTATAAGCCGAGTTTTTCAGCACATTTTATTGTGCTGAAAGTGCCCCCCTCAGCTTATACTGGAGTCAATCACTTTCCTGCGGCAGAAAATGACATTTTCCGACTTGGGGCCCCCGTATCTCGGGGCCTCTTAGTGCTAGGAACCCAAAATTTGGTATGCAAACCCACAACATATGGCACTACAACATATCCAGATGGGGTTCCTAGCACTAAGTTTCGGTTCGGTTCAGAAAATTCGGTTCAGAAATTCGGTTCAGAAAATGTCATACTCTTTTTTTTTTTTTTTTTATTTATTCTTTATTTATTCTTCCATCCATAAACAATGTTTACATCTCATTTCACTAGTAAACAGACTAAAAATTTCTTATTGCGTGCCAAATGCATTTGATTGACATCTCATCATTATCATCTTCCTGGCTTGATATATACCCCTTAGTATTGCCACAGTTGTGCTCTTGATTTCTCCCTGCTTCTGTCTATACCCCAGAATACAGAGCTTAACTTCCTTTTCCACTTCAATTTTAAATATTCCCATCAATAATTCTATCACCCCTTCCCAGTACCGGAAAAGTTTGGGGCATCTCCACAGCATGGAAATGTCATACTCTACTGCAGAAAAGTGCTTGACATTTTCTGAACCGAATTTGGGGCCCCCGTGTCTCGGGGTCACATGGTAACAGGAACCCCATCTTTATATATGTTATAGTGCCATATGTTGTGAGTTTGCATACCAAATTTGGGGTTCCTAGCCCCAAGTGGCCCAAAGATACAGGGCCTCAAAGTTGGTCAACTTTGTCCATCTGCAGCAATGTTATTTCAGGACCCTTTGGGTCCAGAGACCCCAAATTTTGGCTGCAGCTAGGGGGCATCTAGGAACCCTTAACTACCAAGTTTGGGGGACCTATGGCTGTAAATGAGCACAGTGAGGCTGCAAATGGGCATTGTTGACCCTCTTTTCCACTTACAGTAGCTGCGCATTTCTCACTCTAGGCTTATACTCGAGTCAATACGTTTTTCCATTTTTTTGTGGTAAAATTAGGTGCCTCGGCTTATATTCGGGTCGGCCTATACTCGAGTATATACGGTACACAAATAAATATATAAATCAATAAGCAGGCATAAAAATGGTGGTGAAACTAAAGTATAGTGCACAACATATTAACAAGTGCAAAGATTATTCAATAAACACAATAAATGTGATAAATGTGCAAATGGCAAAAGGATCTGAATGAAAGATCAAGAGATCTTGTATCATGTGAATGACAGTGCAATAAAGTCCAAGTGTCAAACTGCCATTAAAAACTCTGATATAAGACCGGATAATAAGCAAAGTCCGTGAATGGTAGAACAGTCTCTATAGTAAAAGAAATAACTGTAACATCAATGGTCTTCTAGAATGTGGGGGGTGATGAGTGGGGGAGGTCTAATCCGTAACTGTGCTCTCAAGCCTCTCACCTTAAAGCACCTTTCAATAGGCACCAAAAATAGGATCTGTGTGGGCCCCTCTCCTCTGCTCTCTCTCCAGGCTGGCTGGTTCTTTATTCCAATATCCGACTGGCTTCCTAAAGCCCTTAATGACAAAAACTCGCCAATAGTGGGGATGGGATAAAGAAAGAAGCCTCCAATAGTGAAGTACGTATAACACTTAGAGAATTTATTAATAAAAGCAAATGGACCCTTACATAAAGCAAAAAAGTTTAAAGCATAAAATGGTGAACTTGCGCCAGTCTCACAACACTTCCGGTATCACAGGTGCATACGTCCACTTCCGGCTACTCCCTACGCATTACGTCACGTACTCGTGACTTCATCAGGGGACTCGTTACTTATTGATTGTGCTGCACGAGTAGATAGAACCTTTCCCTTAATGAACTGGCCCATGCCCCTCTGAAAAGCATGTTGTACTACTGAAATGCTGGAAGTCCCAGGCCTCACCTGCCCTCTCACCTCCTGTCACGTGTCCCAGATGACTGACTGCGCCGAGGGGAAGTGATGTCATTGCCCGGGCACTGAAGGAGGCAGACTACGAGGGACCCCCAAGCAACAGGCATTTAGAGGTGAGTACATTTTTTTTTTTTTTTTATGAATTTTGAGCTATTTTTTTTTTTTTTAGGTGGAAACACCACTTTAATGCATCCTATGCAAAACACAAACCTTTACAACCCCATTAAGCCAGATTGGCACTCTGTATTCTTTCAAATAAAAGCAGTTGCTGCAAACAATCCCTCTTGGATGAGCCACCAGACTTTCCACAGTGTTCAAGAATGTTCCTTATACTTCTGAACACTCTCCGGCAGACGAGACTTAATAATTCAGGAACCTTTCCCCGACGCTAGTTCTGTCTGTACCAGGCGGGGGGTATCTTTCTCTACTCTACTCACTCACAAAATGTGTGCTAAGCCTGGGAGCCATGGCCTTAAATAGGTTCTGCTTGACCCAAGATGGCTGGTACATGGGTCATGAGTCACATGGGGCGGCAGCATCCAATTGGATAGCTTCCCCAGTGACCCAGGAAACCATAGAGGAACCATGTTCTTCTTGACTTCCTCTCCAACTGCAATGCTGCTCTGAAAGAGCACCACCTGCAGTGGAGAAAGTAGACTGCACTGGCCTACATGCTACTGTGTTGATATAACAATGTGGCTCTGCAGCAGCCGATCAGCACCATAAAACCCTGAGGCCCAGCACCCTTGGGTGGGGTGGAGAAGACCTTCTAGCGGGAGCCAGTGAGCAATGTCTGAAAAGTCTCCACAAGGTTTTGAAAGTCAGTTTTGGGCAAGAGTTATTTTGGTAGTGATGTTGTTCCCACCGTCAGTGTGTCTAGGTTGCAGTCTTTTCCTACCCATCGCCCCCTTACCTGTTCTATTGTGTTATATAAAGGCTTTTTCTCCTGGGGTTGGGCACAGTAAAGCTGAATTAACCATAAGTGCGAGCAGTGATGAAAAACTGTTTGTTTATTCTAGAAACCCAACGGTTGATATTCTAATGCGTTCTACCGAGTGACTCATAACTCCTATCGGTTAATACCGCGCCTAGTATATATTTTGTATAAACAATAACAGCAGGAACCAGAAACATGACTTTCTGTAATTGCTGAAAATCAGCATCATCACGAAACCCAGCAACCTCTGTCTCCTTGTGTGATCTGAATTGCTTCCTTTTTCTACTGTAAATCTCTTGCAAACCCTGCAAAGTTTCCAGTGACATGTCAGAAGCTGTATTTTGTAATGCTGGCACATTCTTCAGCCATAGACGAAACCTCTAGGGGGTAGTTTAGCCTTACTTTTGGGGGGGGGGGGGGGGTTGTAAACAACCACCCCTCCCTTAAGCAGATGGGGGTTCACAGCTGTAGCAGAAATGATCCCTTCTGTCGCATTCAGTGGCCAGTAGCACAGCCGAACGCAACCCCTTCAAGCAAAGAGGGCTGTGCCACAACCGCCCCACAACCAGGGGCTTTCATGCGATTGTGGTGCGATTTACAGGGTTAGAACAAGCAGTGCGGAGGTGACATATCACCCCTGTGCAGGAGCTTCCTGTAATAAAGACCAGCCACGGCTGCTTTCTATCCTTGTGCAGGGGGACTGGTCTTGTCTCCGCCCCCCTGCTGTAGATTTCTGCAGGCAGCCTGTAGTGGGTGGGGCCTGTTGGGTCCCTCCCACAGCTGTGCTCTCTTAACTGGGTATCTATAGCACTGTGATAATGTCACTGCAACATTTAAAATGAGTTAGATGAAATTAGTTGAAATGAGAATGATGTGCCTGCTACATATTTAACTTAGTTTACAAAGGCATTTTGTGCACACAAAGTGGATTTATTTTCTTTGTGGCTATAGAGCAGAGGTAGTAGGCAACCTGGGGCCCTCCAGCTGTTGTGGAACTACATTTCCCATGAGGCATTGCAAGGCTGGCAGTTAAAATTACTCCCAGGGGCATGATGGGACTTGTAGTCCAGTTTGCCTACCCCTGCTATAGAGGAATACAGTATATTACCAAAAGTATTGGGATGCCTGCCTTTACACGCACATGAACTTTAATGGCATCCCAGTCTTAGTCCGTAGGGTTCAATATTGAGTTGGCCCACCCTTTTCAGCTATAACAGCTTCAACTCTTCTGGGAAGGCTGTTCACAAGGTTTAGGAGTGCGTCTATGGGAATGTTTGACCATTCTTCCAGAAGCGCATTTGCAAGGTCAGGCAAGGATATTGGACGAGAAGACCTGGCTCACAGTCTCCGCTCTAATTCATCCCAAAGATGTTCTATCGGGTTGAGGTCAAGTAATACCAGGCCAGTCAAGTAATGGTCAAGTAATGGTCCAAAATTGTAGCAATTACAATGGAAGAATGTTTTGGCACACTGGTGAACACAACAGTTTCAATACAGCCCACAGTAGTATAATTTATGGTGGTGTTACTAGAGAACAGCCTCTGCTGGAAGGGTGCCAGTATTTTGTAAAATCACACTGTACTGCCTGGCTGAATGGGATCCACAGAACGTTCTTCGGCATAAGACAGTTGTCCCTTACTCTGTTCCTATTCACCAAAAAACACTCCCTGGACTAAGCACTGCCCCTAACCAGTGCCCCCCCCCCTAAACCTACAACTCGCCCAATGCATGCCCAAATGACATGGTATTTAAAAGCTCCCTCATTAAGATGGTCACCTAAACTCTCGGAAGTCCCAGAGAGGACTAACAGAGTCCCTAAGGGGACCATTTCCTGACACCAGAGGTCTCCAAACATTCTGAACAAAGGATCAATGCAATGCATCTTTGGTATTAGGGGGAGAAATAGTGCCCCATTGTTGGTGCCAGTAGGAGAAAAATGGGCCCCATCACTGGTGTCAGTGGGAGAAATAGTGCCCCATTGTTGGTGTCAGTGGGCGGAATAGTGCCGCATTGTTGGTGTCAGTAGGAGAAAAATGGGCCCCATCACTGGTGTCAGTGGGAGAAATAGTGCCCCATTGTTGGTGTCAGTGGGAGTAATAGTGCTCTGTTGTTAGTGTCAGTAGGAGGAATAATGCCCCATTGTTGGTGTCAGTGGGAGGGATAGTACCTGACTGTTGGTGTTAGTGCGAGAAATAGAGTCTTGCATTAGGGGAGGAAAAGTGCCCCAATTGCCCGGTAAAGGCAAGCAAGGGTCCGCATCTGGCCCCTGGGCCACAGTTTGGAGACAGATGCCCTATACCTACTCCCCTTCCCCCGTACATTGGCACAGTGCCACCTACAGGAAGGAAGAGTGCCTGCGCCTGCCTACAAGAGGATGGAGCAGTCACAAGCATGCCCAGTAAGAAGAAAGCCCTTCCAGGATGTTTGTGCATGGTGCAGGTCATTTCTCTTGGATTGTTGGGTACTAAGGGTACAGTTGTCCTTTAAGGAATTCAGAACTCATTTTTAATTACCTGTCTACAGTGCAGCTTTAAAATTAAAAATGTAGCCTCTCAGGACAGCAAATTCAGAGCTCCAAAATGCTCTGCAGAAGGCATCAAGCTTCATATTTTCCTCACGGTGTGGCGATATAACGTCCTTTTGCCCTCTCCTAAAAAATATTCTGCAGAAAATAACACAACGCCATGTAAACAGAGGGAGACAGATGTCTTTGCTTTACAACTAAATTGTGTAACTCTAACCAGAGGCTTCAGTGACTCTGCAAACCACAGAGATGACTTCAGCACAAAGCTCAAAAAGAGAGGCGACTTAATTCCTACCTATCTAGGTCATGATGACGTGTTCAGAGGGACAGCCATGCTGACTTGGCTTCATGCAGGATTCTCTTTAAATATAAAGGTAGTGCAGTGGCCGTTGGCATCAGATAGCAAAAGGTTTGTTACAGCCTGTTACTAAATATTACTCCCATTGCTAAAAAAAAAAAAACATTATTTGTCACTAAAGCAAAACTTCAGAAAAAAATGAAAAAAAAAAAATGTTGCTGCAATACCTTCAATCCAGTGCTGGCCCCCCACAGTAATTCCTTTCTGCCCCTAGATGTCACAAATCTTCTAAGCTGAATGACCGCCAGTGTCATTCCACCCCTTTCTTTGAGTGCAGGCTGACATTTTTTTTTTTTTTTTTTAAGAATTATATTTAGGTGGATGCAGCATCGGTCCTCCGGCGCCTCTAACACTGGGAACTGAGCGATCTAACACCGCCGATCGCCCGGTTCTCACAGCTCCATGAGCAGAGAGCTGTTGACTGTGCCAGTCCAGGCATGTTGGCGAGTCCAAACTTTATTGTCGCAATCTTGCCCAAACATGAACTGGCTCTGTGACGTCAGCCAGCAGCAGGCTTCAGCCCGCTGTCTGCTGAAAACTGCTCACAGGAGTGCAGAAGGATCCACAGGGGAAGTACAGGCAAACCAGCTTTCCCCGTACTTCTCCTTTAACACCTAGGGCGTCATCACTTCGGCCTGGGCTAAGAGCACTGAACAGCCATCATATATCATTATATGAGCGCCATTCAATGTAGTAACGACTACCAGAGGATAAGAGGAAGTACAAATACTAGCAATGGACCAAAGGGAAAGCCTTGGAAAAAAGGTACGTATGCCTTTATTTTATTTTTTTTAAGTGTTTGAGGGGGGAAGGGGGCTCATAGAGGGGGTGAGGAATTGAAATAAAGTTTAAAAAAAAGTGAAGGGTATTTAGAAAGTGGTCGGGACATTGTAGTAACACTGGAGTTCTGCTTTACAGCAAACCTGTGTGAGGCCGGGTTCACACTGGTATGACATGACTGTTGTACGACTGTCATCCTACTTTGCCCTGCAACATCGGTCCTACTTTGGTCCTACTTCCATCCAACTCGAATGAACAGGATAAGATTTTCCTCTGACTTTGAGATAGTCTGACTTGTCCTTTGACCAATCAAAACAATCCCAGTGTGACATAAATTCCTTTTACTGCTGCTGTAATCACCATGTCAGATGTCACAAGTCGGATGGTTAGGACAAGGATCCGACTTTGATCCTACTTCAGTGATATTCAATGGGCGTAAGTAGGATCAAAGTCGGACCAAAGTAGTGCAGGAACTTTTGTGTCGGACCAGTTAAGACGGCTCTCATAGGGAAACATTGATTTGCATATGTCAAGCGACATGAGCTCCCAATGTCGGAGCGTTTGTCGTACCAGTGTGAACCCGGCCTTGTGCGACTTTAAAGTCACGCAATTTTACCCGTCATTTTGCCCCGATTTCAAGGAATGCCTGTGTAATGCCGCGTACACACAAGCGGACTAGAGTCCGCCGGACAATCCGACCGTGTGTGGGCTCCGGCGGACTTTTTCTTTCCAAAAGTCCGGCGGACTTAGTAAGAAGTTTTGACTCAAAATTGTCCGCCGGACTCAGCAGTGCAGGGACTACTTTGAAGTCGGATTAGTTAAGTTGTACTAATATGAATGGCTGTCATTGGAAATCATGGGGAACGACTTGTCGTCATGCTACTTTGCAGTCCCAAATCGTGGGACAAGTGTGAAAGGGGCCTTAGGCCAGGTTTACACTGGTACGACAAACACTCCAACTTTGGGAGCTCATGTTGCATGACGTGTGCAAATCAATGGTTCCCTATGAGAACACTCTTAAATGGTCCGACACAAGTCGGTCCGACTTTGAAAAAAGTCCCTGCACTACTTTGGTCCGACTTTAATCCTACTTCAGCCCATTAAATATCACTGAAGTCGGATTAACCACTTCAGCCCCGGACCAATTGGCAGCCAAAGGACCAGGCCCCTTTTTGCGATTCGGCACTGCGTCGCTTTAACTGACAATTGCCCGGTCGTGCGACGTGGCTCCAAAACAAAATTGGTGTCCTTTTTTTCCCACAAATAGAGCTTTCTTTTGGTGGTATTTGATCGCCCCTGCGGTTTTTATTTTTTGCGCTATAAACAAAAATAGAGCGACAATTTTAAAAACAATGCAATATTTTTTGCTTTTTGCTATAATAAATATCCCCAAAAAATATATAAAAAAACATTTTTTTTCCTCAGTTTAGGCCGATACGTATTCTTCTACATATTTTTGGTAAAAAAAAATCGCAATTAGCGATTATTGATTGGTTTGCGCAAAAGTTATAGCGTTTACAAAATAGGGGATAGTTTTATAGCATTTTTATTGATATTTTTTTTTTTTTACTATTAATGGCGGCGATCAGCGATTTTTATTGTGACTGCGACATTATGGCGGACACATCGGACATTTTTGGGACCATTGTCATTTATACAGCAATCAATGCTATTTAAATGCATTGATTCCTGTATAAATGACAGTTGTAGTGAAAGAGTTAACCACTAGGGGTTATGGGCTCTGACGTGTGTGTGTTTTTTTACATTAGGGGGCGGGGCTGACGTCTGACGTCATTGATCGGCTTTCCCGATGACCGGGAACAGCCAATCAATGACAGGCAGAGTAGGAAGCGCGGGGAGAGGTTTGTTTACACATAAATCTCCCCGTTCTTCAGCTCCGTGACCCGATCGCGGGACGCCAGTGGTGATCGGGTCCGCTGGTCCCGCGGCCGGGGTCACGGAGCTCCCGACTGGGTCGCGAGCGCGCCGCTGGCGGCGTGCGCGCGGCCCACGGGCAGGCATTTAAAGGGCCACGTACAGGTACGTGGTTTTGCCTGCCCGTGCCATTCTGCCGACGTATATCTGCAGGAGGCGGTCGGGAAGCGGTTAAAGACGGAGCATCGTCTTAACTGATCCGACTTTGGCATAAGACTTGTGCCCTGAGGATCTTGAAGGGGAACTCCACACCAATAAAAAAAAAAAAAAAACGGCATGGGATTTCCCTTTCAAGACCATACCAGGCGCTTTGGTCTGGCACCCCCCAAAATCCATACCAGACCCTTATCTGAACCCCCCCTATCAGAATCTGGAAGCCCCCCAGATCCCCGCTCCCCACCCTATGTGAATGAGTATGTGGTACATTGTACCCCTACCCATTCACCTAAAAAAAGTGTAAAAAATAAAAACAGTACACATGTTTTTGACAAAATTATTTATTAAATCAGCTCTGGCGTCTCTTCCGATTTCTTCTCCCCTCTCCGGCTCTTCTCCCTCCTCCGGAGATGTCTTCTCCCTCTGCCGGTTCTTCTCCCCTCTACTACCCCCTGAAACAGACGCTGTCAGCACTCCTCCTCTCCTCAGTTACATCTCACTTCATTTAACTGTGAGTGATTTCCCTATAGCGCTCTCCCGCCTGGGTGTTTGTAACCTTGGAATTCTGTCTAATACAAGTTTTACTGCAACCGGACTCTCTTTCTACCAGCTCCAGGTTGTACCTCCCTAGGAAGGTGCGACAACAGAAAGAAAGGAAACTGTGTTTTTTCCCCCGGAATATTTGGTTGTTTTTTATTTATATAATAAAACACAAAATTAAATGGTTATTAAATTCCACAAAAAAATAAATAAAAAATTCTGTCTAAAAAATGCAAAAAAATTAATTTAGGTACAGTGTTGTATGGCCAAGTACCCAGATTTAGAAAACGACTTGCTAAGCTATTGCTAGACTTGCCAGCAGGGCTGGTGCTTAACTTTCTCGGGCCCTAGGGGGTTCGGCCTGGGTGTCGTTAGTTTTGCCTAGGGCCTCACAGGTGACAGGATCAGAGAGTGGACTCACCGGACTCAGCAGCTATATTCAGAGACATGGTGCCTGCGCCTCCTCCGCCTCCCCAGCTGTGCCCGCCTCTTCTGCCGACCTCATGCCCTCCTCCCCAGCTCTGCCTGCCTCTTTCGCCGACCTCATGCCCACCCTCCCTAGCCAACCTCAAGTCCGCCTCCCCAGCTGTGCCTGCTTCCTCCGCTGACCTCGTGCCAGCCTTCCCAGCTGTGTCCGCCTCCTCTTCCTCCTCCTCTGTGCCCTCCTCACAGGCTGAGCTGCTGCTGACCTCCTATGGACCAGCACTGTGTAGGGCCCCTCGTGTTCCCCCGGCCATGCTAATGGGAAAGTCAGCGGCCGTAGCTGCGCCCTAGACATGTGCCCTAGACGGCTGCCTACCTAGTTCGCCTAGCGAAAGCGCCGGCCCTGCCTGCCAGGCTTCACAACTTTGTGGCATAATTGCAGCAAGTCCGCATTGCATGACTCCAGGTCAACTTTCTTTGCAAACATTCTATAAGTCTGCTGCAAGTCCTGGTTCATTTATGTTGTGCAATAGTCATCCCACCACAGGGGGCACTGTGGCTGAATTGTCATGCTGTAGACTTGCAGAGCTCTTGCTGTATTCTCACCACTGCAACATTTGCTCTTGCTAGAGACTTGCCAAGCAAATTTGCAACAAATTGGAAACGTGTCAACTAGAACTTGTGCTTCAAGTGCTCTGCAAGTGTACAACTCGCCAGTGAAAATGTGCAGCAAGTTAACAAGACTTAAGCCTCCTACACACGATCGGACTTTCCGACGGGAAATGTTCTTCTTTAATGGCATAATAATGAAGCTGCTTTTCTGGTGATACTGATGGACCATTATCCCGTAGTTTTTAAGATCAAAGTTGGTGTCCCTTGTTAATTTCACATTGTATTTTTTAAAATGTAACTGCCGACTCCCAAACTGTCATTTGAAGTAAAACACACAGCCAAGTATTATTCTCCACAATTTTTTTATTGTGCATTAAAAAAAGAAAACAAAAAAAATTTGACATTCTATCTGCCTAAAGAACTTAACCAAAATGTGTATTCTATGCATCCAAAAATATAGAAAATATACCAAATCAAATCATTATAATAATGTCAAAGCAATAACTCCAAGGCCAATAATAAATAACACGTTATCTCCTCCGATTCCGCAACATGTCTGGTTGATAGACATGTGCGATTACTTTTCGTGCAAATCGAAAATTCGTATGAATTTCCATAAATTTGTACATTCGGGAGGATCCGAAATATGAATTGCTATGCTTCCGAATTTTGTACAAAATTTTGTTTATGAATTTCGGATCCAAATTCGGTTATAACGGAAACGTGAACGGTGTTTTGTTGACCAATCAGAGGTTTTCTTCTGCTGCTGAGTGAGGGTTGGGAAAATTACCTTTTTTAATATGGGAGTGGGAGACTGGTACTGGTAGTCGATGGGAGATTCAGAATCGGACAAAATAAGAATGTTCGTTAATTACGATTATTCGTTATGATGAAGTTAAAAACCCAGGAAGTCAGCAGAGCACAGGGATGATGGGAGCCCCTCATAATGATAAATTCATCATAACGAACGTTCGTAATTGTTACGAAAAGTTAACGAACCTAACAAACATTCGTATTTCGTACGAATCCAAATTGAATTTCAGACACGAATTCCGAAATACAAATTAATTCTAATACGAAACGGAACAAAACAAAACTAATTTATTGACGGCGCACATGTCTACTGGTTGACGAGCGGCCGTTCAGAAACGAACTGAAAAACACTAAATGAAAAGCGCAAATCAACACTCACCAAACTTCTACTAACACGAAATTAGCCAAAGGAGCCCAAAGGGTGGCGCTAAAGAGCTGAAAAACCACATAGTACGTCACTACGTTCGTAATTGTTGGCCAACAATTGTGTGACCCTGTTGTATGCAAGACAAGTTTGGGCCAACGCCCTTCTGACAAAATGCCACGGTTTTGTTGGCCAACAATCCGATCGTGTGTACGAGGCTTTACAATTCAACACTGGCCCAAATGTATGGCAAGTTACCTTTGCTATCTGGGTAATTGTCATTTAAACTATTGCAGCATTTTAAAATGCAGAGGTATTACAGGCTGGTACTGAAGTGGATAAAAAAAAACATGCTTGGGACCAACATAGATCTAGACTCATAAAAGAATGTTGGAAAAAAATATACTGTATATACTCGAGTATAAGCCAAGTTTTTCAGCACATTTTTTTTGTGCTGAAAATGCCCCCCTCGGCTTATACTGGAGTCAAGCACTTTTCTGCAGTAGAGAATGACATTTTCTTACCCGACTTTAGGGCCCCGTATCTAGGAACCCCAAATTTGGTGTGCAAACCCAGTGGAACTAGCACTACAACATATCTAAAGATGGGGTTTCCTAGCCCCAAGTGGCCCCGAGATACGGGGCCCCAAAGTCGGTTGGAAAATTTCATTCTCTGCTGCAGAAAAGTGCTTGACATTTTCTGACCCGACTTTGGGGCCCCGCATCTCGGGGCCACTTGGTGCTAGGAACCCCAAATTTGGTGTACAAACACAGTGGAAGCACTACAAGGTATCCAACGATGGGGTTCTTAGCGCCAAGTGGCCTTGAGATACAGGGCCCCAAAGTCGGTCAACTGTGTCCATCTGCAGCAATGTCATTTTGGGACCCTTTGGGTCCAGAGACCCCAAATTTTGGCTGCAGCTAGGGGGCATCTAGGAACCCTTAACTACCAAGTTTGAAAGTTCGGGCACCTATGGCTGCAAATGGGCACAATGAGGCGTGCAAATGGGCACAGTGAGGCTGCAAATGGGCATTGTTGACCCTCTTTTCCACTTACAGTAGCTGCGCATTTCTCACCCTAGGCCTATACTCGAGTAAATACGTTTTCCCAGTTTTCTGTGGAAAAATTAGGTGCCTCGGCTTATATTTGGGTCGGCTAATACTCGATTATATACGATAATCAAAAAAAAATAAATAATCAAAAAAAGGTCCACTGGATGAACCACACCGTCTTTATCTGCCATCATTCCTAGACATGTGCACAATAGAAAAATGTGTTTATTTTCGTTTCGTTTCTTTCGTTTCCGTTGATTCGTAACGATTCGTAAATTCGTAAGTCATCGGTGTTCGTATTCGTAACGATTCGTATTTTCGTAAGAGTTATTTTTTCATTGATTCGTTTTTCGTTTATTCGAAATTCGGACGCATTCGTATTTTAGTAGATTTAGTTACATTCGTACTTTCGTTAGATTGATTTATTCGTACTTTCCTAACATTGTTTTCGTAGATTCGTAACCGGAGCATAATTCCTAATTTTATGTAATGTGTATGCTATTATTACATTGTAAGAGACACGGAAAATTACCAATCGAAAAAAAAAGTTACGAATGTACGAATTTTTTCGTTCAATCCATTCGAAGCACGTTAAGCAGCGCCATTGTAAGAGACACGGAAAATTACGAATCACAAAAAGAAAAAAAAAAAGTTACAAATGTACAAATTTTTTCTTTCAATCCATTCGAAGCACGTTAAGCAGCGCCATTGTAAGGGACACGGAAAATTACCAATTCAACAAAAAAAAAAGTTACGAATGTACAAATTTTTTCGTTCATTTTGATTTTCGTTGTTCCTGTTTTCGTTTTTCGGATTTTCTTCTTTCGTAGTTTCGTTGTTTCTAATTTGGTTATTTCAGATTTTCGTTGTTTTTCGGATTCGTTCGATTCGAACATTCGTTATTCGTTAAAAATTTTAGCGAATCGTTCGTTCATTCGTATGATAACGAATGAACCAATATAACGAATTTTCACGAAAAACAAAAAAAAACTAAACGAATTGCACATGTCTAATCATTCCTCTATTTTTCTAAAATCTTTCAAAGTAGTAGGTTACTGTATATGAATTAGTGTGAAAGGGCCCTTACTTATGATGTTAACCTCTTTGGCACAGACTGCTGGAACAAACCAACAGCAGCTGGTAGAAGCAATTAACAACATTTAATTTATTAATTAACAAGTTTAGAGGCACCTTAATACTCCTACGAAGTACAAAAGATTACCGCCTGTGGGAGACTCCCTGGTGTATATGCAGATGAATGCACATTAACTTTTTTTTGCCGAAAACTCTTCTGCATCTGGCAATCTGTCTTTAAAACGGGGGGAGGATAGTGAAAAAAAAGATTTTGCTCAACCTTAGCATATGTCCCTCTGCCAGTCTGAAAAATTGAAGCCTTCAATGACAAGTAAATTCACAGATGTTTGCGTGAAAAGAGAAATTGGATGTTGTGTAAGTAATTGCTCCACGAAATTGCACGGGAAAAGGAATCAAAAATTAAGGGCCATAATCCATTTGACCCTGTTGTCAGAACTCGGTCATACTGTACCTCCAGCAAATCCCCCCTCAGAGAATTGGGGCAGGTTTTATATATATATATATATATATATATATATATATATTATTTTTTATTTTTGTTCTTTTTTTTTTTTTTATTTTTTTTTTATTTATTTTTTTTTTTTATACATTTTTTTTTTTATAAAAAGAAAGTTGCAGGATTTTATCTACAAAAAGAAATAAAAATCCACTCAAAAACAAATCAATTTGTTGCTTTTTTTTTTTTTTTAACTGTTTATGGAATTTGGATGTAGCACCGGCTAAAATAATTATTTTTTTTTTTTTCCTTGGCATTAAAACAGAGTGGACTGTACATGGATTTAAAGCCCTTGTGTATGTAGCAGAGAACAGAAAGTAATTATAGCTCTCCGTATTACAGGTCCGGGCGCACGTCCACCTGTATCCCAGTATTGATCGGTGGACTAGTCAATCAGGGTGTTCAGGAACTACACTGCATAAAGGTCTCGGTCCAGTTCTCCTTATTTTTTTTTTCCTTCTCTCTATGACCTTTCTGTGTGACATTTTCTTTTGTCTTCTACTTCTTGGCAATGCCGGTGTATTTTTTGCTCTTTCGGAGATGTACGATGTGACCTCAAATATTCATAAACGTTTTCACTTTAGTTTAAAGCAGAACTCCAATCAAAACGAAAAAAAAAAAAATAATAATAATAATAATAATAATTAGATTAACAGCTACCAATGTGGCCTGCCTAGAATAAACTTGTCTTAGAATGCCTAAATAAAATAATAATAAAAAAAAAAAAAAAAAATTATATATATATATTAGACATGTGCATTCGTTTTCATCCGAATGCATTTTCGTCTGAATTTCGTGTATTTTCGTAATTTTAACAAACAATAACGAACGTGCAGAAAACCGAAAGATCCGACATAAACAAATGCTTTATTTTTGTTGTGACAACAGTTCGATATAGATAGGAGATTCGACATGACGCTGACAATAGTAATCTGTGTCCATCGAACCTGTGGTCGAATGTGTCTAACCTTAGCTCTATTAGTACAAGATTATTCTACATAGAGAGAAAAGATTCGACATAGAGAGAAAAGATTCGACATAGAGAGAAAAGATTCAACATAGAGAGAAAAGATTCAATATAGAGAGAAAAGATTCAATATAGAGAGAAAAGATTTGACATAGAGAGAAAAGATTCGACATTATAAAGACAATAGAAAAAAGGTTGAATGTGCCTAACCTAACTCTATTAGTCAAGGATTATTCGACATAGAGAGAAAAGATTCGACAAAGATTCGACGAAGCAGTCGGCGCGAGCAGACATTTATGGTCAAATGCTCCGCCCAAGGCTATAGAAGAATTCTAATGTTGGTTGACTAATAATAATATTTAATAAATATAATTATTACTAGTGTCATCCAACATTAGAATTCTACTATAGCTTGTAGGCGGAACATTCAACCGGAAATGTACGATTGCAGCGTCGTACAGTTTAGCTGCTCCGTCGAATCTTCTTAGAACATTCGACGGACACCATAAGCCTTCAATGACAGATTCGACCTTAAAGCAGAGTTCCACCCTAAAGTGGAACTTCCGCTCATCGGAACCATCCCCTCCCCCTCCGGTGCCACAATTGGCACCTTTCAGGGGGGAGGGGGGTACAGATACCTGTATAATACAGGTATCTGCACCCACTTCTGGGCATAGATATCCGCAGAATCTGCGGGTATTTACGCCACTTCCTGCGGTGCCCCTGCTGTCTGCTGGGAAACACACGGATCCCAGAGACAGCAGGGAGTGTCCTTATTGCGCAGTGCGACTCGCTTCCTGATTCCCATACCGAAGATGGCGGCGGCAGCACCCGAGAGCCGATCGAAAGATCGGCTTTCGGGTGCCGACATCGCGGGTGCGCTAGATGGGTAAGTGTCCATATTTTAAAAGCCAGCAGCTGCAGTATTTGTAGCTGCTGTATTTGTAGCTGCTGACTTTAAAAAAAAAAAAAGGCGGAACTCCCGCTTTAATTATTTTAGATTTTCAGACGAATGCATTTTTTAACGAAACAAAATTAATAAAAACAAATTTTGGGAGTAACTAAATAAATACATTTTTCTGACGAAAGCAAAATTCTGAAAAACAAAATATTTCAGTGTGCACATGTCTAATAATAATACCCCATTAAAGGATAAAGTAAGTCCTGATCCTCCATGTTTACGCCCCTAATGACTCTCAAAGCTCCTTTTTCCGATCTTTTTTTCCAGGTGCTGGACGGGTGTTGGTTGGAGGGGACTTCAATATTTTTTTAACAGAGATGTATATTAGATTTCAAATCAGCATTACATTGTCAAGGCATTGAAGATAAAGACATAGTAAATTTTACAAAGAATTAAACATGCAGTTAATAAAGAGTCTGGGGACCTAGTCCCAGAGCAGATTGGTTAAAAGCAAGTTACTTATGCAAGAATCCTAATTTCAATCTAAAATTCCCATAATTTAGCAATTTTGATTTCTATACCCCTTCCTCTAACCTAAGTAAATGACAGGTAGATCTGTCCAAGCAGGTGCGGGGGATAGGGCATGGGAAAGGAAAAGGGGAGGGGGAGGGGGGGCGAACTCAGGGACAGGATTTGGTTATGGATATATCCACCCTATTGCAGTTCACCAGGATCAAGCATTAGCATCTATCCAACCCGACGAGACTTTGTAGTATTTCGCTGGGCATTGTCTACTCTGATAGGTGAGTCTGTAGAGTGGGAGGACTGCATTCATGGAGTGACACCAAGACTCTTTCCATCTAAGGAGGATTTCCCTCCTAGCATAAAACAGGGAAAAGGTCAATCAAAGTTTAGTGTATCTGTCTCCCTGCACTTCCTCCAGGTGGCTGAGTAGAAGGGTCAGGGGATCAAGCGGAATCGGTAACCCACATATTTCAGTCAGGGTGTCAGCAACCGCCTGCCAATAAGGGTGAAGTTTAAGACTAGACCAGGGGACTTTAATAGCACTTTACAGACTAGACAGAAGTAAAAGGGGTGAGTACGGCTAACGCATTTACCAAGTCCCTATTGAGATCACTGGGGGTACGCAAACTAATAGACACTTGAAGAGCATTAAATGTGGGGGGCAACAGAATTTACCCATTACTCGCACCCCACGACAGCTACTCCAGACTAGATTATATGTTCAGTTCCCCAATCCCCTACTCACTAATTCGTCCTCAGCCAATATCCATATTTGCCGTTGGTCTGACCACCAAGTGGTGTCTTTTCATACATCTTATATAGAGCTCTCCACCCAGACAGCCTCCTGGAGATTGAATGATTCCCTTCTTGCAGACCCAGAGATGAACACACGATCAGTCTCTTCTCCCCTCAGAGAACCGGGATCTGTGTGTTTACACACACAGATCCCATTTCTCTGTGTGTCATGAGCGATTGCGGGAGTCCATCGGTCATCGTGCCCGCAGGGTCCTCGCATCAGTTCTTGGGGGCGAGCAGCAGGTGCGCGCCTAGTGGCCACAGGGCGAAGCAATATATCATAACGTCGTTTCCCCAGCCGTGCCATTCTGCCGCAGTAAAACTGTGGTGGCTGCTCGGTTAAGTGGTTAATTTTCCACTATGGCCCGTTGGGAGTCGGACATTTTCTATTGCGGAATGGTCGTATATGATATAAAATATGCATAAATGCACACGCTCTGTAGTCTCTCAAGGAAACGGTGGTGAAACTCCACACGAGGTGGTACCTTACTTCCGATAAAGTACAATAATTCTACCCAGATGTCACGGAAACCTGCTGTAGGGGCTACCCAGCCACTGGTACATTTCTCCATACATTTTGGAGCTGTCCTCACCTTAGACAAATCTGGAGGCAGGCAGCTTTGATTGTCGCTCAAATGACCCGGTCATTGATCACCTTGACACTACCAATGTGCCTACTATTCGCCCCTATCCCTGATTTCCCTGCCCCAAACCAAAAAATGGCTCATTTGCTTTTCTGTGCTATCTTATGGGCCATTTCCTTAAATTGGCGCCCACCTACGGTACACTGGGCTCAGATGCTCCAAAGAATGGAGACCATTACGCTGATGGAGCGTATCCACCATACCATATTTGGCACCATGCATGTTTTCATTAACAAATGTGCTTGTTGGTCATCTTGCGGTAGTTCACCAGAAGATTGATGCCTACTCTATATTTTTGACCTTGGATACTTGAAATATACCTCAATACATTTGACACTCCCCTTAGGTTTGTTGTGGTTATTTGTGAATGGTTATTATATATACAAACCTTTATGGTTATTGTGACAGACCTAGCCGGGACACAGGCTTTTTGAGAGGACTAAATTCAAGCCTCTTGCCAACCGATTATGGGCCCTGGATTTTAAAGGGCACAGGGTGAATGAGGACCCCACTATAATCTGTGCTAGTCAGATTCAATTGCAGGGTTAATTAGCACATACAACAATAGGTGAAATACTCTTTAGAATCTGTGTCAAGATAGACTGGACTCATTTGCATTATACAAGACAACAGACAGGTGGCTGGAGTTGATGATATTAGCATCTAACATGTGTGAAGCTTGGTGACAACAAGTCTGACCTGTAGTGAAATACTGATGGGCACAGAGTCACATCGGCTGCTTAAAGGGATTAGTTAATTAGCTCAAGTTAATTTGTTACAGGTGTATTGTTAGAGTAAAATGAGCAGGAAGGGGGGGGGTCTCCTCTTCTACTGTATATAAATACTTGTCAGTTTGGTTAAAACAGTCCATGCTAGCACTAAGCAAGTCTTGTCTCGTTTAGTGCTTGGGAGTGGTTGGAATATCTGAGATCCATATTCAGACTGGGAAGAAGTGGTATATGACGAAAGCACTCAAGAGGAGTGTGGGAGCGTTTCGTCACAGTTATCTTTTTTTTTTTTTCTTCTTGAATCCAGTTGAATAGGATGCACCTAAGTCTGGTACCAATGCTTTATTTTAAGATCAGGTGATAGACGAAGTTATATCTGCAAGATGTTGAACGATACCCCTCTATTACCCGAATCTGATCTTTTTACATCGGTTACAGTCTATAATTTGTATTGGACACCGTAAAAGATGTATCTAAACATCACTTGTAATAGAAAAAAAGCATGACAGGACCTCTTAAATATGAGATCTGGGGTCAAAAAGAACTCTGATCTCATATTTACACTAAAAAAAAAATGCAATAAAAAAAAAAATTGTAATTTAAAAAAAAAAAATTGTAATTTAAAAAAATAAAAAACATAAATTGTTCCTTTAAGAGCTGTGGGTGGAAGTGACATTTTGATGTTGCTTCCACCCTGCAGTGTCATGGAGATGAGTGGGCCATCGGTGGGCCATCTTCCCCTCACTCGTCTCCATGTCAGCCCAGGGGACAGACACGATCGCCTCCGCCACTGGCGACTGCTGTGGTAAGCGGCGGAGGACACAGAATCACGGCCGGAGGGGGGGGTCCCTCTCCCACCGCCGATAAAAGTGATCTTGTGCCGAATCTGCCGCCCAAATTTTTTTAAAATAACAACATTAGTCAACGTCCAAGTACCGACGTATAATGAAGGCGGGCGGTCCGGAAGTGGTTAAAAGGCCCCTCATCGTTTTTACATTGTTATTTTTTTGGGCTAGGATTTTGTATAAAAGAAAAAGTAAAAAAAGAAAGAAAAAGAATAAAAATGTATATATATAGGCATTTGCATGTATGCTAAAAATGGCTCTGACAAAGAAAGCTTTAATTGATTTGTTTTTGGATTAGTGGAGGAATATTTTTACCATTTCACACTTTTTTTTTTTTCCTTTTTACCTTCTTATGATTAAGTGCTAATGCATGAAAAGTCAGAAGGCTCCAGAGGGATGACACATGACGAGAGTTTCCTAATATGTAAATGTAGCTGTAGAAGAGTTGTGTGGGCTTACCTTGTACTTTAGTATCTCGCAGAGATTTCACCACCTCTCACAGAGATGTAATAATCTGTAAAATGGTTTTGTTTCTTCAGCAATCCTTTTTTTTTTTTTCAAATAATCGTTTTTCAATTTTACATTTTTTAAGGGCTGCCCTGCCTGCTCCATAGGTCACAATCCATGAATTGCTCTGCAGGGGCGCCGCCCCCCCAATCCCTGCCGCCGCCTCCCTATCCATGTGCCCGGGCCCCTTTCAGGACGCCGGACACATGGACTCCTATGGCAGCGTGGGAAGGGGTGTTTTTCTTTTTAGAGCCTGAGGCTCTAATAGGTTTAAAAAAAGGGTGGGCTCGGGGCGCAGATCCCACCCTGTTGTGTGACCATAGCAAATTAAGTTTCGCTATTTTTACACCACAGTGCCTCCCCACCTATTGGATGCCCGGTGCTTTGGCGGAAGAGACACACAGGGGAGGAAGCTGGAGGATCCGACTCCTGCACCGCCGCTGCTGACACAGGAGCGGAGAGGACCCAACAGCGCGGTAAGACCCCTTTCACACTGCAGCGTTTTTCAGGCGCTACAGCGCTAAAAATAGCGCCTGCATAGCGCCTGAAAAAAGCGTCTCCACTCACTCCATTTAACACTGGAGTGGTACACTGGCAGGACGTCACAAAAAGTCCTGCCAGCAGCTTCTTTGAGCGGTGAAGGAGCGGTGAACTCACTGCTCCTCCACCGCTGCTCCCTATTGAAATCATTGGGGCAGCGCTGTGATACCGCCGGTGGCGTTTTGCAGGTGGATTTAGCCCCTTTTCAGCCATTAGCGTGGGGTGTTAAAACTGAGCCGAATAGCGCCGCTGAAACGATGCTAAAAATAGCGCTGCTTTACCGCTGACCCCCTATGCGGCTCGGTGTGAAAGGGGTCTAAGTTCCGTGCCTCCTCCCTTGAGATACTGCCAGTGTGCGTGCCCTGCGCCCAGCGGAATGGAAGAGGAGACGCACAGGGACCATGAAGGATGCAGGAGCTGTCGGCTGCCCTTCCCACAGCTCGCTGCTGTCACCCAGATGGGGTAAGTGCCAGTCTTATGGCGGTGAGCAGGGGGGGCATATTATGGGCACAGAAGATTCATATGATTGGCACAGAAGCTGCATATGGTGGGCAAAGAAGCTGCATATGATGGGCACAGAAGCTGCATATAATGGGTACAGAGGCTGCCTATGATGGGCACAGAAGCGGCATATGGTGGGCACAGAGGCTGCATGTGATGGGCACAGAAGCTGCATATGGTGGGCACAGAAGCTGCATATAATGGGCCCAGAGGCTTCATATGGTGGGCACAGAAGCTGCATATGATGGGCACAGAAGCTGCATATGGTGGGCACAGAGGCTGCATGTGATGGGCACAGAAGCTGCATATGGTGGGCACAGAAGCTGCATATTATGGGCACTATCTGCATATTATGGGCACAGGCACTGCATAAGATGGGCACAGAGGCTGAATATTATAGGCACAGGCTGCATAAAAGATGGGCACAGAAGCTGCATATTATGGGCCCTATCTGCATATTATGGGCATAGGCACTGCATAAGATGGACACAGAGGCTGCATATTATGGGCACAGGCTGCATAAAAGATGGGCACAGAGGCTGCATATGATGGGCACAGAAGCTGCATATGATGGGCATCTTTGTGATGGTGTAATAGAGTGAAGATGGGCTGTTACTCCCGGCACTGGTCAAATCCACCAACTGGGAAAGAAGAGCAGAGTCTGGAGCAGTGCTCAACACAGTGGATGCTACAACAATCGTCAGCTGTTATGGAAGTAGAATTTAAATTAAACATCATCACTGTTTCAAAAAAAAAAGCTCTCTGTAGCTGATCCAGATGACGCGTTTCGCCCTGCTTGGGCTTAGTGAATCAGGGAGAAACGCATCAATGTGGCATGGGCGGAGACTGTTAGACCACGAACCTGGAAAAAAGCTTTTTTTTTTTTTTTTGAGACAGTGATGTGATCAGTGTGCGGCCATCTTTGCAGGCTTAAATCCCCAACTGGGGAAGAAGAGCAGGGTCTGGAGCAGTGCTCAACATAGTGACTTCTACAGCAATTATCCGCTGTTATGGAAGCGGGATTTAAATAAAACTCTTGCATTGAATTTAGTGAATACCCCGGGCTGCATTCATGTCAAACTACCCTTGACTTTTTTCACTGTATCAATGATACGCTGGGATTGGGAGCTGAGCGAGCCGCATTCTGTTGTCCGCTGAGCGACGCACGCATTTTTCCACTCCTCATTCGTAACAAAAAACCTGTTAACGACTCCAGTAAAGTAATATAAAGTGGAAACGAGGACTGTAAATTATCCAAATGATCCATGACATATTGCAGCAATTCATCCTTCGTATTCCTTCAAAACAGAACAATTTGTATCAATTATACACGCGGTAAAAAACGTGCGGGGCCGCGAATCCGCAGTCACGTGACCTCATTTACATACATCACATTAAACAGAGCCGAACGTCAACATTTCAGCTACGCTGCAGTTACTGGCGGCTTTATCCCGACATTGAACGATGGAAAATATTCAAAGCCAAAACTTTCCTTCTTACTGCATTGTATCCATTTTACTTCTTTATGGCGCCACTTTTTATATGGTTTTTGATTCATTGATGAGAGCAAAGCACACTTGAGTAGATGGCGTGCGTTTTATTTGGCATGTTGAATGAATGTGTGTTCACAGCTGGAGCCAAAATATTATCCTTTCCTTATCGCTGTGATGCATGCACAGACATTTTTGTTTCTATTTTTTTTTTTTTGCATATTTTAGTCCTGAAGATTAGTTAAAACCCCCAAACATTATAGTTTTTTTCTGAAAGCAGAGACCCTGGAGAAATGGCTGTACTGGCACACAATGAGCAACGGGTTATCAAATGTACGCAATCTGTGGCTAAAAAATATATATGCCGATGCATGGGGGCAATCCGCCCCTAAGGTTAGGAGCAAATCGCTCCTTCACCCCTGCCCCCATGCTTCGGTATATATGCTCTTTTTTTTTTTAACTGTGGTGGTAAAATCACCTCCTACCACGCTGGAGTCACGGCTTTACGTATCGTGGGAGCAAACGCTGTTGCTGTCAGAATATATAAATCCGTGCTGCAGCAGAATGGCATACCTGCTAAGCAAATGATGGTTAACAATAAAACAAAGTAACATTACAGTATTACAGTAAGACATGCCATACCTGCAAAGCAAATACAATAAAACATAGTAAAAATAAAACATTACAGTTCTAAAATACAGGAACAACAGAGAGAGAAAATAGATATAGAACAATAGAGCGGACAATAGAGAGCAAACATAAGGCTACTTTCACACTGGGGCGTTGGGGGCGCTGGCGGTAAAGCGGCGCTATATTTAGCGCCGCTTTACCGTCGTTTTAGCGGCGCATTTCGGCCGCTAGCGGGGTGGTTTTACCCCCCGTGAGCGGCCGAAAAAGGGTAAATACCGCCCGCAAACCGCCGCTGCAGCGGCGTTTTGCGGGCGGGTTCCCCATTGTTTTCAATGGGAACGGGAGCTATAGGAGCAGTAAATATACCGCTCCTACAGCGAGCCAAAGATGCAGCTTGCGGGACATTTTCCAGCGTCCTGCAAGCGCACCGCTTCAGTGTGAAAGCCCTCGGCTTTCACACTGAAGACACAGCAACAGCTGTTTTGGGTCGGTTTGCAGGCGCTATTTTTAGCGCAATAGTGCCTGCAAACCGCCCCAGTGTGAAAGGGGCCTAAGAGAAAGAACAATAGAGAGAGAAGAAAAATAAAACCACACCTATTTTTTATTTTTGTGTTTTTTATTTATTTATTTCGTAATTTTTTGCACTTTTATATGAACTGTAAATGTTCAAGATTAGGGTCTCTCAAAATGTGATGGCCATTTCATCTTTTGAAACCCTTTGTAAGTGTGCCCTAGGACTGTGTAGTGCTGTACCCTATGCTAATACTCCACTAATGTGTGGTAGCATTTGAAACAGTCACCAATGCAGACACCAGGTTGGTCAGGACAGGAGGGACAATAAAAGTGTGTGTCACGCCTAAATCTGCGTAAGGCCCCTTTCACACATGCGGACCGTATGTCCGTTTTTCATCCATCCGTTTTTGGATGAAAAACGGACATACATGCATGTCTATGGGGCAGCGGGTGTCAGCAGATGAGCATCCGCTGACACCCGCTATTGTCCGCCTCCGCAATTGTCCGGTTCTGCAGACGGAGGAAAATCCTATTTTTTCCTCCGTCTGCAGAGCGTATCGGATGAACACGGACAGACGGTCCATGTTCATCCGATCCTCCATAGAGGAGAGCGGAGAACTGACAGGGCGGTCCCTGCACAGTGTGCGGGGACCGCCCTCTCATCAGTCGGCTCAGCGGGGATCAGCTGTGCGATCCTCGCTGAGCAGCGGAACTTCACGGGGCGGATCATTACGGATCCGCCCCGTGTGAAAGGACCCTTAGTGTAGTGCTGGTGCAACTTACTCTGAGATGTCCTCTCTCCTCTCTCTGGAACGGAAAAGAGTTCCACGAGGGGAGATGACATCACTTCCCCTGCCTGTGTTTACACTTACACAGGCAGGGGAGGATTTAATTTGCCAGAACCGATCACCAGGTCAAGACAAGAAATCATTGGCCTGGGCCCGGGGACTGATCGGTTCTGAAGCGGTTCTGGCTGTAGACATGTGCAAATGTTTTCGTTTTCATTTCATTCTGATTGTCTGCACCAATGGCAGTAATCAGCAACTTACAGTGGCACTGCGATATTGCGGCAGACAATCATACACTCTTATGCCCCATACACACGGTCGGATTTTCCGACGGAAAATGTCCTATCGGACAATGTTGTCGGAAATTCCGACCGTGTGTAGGCTCCATCAGACTTTTTCCGTCGGAATTTCCGACGGAAAACGTTTTATCTCCTGCTCTCAAATTTTCCGACAACAAAGTCCGATCGTACGCAACGAACGCCACCACGTTCAGAATGATCGGATTTTCTGACAACTTTGTCCGATCGTGTGTATGCAACACCAGTGTCGGACAAAATTCGTCGGAAAAAATCAGACGGATTTTGTGGTCGGAATTTCCGACTGTGTGTACGGGGCATTACAGTACCTATAGGTAAGCCTTATTCTAGGCTTATCTATTAGGTACAAGTTCTAAAAAGGGGTCTACAACCTCTTTAAGACGACTCCCCTAAGGAACCATTGATTTTGACATGTCATGCGACTTATGCTCTGGAAGTCGGAGCACATGTTGGATCAGTGTGAACCGGCCCTCATGCAAATTCTGAGGGTTAACATTGAGGCTGGGTTCACACCATCGCCGCATGCGGCTCCCAGTAGGGGTCCGGTATGTCCGGTATGTCCTGGTTCACCATTTCAGCCCGAATTTTGGGTTGATTTCGGACCTGAAACAGACCAAAAGACGCACATGGTTCCCGCGCATATTCGCACCAAAGCCGCAGCAGAGATGCGCGAAACGGCTCCATAGAGAGCCGTTCAAAATCTCCTGCTATTGCGAATTGGATGTGGAGAACCTGCATCCAATTCGCAATGGTGTGAACCCAGCCTTAAATGTATGGACCTCAAGTTGCATGAAATTCGGACTAAAGTGGGGAATAAACTACTTTGAAGTTGCTGCAACTTTAAGTTGTACATATATGAATGGTTATCATTGGAAAACATGGGGAACGACTTCTCCTGCGACTTTGATGTCCAAAGTTGCATGAAAAGTTGCACAAGTGTGATTGGAGCCTTAGGCCCCTTTCACACTTGTATGACTTATCCCCATTTGGGACAGCAAAGTCGTATGACAGAGGCCACACCCCATGTGACGTCAACACCCCATCATGCCCAGGGCAGTGACGTCATAAGGGGTGTTAAAGTGGGCTTCCAGATTCCGAGCCCCCCGTCCGCAGACCCCGACAACCAACGGCCAGGGTTGTCGGGAAGAGGCCCCATGTCCTCATAAACATGGGGACAAGGTGCTTTGGGGTGGGGGCCCCCCCTGCCCCAACGCACCCACCCCCCATGTTGAGGGCATGTGGCCTGGTATGGTTCAGGAGGGGGGGCACTCGCTCGTCCCCACTCCCTTTCCTGACCTGCCGGGCTGGTATGGATTTTGGGGGGACCCCAATGTCGTTTTTTCGGTGTGGGGGTACCCCTGAAAATCCAATCCAGACCGAAAGGCCTGGTATGCTCTTGGAGGGGAACCCATGCCTGTTTTTTTTATTTTATTTGGGGTGGAGTTCCCCTTCAAGATTCTCAGAGCACAAGTCGCATGCCAAAGTCAGGTCAGATAAGATGGCGATCCGACTTTGATACGAATTCAGTGATATTCAATGGGCTGAAGTAGGATCAAAGTCAGACCAAAGTAGTACAGGGAGCATGTTCAAAGTCGGACGACTTGTGTCGGACCAGTAAAGACGCCTCCCATAGGGAAACACTGATTGTCACACGTCATGCGACATGAGCTCCCAATCAACCCCGGCCTAAAGAACCAAGTCTACAATAGCAGCCTTCATCTGTCAGCACAGGTGTCCTTTTTAAAGGCGTAGTATGCAGCACCTGATATGGGGGATTAGCTACTTCTACCAGGGCCTAATCACACAGGTGTTTTATGTCATAGCTGAGTGATCCTAATGAAACAAAACCCATATAACCTGAGCTGTGCTGAGGCTTTACCTTGTAGAGGGTGAGGGGAGAGACACAGGAATGGTGAGTAAGGCTGGAATGTCACCAAATAAATGCAGTAGGGGGCCCATTGACACCATGCGGTGTATTAATGCAGCTTATTACTTGGCTGCCAATTCATCCCAATGGCTGAAAAACCTACATCCACCTTTTTCAAAGAGCTGCGTACAAATTGCACTCTGTATGCTTTGCATTGTATTGTGCATTGAGCTCTACTGTTCACAACAAATGGCACGGCACAACAGCAAACTGCACATAGCGCAGGTGTGTTATGTGTTCATAGCTCCCAACTGTCCCAACTGTCCCTGATTTGGAACAATGTCCCACTGTCCTCATTTTGGTCTGATCCATATAGTTATATAGAATAAAAGTGCATTTTATATCAGTGTTCCCCAGCGCTAAACCTTTAATCCAATATCTAAATTGCTGCACTTGTAAATTCCAAAAGCCAATATAAAGAAATATTAGTGGTTAAAAAAAAAAAAGCGCTTGTCTGTTTAACCAATCTTGTGTGGGTTTTTATTTTATTTTTTTTACAATTTAACCACTTAAGCCCTGGACCAATTTGCAGCCAAAGGCCCCTTTTTGTGATTTGGCACTGCGTTGTTTTAACTGACAAATGTGTGGTCATGCGACGTGGCTCCCACACAAAATTGGCGTTTCCCCCCCCCCCCACACACAAATAGAGCTTTCTTTTGGTGGTATTTGATCACCTCTGTGTTTTATTTTTTATTTTTTGCGCTATAAACAAAAATAGGGTGACAATTTGGAAAAAAGTGTGTGTGTGTGTGTGTGTGTGTGTGTGTGTGTCCCACGGTCATGGAGCTCAGGACACGGCTGGGCTCTTAACGAGACACGTACAGGTATGTGATTGTGCCATCCTGCCGATGTATATTGGCGTGAGGTGGTCCTTAAGTGGTTAAGGGGAGTGTCCTATGCCTGCATACTTTTGCTGTCCTGGGTCACACTGGTGCAAAATCCTATGTGATGTCTGCGATGCGAATTCAGCCACACAGATAGTATGGCTGTATTTGCATTGCATTTAGACTAAACCTTGTGTGTCAGTACAGTTCCCTGTCCTAGTAATTGTCGCCCAGGGTTCTCAAATAGGCAGGTTGAGGGGCTCCAGGGGTATTTAATGTGGAGGCATCTGTTTTATCAGTTTCCTCCAAGTTTGTAAAACCCAGTTGGAGATTCCATAGTGTTATGGGTGGGACGGAATCTCCAATCCTGGGACCGGGTTTTGGGAACAGCCAGGAGTCTGGCTGGCTGATTGAGTAGGTGGGTCCTAGGGTTCCGGGCTCCACCCAGAGAGACAGGAGGTCTCCATAGAGTGCAGGTGTGCACTAGTGGAAGCCAGAGACCCAAGTCTGAGGATCAGAGCAGTGAGGGGCTGCTTTCTAAATAGACGCTGTGTGCGTCCAAGGAGACAGATGAGAGCCTGAAGTGGAAGGCATGAGCAGCAAGGAAGCTGAAGAGGTACAGTACTGGTATGGGAACCCTGTTGTATGGCCAAGAGGGCTGACGTGTAAAGCCTAAGTGGCTGTACTAAAGAGACTTCTTGGCACTTTTCATTTGTTGTTTTTGGGAGACGAACCCCTGTGTGGGCATCCAAGTGCATGTATGAACTGTCCTTTGTTTTTTCTTTCAATAAAAGTGGGCTACCATGCCTTTTAAACTACAGGTCCTGTTTGCTGTGAACTCACTGGAAAGGCATCTACCACTGAGCTAGACATCCCCCCCCAATGTCACAAGATACGATCTCCCTTTTTTTTTTTTTTTTTTTTTTTTAATTGCTGTCACAAGGAATATAAATATCCCTTGTGACAGGTATTCTTTATGGACAGATCTGGGGTCTATAAGACCCCCAATCCCTCTTTTTCACTTAAAAGCATTCAAAACGACAAGTTTGGCTTATTTGAATACTGTCATTTTAGTTTTAAATTTGGCGCCTTTAAGTCTTTAGTAAACCAGAAGTGATGTTATGACTTTGCTTCCGGGTTACTAGAACCGATCAAAGCTGATTCCGGCTTCGTTCAGGTCTCTGGCCAGCTGGAAGATGTGCCGCCTGGTCGCTCGGGCCTCTTGGTGGGATGGGAGTTCCTGGGCGAGCCGTGGAAGGTGGTGGTGGGCAGGAATGTCCCCCTCCCGCTGCTTTGAATAACAGCTGAGCTGCTGCTTGGTCGCATGGGTTATCACAAGAAAGCTGACCGTCGGCTCTATAGATGGTGCCAGTGATGCCCGCAGCTGCAGGCATCACCCGGTACAGCCCCTTTAAGGCAAAAGCTACATATTTGCATTACATCAACGTGAAGGGGTTAATGCATGTCTAAAATATATATTATATTTTTATTAGTAAGTGTGTGTGTGACCACTTAAGCCCCAGACCATTTTGCCGGCCAAAGACCAGAGCACTCTTTGCTATTCGGCACTGCATCGCTTTAACTGACAATTATGCGACGTGGCTCCCAAACAAAATTAACTTTTTTTTTTTTTTTTCACAAATGGAGCTTTCTTTTGGTGGTATTTGATCACCTCTGCGGTTTTATTTTTTGTGCTATAAACAGTGACAATTTTGAGAATTTTTTTAATTTTTTTTTGCTAAAATAAATATCCCCCAAAAATATATACAAACATATTTTTATTTTTTTCCTCAGTTTAGGCTGACATGTATTCTATATATTTTTGGTAAAAAAATTGCAATAAGCATTTATTGATTGGTTTGTGCAAAAGTTATAGCGTCTACAAAATGGGGGGGGGGGGGGGGGGGGATAGTTTTATGGCTTATTTTTTTTTTTATTAGTAATGTTGGAGATTTTTATCGTGACTGCGACATTATGGCGGACCCGTTGGGCAATTTTGGTGCGATTAAAATTGCAATAATTACTGTGTAAATGTGACTGGCAGTGAAGGGGTTAAGGTGTGTCCTAGGGAGTGTTTCTAACTGTAGGGGGGGGGGGGGCGTGATGGACTAGCTGTGACACATCACTGATCATGGCTCCCGATCACAGGGAGCTATGGTCAGTGTCACTAGGCAGAACAGGGAGATGCTTGTTTACATTAGCATCTCCCTCTCCATGAGACGATCGCGGGTATCCCCGCGGACATTGAGTCTGCGTGACCTGACTCAAAATGACTATTAAATTATAGGTATTGTAATTTTCTTTCAAATTTGGCTGTTTGTGAACGTAACAAATATGAATTTCTTTGAAGTTACGAATTATCCAAAATAACAAATGCCGCATCAGAACAACTGGAACGTAACGAAATTATAATTTTACTATTCGTTGCTTTCCATTCGTTTAGATGTGACATTTGTTTTGGATAATTCATAACTTGGTATTTGTTACGTTTACTAACAGCCAAATGTAGTAATTTATTTTCGATTTTCCAAATTTTTGCATTTCAAAAAAATTTAACGGGTTTTCGTTAATTCAAATATTTCCAAATGAATGAATTTGCAGAGTTTTGTCAACTAAATTTGGAACAAAACTAATTGCACATGTTTATTGCTGCCTCTGCCCCGTTGGGGTGATCTACCCTCTCGATTTGTCCCATTTGCCATGATAATTGAAAGTCAAAGAAAATTCCACATTTTGGGTTTTCCCCAGAAAAGTAGTATTGGTGAAATCTTCCAGTAGGGGACACTGGTTCTGGTAACCTGGGGGCCCCCAAGGAAATCCCTTAATTTGTAGGAATTTCCTCTTACTTTCTATTTGGCTATGGGACAGGAAGTGAAGGGAAATCTCTGTAATGGGACACATATGGTGGGAATCTGATGGGGGGGGGGGGGTTATAATCCTACCTTGTCTATACAAAAAACATTTTTTTTGGGGGGGGGGGGGGCGGCCTTGATACAAAAAACATTTTTTTTGGGGGGGGGGGGGGGGGAGTTATGCCTATAGTTCTACTTTACGTTAAAGAACAGTGTCTTGGAAAAAGTATTCGTACCCCTTAATTTTCAACTTTTTTTTATTGTAATGTTACAACCAAAAACCTAAGTGTTTTTATTGGGATTTTATGTGATAGACCAACACACAGTGGCACATAATTGTGAAGTGGAAGAGAAATGGGATTTAAATGAAATTTTTTTTTTTTTTTTTTTTTTTTTTTACAAATATGTGAAAAGTGCGGGGGGTGCATTTGTATTCAGCCCCCTTTACTCTGATACCCCTAACTAAAATCTAGTGGAGCCCACGTTCACATTGGGCCGATCTGACATGTCAAATCGGGCACCTCACCGATTCCCAAAAGTAGTTCCTGTACCGAGTTGGAAAAAGCTCTGAAAAAGGATCACCCCCCCTTGTGTCAGTGTTTTGTTGAACCACCTTTTGCTTTAAATACAGCCTTTAGTCTGTTGGGATTTCTCTACTAACTTTGGGAAAATATTGCAAAGCCTAGATGTGCACTCTTCTTTGCAGAACTACTCAAGTTAAGTTCAATTTGGTGACCATTTGTGGACTGCAGTCTTCAAGTCATTCCACAGATTTTCAATGGAGTTTTTAAGTCTGGGCTCTGACTAGGCCATGCAAGGACAATCACCTTTTTCTCCTTCAACCCACTGTGTGCTCATTTTTGCTGTGAGTTTTGGGTCATTGTCATGTTGGAAGGTAAACCTTCTTCCCATTGACCACTTTCTGGCAGAGGGCAGCAGATTTTCCTCCAGAAATTGATGGTATTTTGCCCTATCCATTTTTACTTCTATCCTGACAAGTGCTCCAGTTACTGCTGCAGGATATTACCACCTCAATGCTTTACTGTAGGAATGGTGTTTGGTCGGTGAGCGGTGTTGTATTTTTGCCAGACCTATCATTTGAGGCTTTTTATGGGATTATATTATCAATGTGCCAGAAACGCGACATTAACCACTTTCAGACCAGACCAATTTGCAGCCAAAGGACCAGGCCCCTTTTTGCGATTCGGCACTGCGTCGCTTTAACTGACAATTGCGCGGTTGTGCGACGTGGCTCCCAAACAAAATTGACGTCCTATTTTTCCCACAAATAGAGCTTTCTTTTGGTGGTATTTGATCGACCCTGCGATTTTTTTATTTTTTGCGCTATAAACAAAAAAGAGCTACAACTTTGAGAAAAACGCATTCTTTTATTTTTTGCTATAATAAATATCCCCCAAAAATATATAAACATTTTTTTTTTTCCTCGGTTTAAACTGATACGTATTCTTCTACATATTTTTGGTAAAAAAATCGCAATAAGCGATTATTGATTGGTTTGCGCAGAAGTTATAGCGTTTACAAGATAGGGGATAGTTTATAGCATTTTTATTTTATTTTTTTATTAGTAATGGCGGCGATCAGCGATTTTTATTGTGACTGCGACATTATGGCAGACACATCTGACTTTTTTGACACATTTTTGGGACCATTGTCATTTATACAGCAATCAATGCTATTTAAATGCATTGATTCCTGTATAAATGACACTGGCAGTGAAGGGGTTAACCACAAGGGGGCAGTGTAGGGGTTAAGTATGCCTAGGGGTGTGTTTCTTACTGTGGGGGGGCGTGGCTGTCAGCTAGCGAATGCTGATCTCTGCTCCAATCCCAGGGAGCAGAGATCGGCGTCACTAGTTGCTAGGCAGCATACAAAAACCTATTTGGGAAGCACTCACCAATGCGTTTAAATTCAAGATGGTGCTGCCATAAGACCAACAAGCAATAGCGAACATATTACAGCGCACACATTCAAGAATGACGTTTCCTGCAGGGCTAGTTAAAAACCTGAACATATTCAAAAAATACGGTCTTATGGCAGCACCATCTTGAATTTAAACGCATTGGTGTGTGCTTCCCAAATATGTTTTTTTATGTTGTAACAAATCCTGACCAGGTTTTTTTTTGGGTTAGAGCACCCCTCCCCATTCTTCATTACCTCTTATTTAGTGGCCACCAGTGTATAGAAGGAATCCTTTCAGTTCTCCCACATAGAGGAGTTTGGCTCCCATGGTTGAGACGCAGGATCTTTCATTCTATTACTAGGGTAGGACCCACTAATTCGGGGTACTTTGTCGCAGTAAGTGGGCTTGGCACTATATAACAATATAGTGTGACCAAACCCCCGTATTTTTTGAATATGTTCAGGTGTTTTTAACTAATATGTAATATGTTCGCTAGTTGCTAGGCAGAACGGGGAGATGCTGTCTATTTCCGCATCTCCCCGTTCTGCCTTCCTGTGAGACGATCGCAGGTGTCCCCGCGGCGATCGCGACCGGCCTCACGGGGGTTCCGGCCGGCGCGGGAGCTTGCCGCTCCCGATGGCACGACAGGCATTAAGGAGGGACTTGTATGTAAGCCCTCCTGCCTGTACGTGCCATTCTGCCGACGTATATCTGTGTGCGCCGGTCGGGAACCGGTTAAAGTGGATGTAAACCCAAATGCTTTTTTTTTCGTTCTGTCATAATGTAGAAAATACGTTTTTTTTTTTTTCTTTCATTTGAGCCCAGTCTTGCCACACAGATTTACTTGAGGCCTGAGCAATCGTCTTTTATTCAGTTAGAGAAATCTTGACAGTCTTAAACTTTGTCAAAAATGCCCCCTTGCTGTGAGTGACAGGTGATTTACATCAGGTTATCATCAGATCACTGCATGTTCTACTCTGCCCAGCTCTGACTACATACATGTCCCCTAAATCACTTGTCTGACTGTTCACCGCATCCTATGATGAGAGATCCATTCAAAACGCAGTAAAGCTGGGAGAGCTGGAGGGGAGGGGGATGTGAATTGTGTACTTTTTACACAGGATGTGCCTGTCTCAGGCTAGTGCATGATATGTAAATCACCTGTCACTCACAGCAAGGGGGCGTTTTTGACAAAGTTTTCAAGACTTTGTCAAGATTTTTCTAACTGAATAAAAGACGATTGCTCAGGCCTCGAGTAAATCTGGTAACTGGTGAGCATGGGCAGCCTGGGGGGGGGGGGGGGGGGGGCTGAGCCACGCTGGCAGGCGTGGTTGAATGGGAGCCATTCTCCCAGTGGTCGCCCCAGGGGGAAAAGGGCATAGAGGAAGAGCCGGCCGGAGTACAGAGCAGGGATTTCCCACTGTAAAGACTTGCATTTGAATTGCCGTCTGCTCACGGTCAGACAGCCCCGCCTCCTGACCCCGGCGCCAATGATAAACAGAACACAGGACCAATGCCTGGATGTGTTCTGTCTGTCACAGGCATCGGGTCAGGAGGCGGGGCTGTGTGACCACAGGCGGGCGGAAATTCAAATGTAAGCTGTTACAGCCGGCAGTCCCTGCTCTGTGACCTGGCCGCCCTCTCTTCCTCTGCACTGGCCATGCTACAATCATGGACACTGATGAAGTTGTTAAATGTTTTGTGTAGAATTAAGTTACAAAAATTAGGTGTCATTTCATGAGATAATTTGAGGGTGTGTTTAGGGGGTAGAATTGGGTGGGGGGGGCTTGGCAGGGTGGGGCAACTGGTGGCAGGTAGGGATGAGCCGAACACCCCCGGGTTCGGTTCGCACCAGAACCTTCGAATGGACCAAAAGTTCGCGTGAATTTTCGAACCCTATACGTTATAATGGACGCGAACGTTCGAAATCAAAATTGCTAATTACAACGGCCAATATGCATGTTAATGTCATAAAACAGGTTTGGGGACCCGGGTCCTGCCCCAGGGGACATATATCAATGCAAAAAGAACTTTTAAAAACTAACGTTTTTTTCGGGAGCAGTCATTTTAATGATGCATAAAGTGAAAAAAAAAAAAAGTGAAATTTTCCTTTAAATATGGTACCTGGGGGGTGTCTAAATTATGCCTGTGAAGTGGCATGTGTTTCCCGTGTTTAGAACTGTCCTTGCACAAAAGGACATTTGTAAAGGAAAAAAAAAGAAGCCATTTAAAACCACTTGCGGCTTTAATGTCATGTCTTGTCCTGGCCGCCATATGGCTGAAAATCCTTGAGAAAAATGGCATGGCTACACCAACCCTATACCTACAACCCTATATACTCTGAACAGCAGTATATAGGTGGTGCAAACAAGACACGGACTGTAGGTTTGTTCTTAAGTAGAATCTTAACAGGTACATTATGAAGTGTAGCTCCATCCCAAAAAAATCTATTTTTAAGCTTTTTGGAGAACATAGGGAGGGGTTATCACCCCTGTAACATTTGCTGTCTTTGCACATCTGTTCAGAACATGTCACCTCACTTTCCGTCCCAATGACAAATGTTTTTGGAAAAGTGGGGTTTTAATTGAAACAAGGATTGGTGATAAAGCATCAGTAGAGAGGAGATACCTTTTTCCCAAATTAAATCTAACAGGATAGAATTTCCCTTCCTAGGGGTAGATTTCCTCTCACTTCCTGTTTTCTCTTTCCGTTTGCAAGTAGGAGTCGTTTGTAAGTTGGATGTTTGAAAGTAGGGGCCTGCCGTATATACTCTGCAGAAATGTGCCATATTAGATGTTGGTGTAGCCACAAGACTGGTGGGCACAGGAATGGGCCCTGCTGTGAGTTAATAGCTCAAGATTTGTACTTGCATGCACCTGTTGAACAGGGCAGAAAAAATTGGGCCTGTGGTGGTGGACGGTGTTGGCACAAGACTGTAAGCCCTCAGTTACTCTTGGTGGGTGCAGGAATGGGCCCTGCTGTGAACTATTAGATCAAGATTTGTAATTACACGCCCCTGTTAAACAGGGGCTGAAAAATTGTGCCTTAGGCATTGGTGCTGGTGCCACAACACTGCAACCCCTCACAGATACTGTACTTGGAGCACAGCAGTCACACCTGTTACGAAGCATCTTTTTAAAAAATTGTAATTACACGCCCCTGTTATACAGGGGCTGAAAAATTGTGCCTTAGGCACTGGTGCTGGTGCCACAACACTGCAACCCCTCACAGATACTGTACTCTGAGCACAGCAATGAGACCTGTTGCAAAGCATTGCCTAAAAATTGTAATTACACGCCCCAACAGGGGCTGAAAAAATTGTGCCTTAGGCACTGGTGCTGGTGCCACAACACTGCAACCCCTCACAGATACTGTACTCTGAGCACAGCAATGAGACCTGTTGCAAAGCATTGCCTAAAAATTGTAATTACACGCCCCAACAGGGGCTGAAAAATAGTGCCTTAGGCACTGGTGCTGGTGCCACAACACTGCAACCCCTCACAGATACTGTACTTGGAGCACAGCAGTCACACCTGTTGCGAAGCATTTTTAAAAAAAATTGTAAGTACACGCCCCTGTTAAACGGGGGCTAAAAAATTGTGCCTTAGGCACTGGTGTGGTGGCATGGATCATTGAGGAGGAGGAGGAAGAGGATAGTCGGTGAACATAACAGGACAGTCACTCAGCATCAGCATAGGCAGTCTTGAAGGGATGTGACATTATAAATTATTCAGTTATATCCGCTTCAGGTGCCTGGTAGCTGGTGGTGATCCAAGACTGATTCATTTTTATGAAGGTCAGTCGATCAACCGAGTCAGTGGACAGGCGCACCCTATGATCGGTGACAAATCCTCCAGCAGCACTGAATGTGCGTTCGGAAAGAACGCTGGATGCAGGACAGGCCAGTAGCTCAATTGCATACTGTGCAAGCTCTGGCCAGTGATCCATCCTCAGGACCCAGTAAGCCAGAGGATTTTCGGTGGGAAAGGTGTCCAAGTCTGACCTTGCCCCTAGGTATTCCTGCACCATGTATATCAGACGCTGGCGATGGTTGCTGGAACCGATCATACCTTGGGGCTGCGGACTAAAAAATTGTCTGAACGCATCGGTCAGACGTCCACCTTCCCCACCGCTCCTTCTGCTACTGACCGAAGCCTCAGCAACTCGTCGTCCAGGACCAGGAGTTTGTAACCTCCCAGTTTCTGGGAACGCGTTGCACAGACCTTTCTGAAAGGCCTCCCTGAGATGTCTCATCCTCTGCTCCCTCTGCGACGGCAAGAACTTGTACCGTGGATCAAGGAGAGTGGCCAGCCAGTAATGGTCCCTCTCCTTGATCCAAAGAACACGGGGATTCTTCAGCAGGCTTTGCAGGATCAGGGAGGCCATGCAGCGTAGGTTAGCTGAGGCATTCGGTCCGGAGTCGTCTGGGTCACTGAGGATGACATGATCGCCAGCCACCTCCTCCCAGCCACGTACAAGTCCACTGGTTTGTTGGGACTGTACATCATCCCTAAAAGACTGCTGCTGATGCTGAGTGCCAGGCTCCACCTCCATGCTCACACAATCCTCCTCCTTCTCCTCCTTCTCCTTCTCCTCCTTCTCCTTCTTCTCCTTCTCCGGGACAGAAGGAACACTGTCTGGATAAAGGGGGCCTTGAGAGGCAAGGAAGTCCTCCTCTTCCTGCCTCTGTTCTGCCTTAAGTGCCCTGTCCATTATCCCACGCAGCGTATGCTCCAACAGGTGGACAAGAGGTACAGTGTCACTGATGCATGCACTGTCACTGCTCACCATCCTCGTGGCCTCCTCAAATGGTGAGAGGGCAGTGCATGCATCCCTGATCATGCTCCACTGGCGTGGGGGAAAAAAAGCCAAGCTCCCCTGACCCTGTCCTGGTGCCGTAGTCGCAAAGGTACTCATTGATGGCCCTCTGCTGCGTGTGCAGTCGCTGCAGCATGGCCAACGTTGAGATCCACCTGGTGGGCATGTCACATATTAGGCGGTTCTTGGGCAGGTTCAGCTCCTTTTGCAGCTCAGTCAGCCAAGCACTGGCATTATAAGATCGGCAGAAATGCACACAGACTTTCCTGGCCTGCCTCAGGACATCCTGTAAGCCTGGGAACCTGCCCAAGAACCGCTGCACCACCAGGTTGAGGATGTGAGCCATACAGGCCACATGGGTGAGCTGCCCCTGTCGCAGGGCGGAGAGGAGGTTGGTGCCATTGTCAGAAACGACCATTCCTGGCTTAAGCTGGCGTGGCGTCAACCACCTCTTGGCCTGCCCCTGCAGAGCTGCCAGAACCTCTGGCCCAGTGTGGCTCCTGTCCCCCAAACACACCAGCGCAAGCACGGCATGGCATCTTTTTGCCTGCGTAGTCCCTTGTACGCCTACGGAGCACCGCTGGTTCCAAGGACAGAGCACTGGAGGAAGAGGGGGTGGAGGAGAGAGGTGTGTCACAACCAGTAGTAGCATTTTGGAGGCGTGGTGGCGGAACAACCTCCAACACTACTGCACCTTGTCCTGCATCCCTCCCAGCTGCCAATAGAGTGACCCAATGGGCCGTGAAAGAAAGATAACATCCCTGTCCATGCCTGCTGGACCATGAGTCAGCGGTAATATGCACCTTACCGCTGACCGCCCTGTCCAGCGAGGCATGGACATTGCCTTCCACATGCCGGTAGAGAGACGGAATCGCCTTCCGTGAGAAAGTGGCGTTTGGGAACCTGGTATAGTATGTATCTCTGCGCTTGCCTGGTGAATAAATAGGGCTAATGGAATACTGCGGCAAAGCACTGATAGGAACTATCGGATCCCAAGGAATTAAGGTAAGGTAAAGAGGTAGTGCTGCGCTGTATAATAAAGCTGTAGAGACTAAGGTATATTAAATAGGTATGCACACAAGTAAGTGCTGATTATGCAGAAGATAGTGGATGATGTGAATTTTTTGCTTAAATCACATAAAATCGCATAAATGTGACATAGCTTAAAATTGCATAAAATTGCATGAAATCGCATAAAACATCATATTCAAAGGATAAATCCGTGAAAGGTGTGAATTTTTGTGCATAAATCACATAAAATCGCATAAACGTGACATAGCTTAAAATTGCATAAAATCGCATAAAACATCATATTCAAAGGATAAATCCGTGAGAGGTGTGCAGAGGTGTATCAAGTGAGAATGATGTGGGTTAATCACATAAAATCATATAAAAATGACATCTCTTAAAATTGCATAGAAACGCATAAAAATCGCATAAAGTTGCATCAAGCGTCACATTAAAATAAGGTTAATCTGTGATGGGCGTGCATAGAGTGCTGCGGTCAAGTACAAGTGGTTAAAAAATATGACACATAAAATAGTCGCAATAAAAATTGCATCGGTGCATAAAACCAACTAGGTGGATAAGGATGTGTAAAAGGTAAGCATAGCCAAAAAAATTGAATACAATCAATAAATAAGTAATGCAAAAGTGCAAGAACAGTCCGTGGGGGTGAGCCCTTTCCTAGTGTGGGCAAAGTGTGGTTTGCTATGGCGCTGGTGACAAATCCTGGTGGGGTATAACGGTATCGGTGCTGGTGGTTATTTGACCAGTAGCTGCAGGTGGTTCCTGATCTTCCGTGGAATATAGTAATGGATGTACCCTTACCTTACCGCTGTAAGGTAACAGCGTGTATATGTGTTAGCTGGTTCTCAATGGGGCTTCTGTGTCCTATGGCGGGCGGCTCCCTTTAAATCCAGGTGTTTGGGCGTCTCTTTTACTGGGGTGTACGCTCTAGTTCAGGTGTATGTGTCTCGCAAAAATGGATAAGGAGAGGAAGGGTCTCGATAGTGTAGTACGTTTTTAAAAGGTTTTATTCAATATATTATAATATATAATATATAATAATATAATATTATAATATATAATATTAAAATATAATAATATATTATTATTAATATATATATCATTTATACCAACTGAAAAGGCAGCAGTTGAAGTGCTAGCAATTTAGCCAAGCTAGCATTCAACCGCTGGGCATGTGGATGGCTGGGAGTGTACTTCTTTCGACGGTCCAGCAGCTGAGGCAGGGAAATTTGCCTGCTACAATCGGACGTCGGTGTACTGCAAGTACTTGGTTGTGACACACCTAATTCTACACCTTCAGTCCTCTCAGAGCAGCTTTCAGAGAGGACTGAAGATATAGTGGGGATGGAGTTCCCAGCTGATGAGGAGCAAGGAGAGGTCCACTTTGTTCTTTGGTATGGGTCTTTTATGTGTGCTTGCCAACGAGCTGCATGGCAGGTCGACATATGTCTGCTCATGCTTGTGGTGCCCAAGCGGCTGATGTTTTGGCCACGCGAGATACGCTTGAGACAAATATTGCAAATAGCAGTGGTGCGATCTGATGCACTCGTCTCAAAAAAGGCCCACACCAAAGAACTTTTGTGATAACGTGCAGAGGCAGCGCCTTGCACAGGCGGAGCTCTGCGGTGTAGTACAGTTGCTATGCTGGCCTCTAGCTGGCCTCCAGGGGGCATCCTGCCTCGTTGGACATGTGACGCCGCATCCTCCTCCTCCTCCTCCTCTCTCCCTTCAGGCACCCACATGGAGTCAGTGACCTCATCATCCCCTCCCTCTTCACCACTAGAGCAAACCTGGCAGTAAGCTGCAGCTGGTGGAACAGTACTGCCAGATTGCTGTCCTTCAGCATCCCCTCTCTCTGCGCGCACACTACTGCCTTCCTCAAGCTGGGTATCATCATCCGAGCCTTCGAATCGTTGGGCATCCTGCTGGAGCATGTACCCAACACTGTGCTCAAACAGTTCGGGGGACTCCTCAGGAGGACATGGTGGGTCTAGGGAAGGGGTGGCTGATGATGCCATTGAGTACGCGTTGGCAGCTGCTCTGCCAGTACCCTGAGCCTGGGTGAGAGAGGATGAGGAGGCTGAGGAGGGCTTGGTCATCCATTCTACCAAGCCTTCTGCATGATGCGGCTCCACATGTCCAGCTGCCGAAAACAAAGAAAAGCGTGTCCCATGGCCACGTGCTGATGACGATGCACGACCACGTCCAGCACTGTCTTTAGAAACAGAGCCTGCCTGCCCTGTGTTCTTGCCTCTGCACGCTCTGCCTCTCCTTGGCGGTCTTCCAGCCATTGTAGTCGGTAGTGTATATAGTATAAAAAATAGAGCTCCTATGTGAGCTCACTACACACTATAGGTACTATGTGTGCTGCTGACAAGAAAATATAGGAGCTCTGTGTGATGCCACTAACACACTAGAAGTCCTATGGGTGCTTCTGAGAAGAAAATATAGGAGCTCTGTGTGATGCCACTAACACACTAGAAGTCCTATGGGTGCTGCTGAGAAGAAAATATAGGAGCTCTGTGTGATGCCACTAACACACTAGAAGTCCTATGGGTGCTGTTGGGGTGCAATGCTGTGCTAACAGCACTGCGGTTGGTACTACTGCAATACTGTACTAACAGTAAGCATGCACCAGACTAATCCCCAGCAGCAGCTAATAACACACTAACTGTGCAATCAGCAGCAATGAACGATCAATGACTTGGGTAGCAATGGTTTAGCAAAGAGCAAATCTTTCTGTAGCAATGAATCAAGCAAAGACAGAATCGGCAGACTGATTTCTCCTAAAGCCGGAACTCATGTGACCGGGGCCGACGGTGTGGCGGCCTTTTAAATGGTGGGGCGTGTACTAAAGCCCCTGAGCTTTAATTGGCTACAGGCGTCCTGCCTGTAGCCAATTATTGCTCTCCGAGTTTCCGGCGCTGTGATTGGCCAAGCATGCGGGGTCACAGTGCATGCTTGGCCAATCATCAGCCAGCAATGCACTGCGCCGGCCGCAATGCATTGCGGGGCCGCTCGCATCACACGAATGTGATGCGAACGGCCCAAATAGTTCTGGGCTCGCCGAGCGAGCGAACGCCCGGTGCTCGATGCAAACGTGGGTTTGAATCAAGCACCGGGCCCATCCCTAGTGGCAGGTAACCCTTAAGGCCTGGCTAGTAGCTCTGCTATAAGTATCTGGCACCCACAGTACACGGGTATGGATATTGGGCATGGGGAAGAAAAATATCAAAAGCTCCCAATTACTTGGGTCCACATGAAGCTTAAGCTTTTTTTCTTTTTGTCATCCCTATTTGCCTGCTTCTAACCATTGTTGTGCATTATAACCGAAGTTAACATTGGGGCCCACAATTGCCTAGGCCCCATAGAGCTCCGAATGTGCATTTTTATAGTTGGCCCCTTCTATTAAGACTATTGGGCATGGAAAGGGTAATTGATATTGGGGTAAATGCTTACCTAGGCCACATGGGGCTCACAATTGGACCCCCTTGGAGCTTAATATGTGCACAACTTCTTTTCCCTTTCTCTACAATGAGATGGAGTATTGGGGCTCAAAAATGGGCATTTATGTGTGGCCCCTTCTAACCTTTGAGGCTATTGGGCATGGAAAGGGAAATTGTCAAAGGGGCTCACAATTGCTTAGGTCCCTATAGAGCTCACATTATGCATTTTCTACATGGACTTTCTATTCATTGAGACTCTATTACATAAGCACAAATACTATTTAACCCATGTATCTCACTGCACTTTAAATATTGGGTGTCAATATGATATTTTGGTAACATACAATATAATTTTTTAGGCTGGAACTAGTAAAAAGAATTCAGCTTCGTACATGGTTCAAAAAGTTTTTTTTTCTTTTTTTTTCTAGTAAACCCCCCCCTCCAAATCTTGTTTTCCAGTTCTTTTTTTGATCTATTGATTTTTTTTTTTTTTTTTGATTGGCCACTATAATGGCTCAGAATGGAGTTTGTATGTTTTTCTAATAATTAAGCCCAACTCCAGCCAAAAAAACCTTTAGCCTTGGATACAGTGCACAAAGGTTGGGACCTCCTGTTGCATTTCTCGTTATTGCTATGTGCCATGTAGGGTAAATCCCCCTTTATTTCTTGTCTTTGACAGGTGCTAGACCAAACCTGAGGAAATCACCCCCCAGGGGACACAGCATTTATTACCTGAGATGTATTCAACCTTCCCAATTTTTTTTTTTCAAAAATGTAAAGTTTGCCTGAAGCTTTAATTTAAAGGTTTTTGTTATTTGGTGTAGTGATTCATATTAAACCTTTTATATAATATTGGCACCATTAAATGTCAATTTTTACTGGAGAGTCTGTAATTTTTTTTTTTTTTTTAAACAAATTGGTCTACAAATAAACAGCTTGGTGCTTTTTTATCTTGCAACGATTTGTCTGTATTTTGTATGGATCCAAAGGTGTGTGTGCGCGTGTGCGTGCGCGCGTGTGCGTGTGTGTGTGCGCGCGTGTGCGTGTGTGCGCGCGTGTGCGTGTGTGTGCGCGCGTGCGCGTGTGCGCGTGTGCGTGTGTGCGTGTGCGTGTGCGCGTGCGTGCGTGTGCGCGCGTGTGCGTGTGCGTGCGTGCGTGCGTGTGCGTGCGTGCGTGCGTGCGTGTGTGTGTGTGTGTGTGTGTGTGTGTGTGTGTCCTTTAAAATTGTTTAGGAGAAAATATTGCCAGACTTAAGGGTCTAGAGCAGCTGTTCTCAACCAGGGTTGCGTGGAACACAAGGATTCTTCAAGCGGTGGCTAACTGACCTCCCATGTGGTGGTGCCTGCATAGTTCCAGGTCCAACACTACTTGGCAGAGCCAGTCGTGACTATTCTTCCCACCACCAATGAAAGGGGCAATTTCCCAAAGACCACCAATGGAATAATTTTAGCAGGGGAGACCTGATACAGACTGCAAGGGTTTCTTTGGGGTAAAAAGGTTGAGAGGCTGGTCTAGAGCTTTGTTTCCATTGTCCAGTGGTTGGACAGCTTTTCCCTACTGTTACCTGACCAAAGTAGATGTAACGTTGCCTCTGGTGCAAAGGAGATGGTATGCAGCCAGGGTTATGGATAAGGGGGTACCACCAGTCCTCTAATATGAGGCTCGGGCCAGCAGGGTGGCCTAGGCAGAGGGGTGAATTGTATGTGGGCAGGGAGGGCGATCAAGTGGCAGAGGGGCAATTACTGGTATCAATCGCATGTATGGCTCTCTACAGCAGCTTAAAACCAACCTCTTTTCTCCCACTTGTTGGTTTTTAGCTGTGGCAGAGAGCCATACTGGGAATCTGTTCCAGTAATTTCCCCCACCATACAGATCACCCTTCATGTGCACCAAATGTTTCCCCCTACCCCTGCAGTGTTGCTTGTTTTCCCTACTTTCCTTCCTGCAAGCACACAATAGGATCCTTCAAGATCGAGACTGGTGAAAGGGTCTGTAAAATGTTCTATTTACCAACCCGTTACTCTTCTGAGTGATCGGTACTGATCACTCGCACTGTTCATTCATAATTGAAGCATTGGCTGTATGGTGCCCCATATCAGGTTGTCAGTATGGGGCCCTTTGGTTTCTAACAGCAATCCTGCAGCAGACAGTGTGCAGAGCCCACACAGCTTCTGCCCCTCACTGCCTTTGAATGCAGCCAGGACAAAGATATGATGATGATTGTGAAGCCCTGTACTTCCTCTGCTGCCTCTTTATTGCACTGCAAAAAAGCTCACACCAGTCTTATTCCAGACCAGATTCGCACCCATGTTGACACCCAGCCATTTACTAATCTCTAGTGTAGTAGATGGCTAGGTTGTGTTTTATACAAACTATCTGTGCTGCCAATAGTCCAATGTCTTCTAAAAAGCAGCATTGGGGTTAAGCTTGGATCTCAGATCAAGCTCAGGTAGTGGGACTAGTAGATTTTCCCTTCAAGTAGACCCTAACTAGATGGCATTTAGTTTGCTAAAGCACTGCGTATCAAAAGGGTTGCAATTTAGTTTTTTTATGTTGTACAGTTTTTTAATGCTTTTTTTTTTTTATTTATTTATTTTTTTGTTCTCAGTGCTGTTTGTTTAGCAACCGCTCCACTCTGCCTATGTACCTGTTGGGGGAGACCCACACGTTCTTGCCATAATGTGGACTTCCTTTTTAAAGGTTCCCTACTGTTCGGGACTGGTTTGGACCTTCACAATAGTCCATACAAAGTGTTCAATTTAGCCATATATTAGACACATCAGGAGTATAAGAAGCGTTACAAGATAGTTTCAAGAGGGGAAATAGCCCCCAACCTTCACCATACCACGTCGAGCCTCTTACTCCAAGCTCCTCTTACACCATGCTATGGATCACTTAGGTCAGTGATGGCAAACTTTGGTACCCCAGATGTTTTGGAACTACATTTCCCATGATGCTCATGCACTCTGCAGTGTAGTTGAGCATCATGGGAAATGGAGTTACAAAACATCTGGGGTGCCAAGGTTCACCATCACTGGCCTAAATTATAAGTGGCCAATCGGCGCTTAAATGATCAATAGGCATCGCAAAGCTCCAGCAAACTTTTTTTATGAGGACTGTGGAATGCAAATATTCTTCACTTCAAATCTCAAGCTGCCATACCATACAAAACTGCCTCAAGGTATAGTAGTTAAAAACACTTCAACATTTATTACAAGCTCCATACACTCAATATTCATAGTAAAACAGGCATGTCCTCAATAATAGAGGTCTCAAACTGGCAAGATGGCCACCATCCTCATGCGTGATGACTTCGCACAGTAGCCATCTTGCTGGTTTGAGGCCTTTTTCTATTACAGATGACATACCTGTTTTACTATGAATATGTTTTTAATTTTTCATGTTTTGAGGAAAGCACCGCATTTTTATTTTATTGCATTATGAAGATAACTAGGGGGTGATAAATTCTGTAGGGAAAAACTCCGGTAGGGCTGACAAGACTGCTTGAGATTTCAGGGCAGCAGTGGCATTGTTTTTTCAGCTTATTCTAGGAAGTTAGGAGCCAACTAAATTTCTAGCAGGGTCAATAAGTACTGTAGTTTGATGAAGAGTCAGAGTTGTTTTTTGTTTTAGACATATGCTAACAGCTGTTCCTAAAAAGTGGCTACTGAGTTTACACTACGCCTATAATAAGTATGAATTAATACTAGAGATATACAGTATACATAAAAAAAGGAAGCTATAATAGAAAGTACTGTATATTTGTGCAAAAGTAATCAAGATTCGGGTTTAGAGGAAAAGGCAAACAATCCATTTTGCAAAGTGTTTTTGCCTTCTCTGCAGAAAATGGGATGGAGGTAAATTGCGGCAGACAAATGACTCGTAAATAGCCTACGAAGAGCCAAAAAGCACAAACCTGTTCTATGGGAACAGATAAAACGCCATTGATCACCGGTCCAGGCCTCATCTAATGAACAGTAACCCTGGTTAACGGAGGACTATCATATCGGGTGATAATTGAAAAATATTACAAGACGGAGCAATGAGCTTGGCTATAACTTGTTGGCCTCTTGTCTGGGAGTACCATTTGTGAGTGCTTTTACTTTACAGTCAGTAGTTGAATTCATTTTTCAGTGCAGCTTCAGCTAATGTATTCTTCATTATATAATGGAATGACCCCCAACAAAGCAGTATAGAATTTATCATCAGAGGGTGGATCCTTGGGTCATTGTAGGGTACAAGCTAACAGTTGGGGGGCTCACTTTACCTTTCCAATGTTTTTGTTCACCCTTTAAACTCATGGAGAGAGGGTTAAGGGCACAAGATATCCAAAATATCCCACAAAACTGGTAGCATTTTCCATCTGGTGGTTACACTTGTATTAGTGTGGGGTAAAAACAAACAGTTTGGTGCTCACTTTAATCTATCAATGGTTTTTGTCACACATTAAACTCTTGGAGGAAGGGTTAGGGGCACAGGATTACCAAAAATATCCCACAAAATTGGTAGCATTTGCCAACCGGGGGTTTGTCCTTGGGTATTGTGGGATAAAAACAAAGATGGGTGTTCACTTTAATCTTTCAATGGTTTTTCACATGTTAAACTTATGGAAATTGAGTTAAAAGCACAGGATACCCAAAAATGTCAAAATATCTCAGGCCTTCTATTAACGAAATTGATGGTAGCATTTGTCATCCAAGGCTGGATCCTTGGGTTATGAGTGAAAAACCAAAGAAAGTTTAAATAAAATACCCAATTTTGTTTTTTTCCACCCAATAAACTCACAGAGAGGGTTAGGGACACAGGATACCCAAAATATTCCACAAAACTAGTAGCATTTGGCACCTGGGGGTTACCGTGGGGTAAAAACAAACAGTTGGGTGCTCAGTTGGGTGTTACAGGCACAGGATACCCAAAATACCAAAATATCCCAGGCCTCCTATTAACATCGAAATTGATGGTAGCATTTGCTATGTGAGGGTGGATCCTTGGGTTGTTGTGGGGGTAAACATTCCAAATTACACAATTGGGTGTTTTATTTAACCTTTCTATGTTTTTTCACTCATTAAGCTCATTGAGGGGAGGGGGGTTAGGGTCACAGGACACCTAAAATACAAAAATATCCTAAGCATTCTCTTAGCAATCAATTTGTGGGTATTATTTACCATTCAGAGGTGGATCCTTGGGTCAATGTAGGGTAAAAACAAACAGTTAGGTAGTTTCACTTAGGCCCCTTTCACACTGGGGTGGTTTTCAGGCGGTACAGCGCTAAAAATAGCGCCTGTATACCGCCTGAAAAAACCGGCCCCATTCACTCCAGTGTGAAAGCCGGCGGGCTTTCACACTGGAGCGGTGCGCTAGCAGGACCGCAACAAAAGTCCTGCTAGCAGCATCTTTGGAGCGGTGAAGGAGCGGTGTATTTACCGCTCCTATACCGCTCCTTCCCATTGAAATCAATGGGAAACCGCGGGGATACCGCCCGCAAACCGCCGCTGCAGCGGCGCTTTGCGGAGGTTTTTAACCCTTTTGCGGCCGCTAGCGGGGGTTAAAACCACCCCGCTAGCGGCCGCATACCGCGGGTAAAACGATGGTAAAGCAGCGCTAAATATAGCGCTGCTTTACCGTCGCCGCACCGCCCCAGTGTGAAAGGGGCCTTACTAAACTCATGGATAGAGGGTTGAGATTCCTCAGTCCTTCTGTAATCAAGGAAATTGATGGCATTTAACAGCTCAAGGTGGATCCTTGGGTTACGGTGGGGTAAAAAACATAGTTTGGTGCCTACTTTAACCTTTCAATGCTTTTTCAATTGTTAAACTCTTGGAGAGAGTGTTGGGGGCATAGGATGCCCCAAATGCTCTAGTCCTTCTGTTAGCAAAGAAATTGATGGTAGCCTTAGCCATCCAAGGGTGGATCCTTCAGGAATTGAGGTAAAAATCCAACTATTGGGTGCTTTCTTTAATCTTTCAATGGCTTTTCACACATTAAACTCGTGGAGATGGGGTTAGGGGCACAGGCTACCCAAAATATCCCATGAAGTAACATTTGCCATCTGAGGGGGGATCCTTGAGTTATTTTAGGGTAAAAGCAAACAGTTGGACGCTCACTTTAACCTTTCAATGGTTTTTTTCATACATTAGGCTCATGGAGAGAGGGTTATGGGCACGGGATACCCAAAATATCACAGGCCTTCTATTAATAACAAACTGACAGTGGCCCTTTACAAGCAGCCTCCTAATAGCAATTGGCCTTTGTCAGCATAAGCTTCCGACTAGTTTCAAAGGGACCCTCTGTCTGAGAGTAGTCCCTGTACATTTAAAGCGGAGCTCCACCCGCACCAAAAATATTGAAAGTCAGCTACAAATACTGCAGCTGTTGACTTTTAATAAATGGACACTTACCTGTTCCAGCGGTGTCGGCAGAATGTGACGAGCGACCGCTCTTCTCTCGGCTGCCCCGCCGCCATCCTCGGTCAGGGAATCAGGAAGTGAAGACGCAACAGCTTCACTGCCCGGTTCCCTACTGCGCATGCGCGTCTCTATTGGTCCCCGTTGTGTCCTGGGAACTGTTTCCCAAGACACAACGGGGCATCTTCGGATATGGGCGGGACAGCTCCGGCTATCTCGTCCCGGAAGTGGGTGCAGATACCTGTATTATACAGGTATCTGCACGCCCCTCCCCCCTGAAAGGTGCCAATTGTGGCACCGGAGGGGGGGAGGAATCCGATAAGCGGAAGTTCCACTCCGCTGGAACTCCGCTTTAGGTGTTTAAAGAATGAGGTCTCCATGCAATGTCCACCTGAAAACGGCTTCACCTGGATACTCCTCTACATAGCAGACTTTCCTAAAGATGCTTGGCCCTCCAAGGACCAGGGTTGCTGGGGATCTGCACCACCTAGGACAGAAAACGTGGCCTTTTACCTGTAGATGTAGTCACAGCATTACTCATATACTTTAGGTCACCTTGGCTTTGATCCATCAACTTGCAAAAGATGTAAATCTGACCTCCAGCCTCTCCTTCAGTCTTGCATAGGCTCCTCTCCTGGACTGAAATAGCTTACTCTGATTTCACCGCACACTGTGAGCTTCTCGCTCAGGGAAGGGTCCTTGGAAGGAGATTCCAAGGACTTCAAGATCAGGAGTAATTTTTCTGTATTTGCAGAAAACAAACATTGTCTGAATATAATTAACTAATAACTAAATGCAGCCACCACATCTAAGGAATGGCAATCTGAAATACATAATCTTGCAAAAGTATTGGGACGCCTGCCTTTACACACACATGAACTTTAATGCCATCCCAGTCTTAGCCCGTTTGGGTTCAATATTGAGTTGGCCCACCCTTTGCAGATATAACAGCTTCAACTCTTCTTTCAAGGCTATCCACAAGGTTTAGGAGTGTCTATGGGAATGTTTGACCATTCTTCCAGAAGCGCATTTGTGAGGTCAGGCACTGATGTTGGATTAGAAGGCCTGGCTCGCAGTCTCTGCTCTAATTCATCCCAAAGGTGTTCTATGGGGTTCAGGTCAGGACTCTGTGCAGGCCAGTCAACCTCCACCCCAAGCTCGCTCATCCATGTCTTTATCGACCTTGCTTTGTACACTGGTGCGCAGTCATGTTGGAACAGGAAGGGGTCATCCCCAAACTGTTCCTACAATGTTAGGAAATGCATGAAATTGTCCAAAATGTCTTGGTATGCTGACGCCTTAAGAGCTCCCTTCACTGGAACTAAGGGGCCAAGCCCAACCCCTGAAAAACAACCCCACACCATAATCCCCCCTCCACCAAGTGATTTGGACCAGTGCACAAAGCAGGGTTTAGTAAGGAAATAAAATAATATAATATTCAAAAAAAAAAAACACAAAAATATCCTAAGCATTCTCTTGTGGGTGGTATTTACCATTCAGAGGTGGATCCTTGGGTCACTGTAGGGTAAAAACAAACAGTTAGGCAGTTTCACTTACTAAACTCATGGCTAGAGGGTTGAGATGTTGAGATGCCCCAGTCCTTCTGTAATCAAGGAAATGTATGGTATTTAACAGCTGACGGTGGATCCTTGCGTTATTGTGGTGTAAAAACAAACAGTTGGGTGCCTACTTTAACCTTTCAATGCTTTTTCAATTGTTGAACTCTTGGAGAGAGTGTTAGGGGCATAGGATGTCCCAAATGCTCGAGTCCTTCTGTTAGCAAATGCACAAAGCAAGGTCCATAAGGACATGGATGAGCGAGTTTGGGGTGGAAGAACTTGACTGGCCTGCCCAGAGTCCTGACCTCAACCCTATAGAACACCTTTGGGATGAATTAGAGTGGAGACTGTGAGCCAGGTCTTCTCGTCCAACATCAGTGCCTGACTTTGCAAATGCACTTCTGGAAGAATGGTCAAACATTCCCATAGACACACTCCTAAACCTTGTGGACGGCCTTCCCAGAAGAGTTGAAGCTGTTATAGCTACAAAGGGTGGGCCAACCCGATATTGAACCCTACGGACTAAGACTGGCATGCCATTAAAGTTCATGTCAGTGTAAAGGTAGGTGTCCCAATACTTTTGGTAATATAGTATATATTACATTTTAGTACTGAGTTTAGATACACTTTAAAACACAGGCACAAAAATAAGAAACAACTTCATTATGTGCGCACACTTATGACATGCATGGGAGTGAAATCCAGTGCAGATATTTTTTTATATGTGTCTGGACTGCACATGACTGATTTGACAAGCCTGCTAGCTAAAAAATAAATAAAGAAAACCCCATGTATCGCCAGTCTTTCCAGGGAAAAAGCCACATGTAAAGTTTTAAAGGTCAACAGCACCACCTGCTGCTAGGTTGCAAAGCTGCAGTTGCAAAACTGCAGCTAATGCAGCACACCTAGAGGAGTAGACTGGCCTTGAGATGTGTTTTTTAATTACACCCGCGGCATCTTATCTGTGAAGAAACAGAGCTATTCACCTGAAAGGTGCAGCACGCTCTGATGAAGCTATTCATGTTTCTAGGAGATAAAACAATTCAAAGCCAGACTGAATCCCCCATCATCTGTCAGACCGGGGAGAGGCAGCTATGGGGTAAATAAAATAACGATACTCTTTATTGCCTTTTTTTTTTTTTTTTTTTTTTACTACTACGGATCCGAGCGCTATCTGATTTCAGCTGTGAAATTTGCTGCGGGATGAAACTCTCTGTCGTTTATTTATTTGGCATTCTCACAACTCGGGGGTATCCGTGTCTTTCCTCCAATCTCTTCCTCCCTCCCCTGGTTCTCCCTCGCTCACTATACCGCTTTCTCCCTGTCTCTCTCTCTCTTTTCCTCCCATAGTATCTTTCTCTTGCTCCTAGATGAAACAACAGTACATCTCCTAATCCTTACCCCCCTCCCCATCCCCCAACCGCACCCATCACCATTTTTTATCACTCACTCATCAGAGCCGATTCATTGAAAGTAGAAAAAAATGAGCACAAACGTAGAATTGCTGCCGATAGCTACGTATTGAGTTTTTTTGCCTTCATTTTAGGGAAACGTTTCAAAAGAAGGGCTGTTGTATTTCATTTATTTGCTCCAGTTTTGATATTGCAACCACATAGTTCTATTGCACTCATCATCCATAATCCTCTCTTCCTTTTTCCTTACTTCTATTCCTTCCTCTTTTTTCTTCCTCCCTTCCTTTCTCCTTATTTGACTTCCTTTTCTCGTTTTTTTCCTTTTATCTAACCTTTCTTTCTCCTTCCCTTCTTCTTGCATTCCTTTCTTCATTCCTCACCTTACCCCTCCTTCCTTTCCTTACCCTTCCTTTCTCTTTTCTTTTATTCCTTTCCTTTCTCTTCTATTTATTTGTTTTCTTTTCCCTTCCCTTCTGTTCCTTTCCCTTTCCTTCTTTTCTTTTCCCTCCCCTTTCTTTTTCATTTCCTTCTTTTTCTTTCCCTTCCCTTTTCCTTCTTTAACTTTCCCTTCTCTTTCCTTCTTTTCCTTTCCATTCCCTTTCTTCTTTCTTTCTTTCTTTCTTTCTTTCTTTCTTTTCCTTCTTTGCCTTGTCCCTTCACTTTGCTTCTTTGCCATTCCCTTTCCTTTGCATTCCCTTTCCTTTTTATGCCTTTCCCTTTTCTTCCCCTTCCCTTTCCTTCATTTCCATCCCTTTCCCTCTTTCCCTTTCCTTTCCCTTTCCCTTTCCTTTCCTTCTTTCCCATCCCTTACCCTCTTTTCCTTTCCTTTTTTTTTTTCTTTGCCTTTACCTTCCCTCCTCTTATTTTCCTTTTCCTTCCCTTCTCTTTCCTTCTTTGTCCCTTCACTTTGCTTCTTTGCCTTGTCCCTTCTTTGCCTTTGCCTTCCCTTTCCTTCTTTGCCCTCCCTTTCCTTCTTTCCCATGCCTTCCCCTCTTTTCCTTTCCCTTTTCTTCTTTGCCTTTACCTTCCCTGCTCTTATTTTCCTTTGCCTACCCTTTCCTTCTTTGCCTTCCCTTTCCTTCTTTGCCTTTGCCTTCCCTTTTTTGCCTTTCCTTTCCCTTCCCTTCTTTCCCATGCCTTCCCCTCTTTTCCTTTCCCCTTTCTTCTTTGCCTTTCCCTTCCCAGCTCTTATTTTCCTTTTCCTTCCCTTTCCTATATTGCCTTTGCCTTCCCTTTCCTTCTTTGCCTTTGTCCCCCCTTTCCCTGCCCTTCCCTTTTCCTCTTTTTCTTTCCCTTTCCTTTCCCTTTTCTTCTTTCCCTTTCCTTCCCTCCCCTTATTTTAATTTTCCTTTCTTTTCCTTCTTTTTCCTTCTTTGCCTTTCCCTTCTTTTTTCTTTCATGGACTGCCCCTCTTCTAAGACCTCCACTGGTGTTATGGTCCTCTCAGCCTGTGTGCATGATGCTCAACTACCACCACTATCTCTACTTAGTCTCCTAGCAGGAAGTATAGTTTTCTCACATATTAGTAGCATTGGCCTATGGTGACAGTGTTTCTCCTCTATAAATACTGTACAGCGATTGAGCATTGTCAATGGTGGGCTAATCAAATTAAAGTCCACATAGTCTGAATGTCTGAACTAGATGGACAAATGTGGCCATTAAGGAGTAAGATGGAGCTTTGTTTGGGCTGAGTCAGGGTCAACACCAGATCACGGCTCATACTTTGCTAAAGCTGCAAGACAAGGCAGAGATAGATATTGGGTCAGGCAAGTCAGTAATGACTCAGAGCATTAGTCCACCCTCCCTTTCTCTATCTTTATGGAAGCACACATTGGCTTTCTTTAATATTACCTTAAGTTAACACCTGGGTCAGGCATTAAACAGCTCCCCTGAAGCCTTCTAAGCATCCTTCAGCTCTTCTGGGACTGCTGAATGTCCTTTTTGTAGGCATTTAGGAAACTGCAAGATATGGTTGTCAAGCTCTGGACCAGGAAAATTGCTAGGTGGGTCTCCTTTGAGATAAGTGTTACCATTATCGTGTGTACAAACATATTTAAAGCCCCACTCCATGCACTGCATTGATTAAACTCACATTTGGCTAGTGGTAAAATAAATAAGTACAAATACTTACCTTGTCTCGTATGCAGGCTTCCTCCTCTCTTGGTTGGTCACAAAGTCACTTGACTGCCCAGCCAGTTGCAGCTCTCTGCAGTTCTCTCTCAGAGATTTTATAGGCAGAGGCAGCAGGATCAGAAGACCATCCAAATGAAATAACATGCTTCCCCACCAGTGAATCCAGTGCTGTCCCCCTGCGATCCGTTGGAAGCCATTGGATGACAGGTAATGTGTTGTCATCTTCTTGGTTGACCTCATCAGGAGGTATCACGTACCTGGTGAAGACTAGAATGTTGTGGAGGCCTCTTTTGCACCTCCCATCCAACACTCCCGAAGGGAGGAATCACGTAACTAGTGAATACTGTAATGTTATGGAGGCCTCTCTTGTACCTGCCGCCCAACATTCCTGAAGGTGGAGACAGAGTGTAAGGGCAAGGAGTGGTACGAGTGCCGTAGCAGGTAGCTGGTGATGTCCATTCTGTAGGTGGGTAGATCTGGTAGTTGTAGTCCTCGGAACAGGATGCAGAGGTCCAAAGGCAAGCCGAGTCATACACAAGTAAGCAGGTACAGCAGATCAGGTCTTGGGAACACAGGAACAAGCTGAAGACCATCCAGTAACTGCACGTAGACCAGTTTAAACAGGCCACTGGGCGCCAAGTGCTAATTAGTATGTGCTCGCACATAAATATGTGTGTGATGAACTGACACTGCATAGGCAACATTGGTCCTTCCCTCAATAAATGAGCATGTGTGCAATGTGCACGAGCATGAGCATGAATCCGCACTGGCCTTTTGATGCTAGAAATCCGGATTACCCTACAGGAGGCCAGTAATCTTTTCTGGGTACCAGCCCCCTGATGACACTCCGCTGTGCATGCTTAGTGTATTCTACATTGTCCCAAAGTCTCCCGGCATGTCTTTCTTTCTTTCTTTTCCTTCTTTACCTTCTATCTCTCCTTTCTCTCCTTTCCTACTTGTCTTTCTTTTCTCCTTCTTCTTTTTCTTGTTTTTCTCTTTCTTTTTCTTGTTTTCTGTTTTTTTTTTCTCTTTCTTTTTCTTGTTTTCTTTTTCTTTTGCTTGATTTCTCTTTCTTTCACCCCCTTCTTGTATTCTCTTTATTTTCTCTCTCTTTTTCTTGTTTTCTCTTTCTTCTTTCTTTTCTCTTTCCTTTTCTTGCTTTCTCTTTCTTTCACCCCTTCTTGTTTTTCTCTTTTTGTTTTTTTCTCTTTTTCTCTCTCTCTTTTCTTGTTTTCTTTTTCTTTTGCTTGCTTTCTCTTTCTTTCACCCGTTCTTGTTTTCTCTTTCCTCTTTCTTGCTTTATCTTTCTTTCACCCCTCCTTCTTTTATCTTTCTTTTCTATTTAATAACCCTCCTTTCCCTTTTCTCTGTTCCTTTCCCTTTCATTTCCTTCTATTCCCTCCCATTGCCTTATTTTCCATTTTCTCTTTCTCTTTTCACTTCTTTCTCTTCTCTCTCCCCTCCTGCACTCTTCTTCTCCTTCCCCCTTTCATTCCTTTCTCATTTCCTTATTCACCTCAGCACTGCAATTCTTTTTTAATAATTTATGTCTTCTCTTAAATATTTGACAGGGAGACGGGTATGACTGCCATCCAAATGTGCTTTGAAGTCACTTGAAGCAGCTTTATTCCTTTAGTGCCAAAAGAACCCGTACTACATGGAAACGCGACAAATCAGTTTGACTAGAAGTCTTTATTATTGTCCAAAATTTCGAAAAATTGTCTATTTGTTCAAAACAAATTTACTACAAAAGTTCACATTTCCATACGTATAATACTGTATATGAGCTCGCTGTGTCTATCCAGGGTCAGCCTGATAACAATCAGACCATTCTGTGCAGATGGGAAGATTTTAAGTTCTTCTGGTTCAACCTTAAAACATAGAGTACGATATTTTGTGTTCTGTGTGCAAATTGGTATAGATGGGAGAGTTGCCGCTCTGTGGTCCTCCAAACTCTGCGCAAGGATTGGCACCCTACTTATATTCAATTATAATTGAGAAGAATGGTTGAAGTGAGACCTGGCCAATTTAGCCAGTAACTCCTCGGCCAGCTCTCTTGCTAATCTAAAGTGTGTACAAGGGTATATGTTTAGCATGGAAAGGAGAGCGTTATGATTAACTTAATTAGGATATTGGTGTCTTTCTGTTGGAGATGCTGTTCTGTTGGTCATTCAACAGAGCATTGGTATCCTATTTATATACAGTCATAATAGAGATGAGTTGTCACTGTGTTATGGCATATTTTTCATCAATCCCTAATGCATAAGGAGCTAATTTTTCTAACACAGCCAACAAACAAAATAGATCTGGAGGGAAGAGGCACTAATTAAAGCGTCAGCCCACCCCAAATTGACATACACTATATTACCAAATGTATTAGGACACCTGCCTTTAAACGCACATGAATACTTCAATGGCATCCCGGTCTTAGTCCATGAGGTTAAATATGAGTTGGCCCACCCTTTGCAGCTATAACAGCTTTAATTCTTCTGGAAAGGCCGTCCACAAGGTTTATATAAAAAAAAAAATAGAGGTTGTGAAATAATCTGCTATATATTAGCCAACATCCCAATCTTGAATATGGTACAAAGTTTCCCCTTAGGGGCGGGACTTTTAAGGCATAGACTATGAAACAGTTGATTTAGTAAAAAAGTATAAAGTAGTTTATTGAACAAATATCAAAAAAACACACAATAACGCAATACTCATATAAACATATAATAGAAATATAGGTACATATTGCTTTCAAGTGCATATAACTCCCAGAAAATCAAGAGACGTGTGCACTCAAAGTATATAGAAGTTCTTTGTCATATGCTTTTGTGTTTCCTACGCGTTACAGAGTATCATACACTCCTTCTTCAAGGATATTCCTATATGTAGCAATCTAAAATATAAAGAAGATACACATTTTCAACAACAAATACAGTAAATCAGCACTGATGTCCATCCAAAAAGCAACAGATGGACCAAGGCAAAGGCAAAAGTATGTATGCATTTTTCATATTCTCAAAAGGAGTCTAAAAAAGTGGCCAGATAGGCCAAAGAAGAGCAGAAAGTGCAACAAAAGGGGTTAAAAGAAACCCTTCCCGGTTCACGTGGGAGGTGGGCACAGGAATCACCTGGGCGCAACCTGGGACCGCAATCAGCAGGAGGCTGGAAATGTGAGAAAAGAGGAAACGGCCATCACCGCCTAGAACTATATTGATTTAATTTAAATTTAATTCTATAAACACCCCAATTTTTTGACAAATAGTCCTCCCAGAAAAAAGGGGGGATTTTTTGGACGTGGGGATAAAGAGTTTTTTTATATATAAAGAAAACAACAAAAACTGAAAAAACTATACATAGACATACATGTATGTATATACCTAATAATGGTGCTGTGTAAACCACGATGAGGACAACATAAGGTCAAAAAGACTCAAATGGATGATCTGGTAAATATCCCGGTGTCATAAGTATAAAGAGGAAAATGAATATACATCAGTGATCCATATTACAAATGTGTTTGGTAGCTTACAGAGGATCCAAAAGGAGCCTTAGAACGCCCCACACATGGACAAGTCCAGGAAATATCCCAGTCTGAAAGTGACAGAAAGAGTCAATTAACCACTTGCCGCCCGTCCATTGTCAAATGACGTCGGCAAAGTGGTTGTAAAATCCTGACAGGACGTCATATGAAGTCCTCAGGATTTTGAGCCGCTGCGCGCCCCCGGGGGCGCGCATCGCGGCGATCGTTGTTGCGGGGTGTCAGTCTGACACCCCGCAACTACGATCTTGGTAAAGAGTCTCCGACAGAGTGTAAATATCAAAAGCCGGTAATCGGCTTTTCCTCACTTGCGTCTGTCAGACGCGAGTAGAGGAGAGCCGATCGGCTGCTCCTCTGACAGGGGGGGTCTGTGCTGATCGATTATCAGCGCAGCCCCCCCGAGGATGCCCACACTGGACCACCAGGGACGCCACCAGACCACCAGGGATGCCCATCAAAAGGTATGCCACCAGACCACCAGGGATGACACACAGTACCCCCAATGGATGCTAATCAGTGCCCCCAATGGATGCCAATCAGTGCCCACAATGGGCATCACTGATTGGCATGCATTATTGTTTGGCACTGATAGGCAGCATTGTTTTTTTACTGATGGATGCCAATCAGTGCCTATCCGTGCCACCTATAAGGGGCCTATCCGTGCCGCCTATCAGTGCCCATCCATGCCGCCTATCAGTGCCCATCCATGCCGCCTATCAGTGCCCATCCGTGCCGCCTATCATTGCCCATCCGTGCCCATCCGTGCCGCCTATCCGTGCCCATCCGTGCCGCCTATCCATGCCAATCTGTGCCAGCTATCAGTGCCAATTTGTGCCACCCATCAGTGCCCATCCGTGTCGCCTATCAGTGCCGCCTATCAGTGCCCATCAATGCCACCTCAGTGCCACTTCATTGGTGCCACCTCATCGGTGCCCATCAGTGCCGCCTTATCAGTGCCCATCAGTGCAGACCTATCAGTGCCAATCAGTGAAGGAGAAAACTTACTTATTTACAAAGTTTTGAAACTGAAACAAAAAAAACATTTTTTTTTTCAAAATTTTCGGTATTTTTTTATTTGTTTAGCAAAAAATAAAAACCACAGAGGTGATCAAATACCACCAAAAGAAAGCCCTATTTGTGGGAAAAAAATGATAAAAATTTAATTTGGGTACAGTGTTGCATGACCGCGCAATTGTCATTCAAAGTGTGAGAGCGCTGAAAGCTCAAAATTGGTCTGGGCAGGAAGGTGTTTAAGTGCCCTGTATTGAAGTGGTTAAGTAAGAAAAATGTCTATGTAGCCAAAGGGCGTTGAAGAGCGGCTACATATGTTTCAAGGAGTAACAAAAAAGTTTCAAAGAAGTTCACAAGGTTTAGGAGTGTGTCTATGGGAATGTTTGACCATTCTTCCAGAAGAGCATTTGTGAGGTCAGGCACTGATGTTGGTTGCGAAAGCCTGCCTCGCAGTCTCCAGTCTAAATAATCCCAAAGGTGTTCTATCAGGTTGAAGTCAGGACCAGTCAAGTCCCTCTACCCCAAATTTGCTCATCCATGTCTTTATGGACTTTGCTTTGTTCACTGGTCCAAATCATTTGGTGGGGGGGGGGGGGGATTATGGTGTGGGGGTTGTTTTTCAGGGGTTGGGCTTGGCCCCTTAGTTCCAGTAAAGGGGATAGGAACCGGAAGGGGCCATCCCCAAACTGTTCCTACAAAGTTGGGAGCATGAAATTGTCTAAAATGTCTTGGTATGCTGACGAAGAGTTCCCTTCACTGGGAAAAAAAGGGGCCAAGCCCAACCCTTGAAAAACAACCCCCACACCATAATCCCCCCTCCACCAAATGAAAGTCCCTTCTGTGTCTTAGGGGCTATTAGGAGCCCTATTGGTGAGATCTCTACACGCCTTCTGTGCCAATTATAAAAGGATCCCTTCATCTCTACCCGCTTTTTTATTTATTTTATGGAAAATGTAACAGGAGGAACCGGAACCCAAAACTCCCAGATGAATAAGAACAGAGACAGGGAATATCAATGTTTCTAAGGTATCTAAAACAGGGGCTGACTGGTCTTTGTCTATAACTAAACAGACCTTAGTCTCTATCTAGAACAAAAATATATTTTGGGAGGACTTGCCCTGTATTGCCCCGTACACACGCTCGGACTTTCCGGCGGGATTGTCCACTGGACATAGTCCAGCGGACAATCCGCCAGACTTTCCAGCGGAGCTTCGCCGGACTTTCCGAGCTGTGGACTTGCCCACACACGCCCGGACTTCTCCGGCGGACAATCCGCGGGAAAAGTCTGCGGGACTTTTGTAAATGAACGGACTTGCCCACACACGGAGAAAAGTCCGTTCATTTAGAACGTAACTGCAAGTAGACGGGACTAGTGAAGGCAGTGAATGCCGCCGCGCTAGCCCCGTCACCTGGTATGGATTTAAAGGGAATCCCCACGCCGAAAAAAAAAAACGGCGTGGGTGTTCCCCCCAAATCCATCTCAGACCCTTATCCGAGGACGCAGCCCGGCCGGCCAGGAAAGGGGTGGGGACGAGCGAGCGCCCCCCTCCTCCTGAGCCGTACCAGGCCGCGTGCCCTCAACATGGGGGGTGCCCTGGGGACCCCAAAGCACCTTGTCCCCATGTTGATGAGGACAAGGGCCTCTTCCCGACAACCCTGGCCGTTGGTTGTCGGGGTCTGCGGGCAGGGGGCTTATCGGAATCCGGGAGCCCCCTTTAATAAGGGGGCCCCCAGCCCCCCCCCACCCTATGTGAGTGAGTATGGGGTAAAAGTGTCAATAAAAAAAACACACAATTTTTTCCGGGGTCTCTTCTGTTCTTGCCGCTGTCGCCGCTTTCTGCGGCGTCTTCTTCTTCTTCCTTCTTCTTCTTCTTCTCCTTCCGATGTTGACTCGTCGCTCTCTCTGGCCGTAATGGCAGAGACACGCTGTGTTGTGACTTGTATAGGGACAAGAAGGCGGGGTCACATGCTCATGTCACATGGTGACCCCGCCCCCCTATGATGTCACAGTCCCGGAGGACCACCAGGGATGCCACCACACTGGACCACCAGGTATGCCCCACCTAGATCCCCAGGGAAATGCACATCTGTGCCCAGGCAGCTCCCAATCAATGCCCAGGCAGCTGCCAATCAGTGCCCACTGACAATACCTACCACTGCCAGTGCCACCAGTGATGCCCATCAGTGCCTCATATCAGTGCCACGTATCAATGCCCATCAGTGCCGCCTATCAGTGCCGCCCATAAGTACCCATCTTTTCATAATTTCAGTGCCCATCAGTGTCGCCTATCAGTGACCACCAGTGCCCACCTGTGCCACCCATGATTGCCCACCAGTGCTGCCTGTCAATGTCCATCAGTGCTGCATATCAATGCCACCCATCAGTGCTGCCTACCAGTGCCTTGTCAGTGCCGCATTATCAGTGCCCATCAGTGAAAGAGAAAACTTACTTATTTACAACATTTTATAACAGAAACAAAACCAAAACTTTAATTTTTTTCAAAATTTTCAGTCTTTTTTTATTTGTTTAGCAAAAAATAAAATCCACAGAGGTGATCAAATACCACCAAAAGAAACCTCTATTTGTGGGAACAAAATGATAAAAATTGAGTTTGGGTACAGTGTTGTATGACCGCGCAATTGTCATTCAAAGTGCGACAGCGCTGAAAGCTCAAAATTCTCCTAGGCAGGAAGGTGTATAAGTGCCCTGTATTGAAGTGGTTAAATAAAATGTTTTTCCTATACTTCTCTTTTTAAAAAAATTGGGCATTTAAAAAAAAAATACTGCTCCTGGCCAGATTAGTTTTTATTTTCTCTAAAGTTCGTCAACAACGCTCAAACTGAACCCAAGGCCGTTGGGCTCATCCCTACTGCCGACTAGGGATGAGCTCAGGGCCGGTTCAGATCCTAGTCAGGAAGCTCTCACTGTACTTGGCCAATCATAAGCGCCCAAGGCATTCTCTATTCTCCAAAAATACATACATACTCTAATTAACGAAAAATAAAAACACAATAAAACAAAATCATAAATGTGTTGTACGTTTGCGACCGTAACAAATGATACAATTCCAGTTTATGGTAAGATTCCTCAGAGAGAAAGACGGGCGCGTCAAAACAATCCACAGCTGGATTATGAATAAGTACGTAAGCGGCAGACAGTTTTACAAGTGTCATTTACAAATGCACTATTTTATTTTTAATTTGTCAGCCATCACCATAAATGTTTCTCTCTAATTTGTTAATAAATATACTGAGCAAGGAAGGAATGGATAAATAGTGCAAATTAAACTGTAAGTTTGTGCTGTTAATTAAATATAGGAAAGCAGCCAGGCTGTCCCTAAAGCCTCGCACAATCTGCCTTATCCGCTCGCTGCAATTAGCATTATTGTAAGACAGGAAATGTCTTCAAAATACAAAAGCGCAATAAATAAATGACTGCTTAAGGATAAAGTTCCGGTTCGAACATATCATGGGTTTGCGGTGAATCCTGCACGTTTAACCGCTTCAGCCCCGGAAGGATTTACCCCCTTCCTGACCAGAGCACTTTTTGCGATTCGGGAGTCGCTTTAGCTGACAATTGGGCGGTCGTGCGATGTTGTACCCAAACAAAATTGACGTACTTTTTTTCCCACAAATAGAGCTTTCTTTTGGTGGTATTTGATCGCCTCTGCGTTTTTTTTTTTTCGCGCTATAAACAAAAAAAGAGTGTCAATTTTGAAAAAAAATCTATATTTTTTACTTTTTGCTATAATAAATATCCCCAAAATTATATAAAAATAAATATTTTTTTCCTCAGTTTAGGCCCATATGTATTCTTCTACATATTTTTGGTAAAAAAAAAAATCGCAATATTGATTGGTTTGCGCAAAATTTTATAGCGTCTACAAAATAGGAGATAGTTCTATGGCATTTTTATTTAAGTTTTTTTTTTTTTTATTAGTAATGGTGGCGATCTGCGATTTTTATCGGGACTGGCATTAACTGTGGGGCGGAGGGGCTACACCTCACATGACAGCGATCACTGCTCTCGATGACAGGGAGCAGTGATCTCTGTCCTGTCTCTATGCAGAACGTGGAAATGCTTTGTTTACGAAAGCATCTCCCCGTTCTACCTCTCCGTGACACGATTGCAGGCACCCGGTGGACATCGCGTCAGCGGGACCCACGGTCACGGAGACCACGGCGGGCTCCCACGCCCGCAGCACCGCTTCTTAACTGCTTGCCGACCGCCTCCTGTACTTATACGTCAGCAGAATGGCACGGCTGGGCAAAGTAACGTACCCATACGTTACTTTGAATTTACCGCACGCGCACGCCTGCCGCAAGCTCCAGACTCGATGTCTGCCGGGTGCCCGCGATCATGTCATGGAGCTGAAGAACGGGGAAATGCCGATGTAAACACAGCCTCTCCCCATTCTGCCTAGTGACAGGACACTGATCGTCTGCTCTCTGTCATTGGGAGCAACGATCAGTGTCGTATCACTGCTAGCCCATCCCTCCCACAGTTAGAATCACTCCCTAGGACACACTTAACCCCGCCCCCTAGTGGTTAACCCCTTCACTGCCAGTGACATTTTTATAGTAATCAATGCAATTTTATAGGATTGATCACTGTATTAATGCCAATGGTCCCAAAAATTTGTCAAAATTGTCCGATGTGTCCGCCATAATGTCGCAGTCACGATAAAAACTGCTAATCGCCGCCAATACTAGTTAAAAAATGCCATAAAACTATCCCCTATTTTGTAGACGCTATAACTATTGACCAATCAATAAACGCTTATTGTGATTTTTTTTTACCAAAAATATGTCGAAAGAATACGTATCGGCCTAAGTACTGGGAGGTGGGTAGAGGATGGAACCAAGGAACGGAGTTTGGAGGTGGGTAGGGGGGTGTAGAAAAGGGGTGACTCGGAAAGGGGGAGTTCCTGCACCTATTCTCTGAGAACCCCAATAATAGGCTCCTTTTAGCTGTAAGCTGATATAGCTGTATATGTGAAAGACTTAGAAAGGAAATATTTAAAACATTTGTGCTATTATACTCGAGTCCGACCGTAATAAAGAAAGGAATTTCATACAAGGCCTCTATACATTCACTTTATAGAATGCCCCAGCTGGTATGTTTAGTTCTAATCTCAGTCTCCCATGTTTACTGTTTGCCTTAATTCGATCCCCGTGTTTGCTTTCTATTTAAGTTGTGTAATACAGTACAATTCTGCCAGCATCACACTCCCTCCCAACATGTATTATCAGCAGGAAAATAATTGAAATGCCAAAATTCCTGTTTATTCTGGGTGGGAATTGTCTTGATTCATTTCAATCTGCAAAACACCTTTTTATGTCAAAGCACTTATATTGTTAATGGAATGTCAGTCTGTGCGAGCTGGAGAGAGGATTCTATAATTTATAGCTATGTGTGGGTGTTTGTGTGGCATTCAGCCTCAAATATGGAATAGTAGCTACCTAGAGGTGATGGAATTCTGTCTTTACGCCTTTGGGAGTGGTGGTGGTCAATTTTCTTGATATAGGGGGCCTCAAGTGATATCCTTCAAATCATCAAAGGGTCATATATATAATATTGATTGGATTTAATGCTACAATAAACTCTCAGAGACTGTGGACATGCTATAGGAGTTATTGAAGACTGGTAAATAATTTGGGTTTGTCCAAACCCAGAAGTTAGCTGCCATTGCTGAGCCAAAGTTTGTTAGAACCCAGAAGTTAGCTGCCATTGCTGTGCCATTTGGAGATGAGGTTAGACCAGAACCCAAGTTTGTTAGAACCCAGAAGTTAGCTGCCATTGCTGTGCCATTTGGAAATGGGGTTAGGTCAGAACCCAAGTTTGTTAGAACCCAGAAGTTAGCTGCCATTGCTGAGCCATTTGGAGATGGGATTAGGTCAGAACCTAAGTTTGTTAGAACCCAGATGTTAGCTGCCATTCCTGAGCCAAAGTTTGTTAGAACCCAAAAGTTAGCTGCCATTGCTGAGCCATTTGGAGATTGGGTTAGGAGAGAACACAAGTTTGTTCAAACCCAGAAGTTAGCTGCCATTGCTGAGCCATTTGGAGATGGGATTAGGTCAGAACCTAAGTTTGTTTAGACTCAGAAATGAGCTGCCATTGCTGAGTCAAAGTTTGTTAGAACCCAGAAGTTAGCTGCCATTGCAGTGCCATTTGGAGATGAGGTTAGACCAGAACCCAAGTTTGTTAGAACCCAGAAGTTAGCTGCCATTGCTGAGCCATTTGGAGATGGGGTTAGGTCAGAACCCAAGTTTGTTAGAACCCAGATGTTAGCTGCCATTGCTGAGCCAAAGTTTGTTAGAACCCAGAAGTTAGCTGCCATTGCTGAGCCATTTGGAGATGGGGCTAAGAGAGAACACAAGTTTGATCGAACCCAGAAGTTAGCTGCCATTGCTGAGCCAAAGTTTGTTAGAACTCAGAAGTTAGCTGCCATTGCTGAGCCATTTGGTGATGAGTATAGATCAGAACACAAGTTTGTTTGGACCCAGATGTTAGCTGCCATTGCTGAGCCAAAGTTTGTTAGAACCCAGAAGTTAGCTGCCATTGCTGAGCCATTTGGAGATGGGGCTAAGAGAGAACACAAGTTTGATCCAGAAGTTAGCTGCCATTGCTGAGCCAAAGTTTGTTAGAACTCAGAAGTTAGCAGCCATTGCTGAGCCAAAGTTTGTTAGAACTCAGAAGTTAGCAGCCATTGTTGAGCCATTTGGTGATGAGTATAGATCAGAACACAAGTTCGTTTGCACCCAGAGGTTAGCTGCCATTGCTGAGCCAAAGTTTGTTAGAACCCAGAAGTTATCTGCCATTGCTGAGCCATTTGGTAATGGAATTAGGTCAGAACCCAAGTTTGTTTGAACCCAGAAGTTAGTTTCCATTGCTGTGCCAATGAACTGCAGACAGGAGATTCCCCAACCCACAGCTTCAAATGAATAAAAGGGCAGGCATTCTTATGTGGCTTCATTGACCTAATATGGCTACATGGTTGTATTGGGTCAATGGCATTGACCTAATATGGGCATGTGCCCATATTAGGTCAATGATGTCTTGCCTATCCCTGGCCTGCCTCTTTGTGTGTAGCTGTAGCTTTGGTAGCTTTAGCTGTAGGGTTGGTAATCTCCCATCCACAGTTTATTGGCACAGCCATGGGAACTATCTTTTGAGTTCGGACAAACCTGGGATTTGGCATAACCCCACCTCCAAATGGCTCATCAATGACAGCTAACTTCCAAGTTTAGACAAACTTGGGTTCAGACTAGACCCCATCCTGAGTGGCCCAGAAAATACAGCTAACTTCCAGGATCAGACAATTTTGGGTTCAGACCGAACCCCACCCTGAATGGCCCGAAAATAATAGAGTTGTGGTGATTAACTTTCTTTATATAGGGGGCCTCAAATGCAGCCCTTGAGATCACCAACAGTGGTAAAGGTTCATATTTAAAAAAATAAACAAAAACATGTCATACTTACCTGCTCTTTGTAATAATTTTGCACAGAGCAGCCCCGATCCTCCTCTTCTGGGGTCATTTGCTGATGCTTCTGTCCCCTCCCCTCTCCGTTGAGTGCCCACCATAGCCCACTGCTTGCTACGGGGGCACTTGTGCGGGCTCGCTCCCCAGCCACCGCTGCATGTTCATAAGACACATAATGCGCGGCTTGGCACCGCCCCCCACCCCCTGCCTCACTGGCTGTGATTGACAGCAGCCAGTAGCTTCCACTGCTCTCTCTAAGCCAGTGAGAAGTCAGAGCCGAGAGAGCCAAGAGAGCCTCGGCTTTCAAGCACATTGTTGGATCAAGATTGGGCTCAGGTGAGTATAAGGGTGGTGTACACTTGCTATAGCAGTTGCAGGACTACCACCGACCAGCAGGATAGGTACACAGGCAATTACCCTGGCAAATGACGCAGGCTCACCTGAGGTGTGGAGTGTTCACCAGAGCTCCTAATGGTGGAGATAGATTTTGCTGCATGTTAGTATCAGGTCTCGCTCCTCAGGATAACCCCACCAAAGAGGCGAGCAAGCCTGGGGCCAGTAGCGGATAAGCAGGTATGAATCAAACAGAAGCATGGTCAGTAAACAAGCCAAAAGGTCGGTAACGACTAGTTGCAGGTTGGGTTCAGGCAGAAGCATAGTCAAGGAACAAGACAAGAGTCGATAATGAGCATGAGCAAATATGGAAGGCAGTAGGGAGATACTGGCTGGAAATAGCACAATATTCTGGCAAAGAGGAAGTGCAGAGACATGGCTTATATCAGGAAGTTTGTGGGAGAAGCAAAGAGTTAAAGGGGTTGTAAAGGTATTTTTTTTTTTTTTTAAATAACAAACATGTTATACTTACTTCCACTGTGCAGCTCGTTTTGCACAGAGTGGCCCTGAACCTGATCTTCTGGGGTCCATCGGCGGCTGTCTCCACTGCCCGCCGCAAAGGACTTCTCACGTTCATGCGAGCTCCCTCGCATGGTGGGCGCGCTCCCGTGATACAGCCGGCGGCCCTAGCCGCTCACTGTATCACTCTGCCCCACCCCCGGCGCGACACGTCATTGGATGTGATTGACAGCAGCGCGAGCCAATGACTGTGCTGCTTTCAATCCATCCACTGTAACCAATCAGCGGCCAGGCTGATCGGCGAAGAGGATGTTGTGTGCTAGCGCGGGACTTTCAAAGGGTTCAGGTAATTAAAACAGGGGAGGGCGGCATTGTCTGATGTTCAGTAGGGATGAGCCGAACACCCCCGGGTTCGGTTCGAACCAGAACCTTCGAACGGACCGAAAGTTCGCGCGAATTTTCGAACCCTATACGTTATAATGGACGCGAACGTTCGAAATCAAAAGTGCTAATTACAACGGCCAATATGCATGTTAATGTCATAAAACAGGTTTGGGGACCCGGGTCCTGCCCCAGGGGACATATATCAATGCAAAAAGAACTTTTAAAAACTAACGTTTTTTCGGGAGCAGTCATTTTAATGATGCATAAAGTGAAAAAAAAAAAAGTGACATTTTCCTTTAAATATGGTACCTGGGGGGTGTCCAAAGTATGCCTGTGAAGTGGCATGTGTTTCCCGTGTTTAGAACTGTCCTTGCACAAAATGACATTTGTAAAGGAAAAAAAAGAAGCCATTTAAAACCACTTGCGGCTTTAGGTTTGATCTTAAGTAGAATCTGAACAGGTACATTATGAAGTGTAGCTCCATCCCAAAAAAATCTATTTTTAAGCTTTTTGGAGAACATAGGGAGGGGTTATCACCCCTGTAACATTTGCTGTCTTTGCACATCTGTTCAGAACATGTCACCTCACTTTCCGTCCCAATGATAAATGTTTTTGGAAAAGTGGGGTTTTAATTGAAACAAGGATTGGTGATAAAGTATCAGTAGAGAGGAGATACCTTTTTCCCAAATTAAATCTAACAGGATAGAATTTCCCTTCCTAGGGGTAGATTTCCTCTCACTTCCTGTTTTCTCTTTCCATTTGCAAGTAGGAGTCGTTTGTAAGTTGGATGTTTGAAAGTAGGGGCCTGGCGTATATACTCTGCAGAAATTTGCCCTATTAGATGTTGGTGTAGCCACAAGACTGGTGGGCACAGGAATGGGCCCTGCTGTGAGTTAATAGATCAAGATTTGTAATTGCATGCACCTGTTGAACAGGGCAGAAAAATTGGGGGTGGTGGTGGTGGACGGTTTTGCCACAAGACTGTAAGCTCTCACAGTTACTCTTGGTGGGCGCAGGAATGGGCCCTGCTGTGAGTTATTAGATCAAGATTTGTAATTGCAAGCACCTGATGAACAGGGCAGAAAAATTGGGCCTTTGGCGGTGGTGGTGGACGGTGTTGCCACAAGACTGTAGGCCCTCATAGTTACTCTTGGTGGGCGCAGGAATGGGCCCTGCTGTGAACTATTAGATCAAGATTTGTAATTACCCGCCCCTGTTAAACAGGGGCTGAAAAATTGTGCCTTAGGCACTGGTGCTGGTGCCACAACACTGCAACCCCTCACAGAGACTGTACTTGGAGCACAGCAGTCACACGTGTTGCGAAGCATTTTTTTAAAAAATTGTAAGTACACGCCCCTGTTAAACAGGGGCTGAAAAATTGTGCCTTAGGCACTGGTGCTGGTGCCACAACACTGCAACACGGCCCTCACAGAGACTGTACTTGGAGCACAGCAGTCACACGTGTTGCGAAGCATTTTTTTAAAAAATTGTAAGTACACGCCCCTGTTAAACAGGGGCTGAAAAATTGTGCCTTAGGCACTGGTGCTGGTGCCACAACACTGCAACACGGCCCTCACAGAGACTGTACTTGGAGCACAGCAGTCACACGTGTTGCGAAGCATTTTTTTAAAAAATTGTAAGTACACGCCCCTGTTAAACAGGGGCTGAAAAATTGTGCCTTAGGCACTGGTGCTGGTGCCACAACACTGCAACACGGCCCTCACAGAGACTGTACTTGGAGCACAGCAGTCACACGTGTTGCGAAGCATTTTTTTAAAAAATTGTAAGTACACGCCCCTGTTAAACAGGGGCTGAAAAATTGTGCCTTAGGCACTGGTGCTGTGGCATGGATCATTGAGGAGGAGGAAGAGGATAGTCAGTGAACATAAGAGCACAGTCACTCAGCATCAGCATAGGCAGTCTTGAAGGGATGTGACATTAAAAATTATTCGGTTATATCCGCCTCAGGTGCCTGGTAGCTGGTGGTGATCCAAGACTGATTCATTTTGATGAATGTCAGTCGATCAACCGAGGCGGTGGACAGGCGCACCCTATGATCAGTCACAAATCCTCCAGCAGCACTGAATGTGCGTTCGGAAAGAACGCTGGAGGCAGGACAGGCCAGTAGCTCAATTGCATACTGTGCAAGCTCTGGCCAGTGATCCATCCTCAGGACCCAGTAAGCCAGAGGATTTTCGGTGGGAAAGGTGTCCAAGTCTGACCTTGCCCCAAGGTATTCCTGCACCATGTATATCAGACGCTGGCGATGGTTGCTGGAACCGATCATACCTTGGGGCTGCGGACTAAAAAATTGTCTGAACGCATCGGTCAGACGTCCACCTTCCCCACCGCTCCTTCTGCCACTGACCGAAGCCTCAGCAACTCGTCGCCCAGGACCAGGAGTTTGTAGCCTCCCAGTTTCTGGGAACGCGTTGCACAGACCTTTCTGCAAGGCCTCCCTGAGATGTCTCATCCTCTGCTCCCTCTGCGACGGCAAGATAAGGTCCGCAACCTTACCCTTGTACCGCGGATCAAGGAGAGTGGCCAGCCAGTAATGGTCCCTCTCCTTGATCCGAAGAACACGAGGATCCTTCCGCAGGCTTTGCAGGATCAGGGAGGCCATGCAGCGTAGGTTAGCTGAGGCATTCGGTCCGGAGTCTTCTGGGTCACTGAGGATGACATGATCGCCAGCCACCTCCTCCCAGCCACGTACAAGTCCACTGGCTTGTTGGGACTGTACATCATCCCTAAAAGACTGCTGCTGCTGATGCTGAGTGCCAGGCTCCACCTCCATGCTCACACAATCCTCCTCCTCCTCCTCCTCCTCCTCATCCTCTTCCTGTGTGATGGGTGGGACAGAAGGAACACTGTCCGGATAAAGGGGGCCTTGAGAGGCAAGGAAGTCCTCCTCTTCCTGCCTCTGTTCTGCCTCAAGTGCCCTGTCCATTATCCCACGCAGCGTATGCTCCAACAGGTGGACAAGAGGGACAGTGTCACTGATGCATGCACTGTCACTGCTCACCATCCTCGTGGCCTCCTCAAATGGTGAGAGGACAGTGCATGCATCCCTGATCATGCTCCACTGACGTGGGGAAAAAAACCCAAGCTCCCCTGACCCTGTCCTGGTGCCGTAGTCGCAAAGGTACTCATTGATGGCCCTCTGCTGCGTGTGCAGTCGCTGCAGCATGGCCAACGTTGAGTTCCACCTGGTGGGCATGTCAGATATTAGGCGGTTCTTGGGCAGGTTCAGCTCCTTTTGCAGCTCAGTCAGCCGAGCACTGGCATTATAAGATCGGCGGAAATGCACACAGACTTTCCTGGCCTGCCTCAGGACATCCTGTAAGCCTGGGAACCTGCCCAAGAACCGCTGCACCACCAGGTTGAGGACGTGAGCCATGCAGGGCACATGGGTGAGCTGCCCCTGTCGCAGGGCGGAGAGGAGGTTGGTGCCATTGTCAGAAACGACCATTCCTGGCTTAAGCTGACGTGGCGTCAACCACCTCTCGGCCTGCCCCTGCAGAGCTGCCAGAACCTCTGGCCCAGTGTGGCTCCTGTCCCCCAAACACACCAGCGCAAGCACGGCATGGCATCTTTTTGCCTGCGTACTTGCGTAGCCCCTTGTACGCCTACGGAGCACCGCTGGTTCCAAGGACAGAGCACTGGAGGAAGAAGAAGAGGAGGGGGTGGAGGAGAGAGGTGTGTCACAACCAGTAGCAGTAGTCGCGTTTTGGAGGCGTGGTGGCGGAACAACCTCCAACACTACTGCACCTTGTCCTGCATCCCTCCCAGCTGCCAATAGAGTGACCCAATGGGCCGTGAAAGAAAGGTACCGTCCCTGTCCATGCCTGCTGGACCATGAGTCAGCGGTAATATGCACCTTACCGCTGACCGCCCTGTCCAGCGAGGCATGGACATTGCCCTCCACATGCCGGTAGAGAGACGGAATCGCCTTCCGCGAGAAAAAGTGGCGTTTGGGAACCTGCCACTGAGGAACCGCACATTGAACAAACTCACGGAAGGGGGCCGAGTCTACCAACTGAAAAGGCAGCAGTTGAAGTGCTAGCAATTTAGCAAGGCTAGCATTCAACCGCTGGGCATGTGGATGGCTGGGAGTGTACTTCTTTCTACGGTCCAGCAGCTGGGGCAGGGAAATTTGCCTGCTGCATTCGGACGTCGGTGTACTGCAAGTACTTGGTTGTGACACACCGAATTCTACACCTTCAGTCCTCTCAGAGCAGCTTTCAGAGAGGACTGAAGGTGTAGTGGGGATGGAGATCCCAGCTGAGGAGGAGCAAGGAGAGGTCCGCTTAGTTCTTTGGTGTGGGTCTTTTATGTGTGCCTGCCAACGAGCTGCATGGCAGGTCGCCATATGTCTGGTCATGCTTGTCGTGCCCAAGCGGCTGATGTTTTGGCCACGCGAGATACGCTTGAGACAAATATTGCAAATAGCAGTGGTGCGATCTGCTGCACTCGTCTCAAAAAAGGCCCACACCAAAGAACTTTTCTGATAACGTGCAGAGGCAGCGCCCTGCACAGGCGGAGCTCTGCGGTGTTGTACAGTTGCTGTGCTGGCCTCTACCTGGCCTCCAGGGGGCATCCTGCCTCGTTGGACATGTGACGCCGCATCCTCCTCCTCCTCGTCCTCCTCCTCATCCTCTCTCCCTTGAGGCACCCACGTGGAGTCAGTGACCTCATCATCCCCTCCCTCTTCACCACTAGAGCAAACCTGGCAGTAAGCTGCAGCTGGTGGAACTGTACTGCCAGATTCCTCAAGCTGGGTATCGTCATCCGAGCCTTCGAATCGTTGGGCATCCTCCTGGAGCATGTACCCAACACTGTGCTCAAAGAGTTCGGGGGACTCCTCAGGAGGACATGGTGGGTCTAGGGAAGGGGTGGCTGATGATGCTCTGTCAGTACCCTGAGCCTGGGTGAGAGAGGATGAGGAGGATGAGGAGGGCTTGGTCATCCATTCTACCAAGCCTTCAGCATGATGCGGCTCCACATGTCCAGCTGCCGAAAACAAAGACGCGCGTGTCCCATGGCCACGTGCTGATGACGATGCACGACCACGTCCACGTCCACGGCCACGTCCACTAGAAACAGAGACTGTCTGCCCTGTGTTCTTGGCTCTGCACGCTCTGCCTCCCCTTGGCGGTCTTCCAGCCATTGTAGTCGGTAGTCCTGTGGGTGCTGCTGAGAAGAAAATATAGGAGCTCTGTGTGATGCCACTAACACACTAGAAGTCCTATAGGTGCTTCTGCAAAGAAAATATAGGAGCTCTGTGTGATGCCACTAACACACTAGAAGTCCTGTGGGTGCTGCTGAGAAGAAAATATAGGAGCTCTGTGTGATGCCACTAACACACTAGAAGTCCTATGGGTGCTTCTGCAAAGAAAATATAGGAGCTCTGTGTGATGCCACTAACACACTAGAAGTCCTGTGGGTGCTGCTGAGAAGAATATATAGGAGCTCTGTGTGATGCCACTAACACACTAGAAGTCCTGTGGGTGCTGCTGAGAAGAAAATATAGGAGCTCTGTGTGATGCCACTAACACACTAGAAGTCCTATGGGTGCTTCTGCAAAGAAAATATAGGAGCTCTGTGTGATGCCACTAACACACTAGAAGTCCTGTGGGTGCTGCTGAGAAGAAAATATAGGAGCTCTGTGTGATGCCACTAACACACTAGAAGTCCTATAGGTGCTTCTGCAAAGAAAATATAGGAGCTCTGTGTGATGCCACTAACACACTAGAAGTCCTGTGGGTGCTGCTGAGAAGAAAATATAGGAGCTCTGTGTGATGCCACTAACACACTAGAAGTCCTGTGGGTGCTTCTGCAAAGAAAATAGAGGAGCTCTGTGTGATGCCACTAACACACTAGAAGTCCTATAGGTGCTTCTGCAAAGAAAATATAGGAGCTCTGTGTGATGCCACTAACACACTAGAAGTCCTGTGGGTGCTGCTGAGAAGAATATATAGGAGCTCTGTGTGATGCCACTAACACACTAGAAGTCCTATGGGTGCTTCTGCAAAGAAAATAGAGGAGCTCTGTGTGATGCCACTAACACACTAGAAGTCCTGTGGGTGCTTCTGCAAAGAAAATAGAGGAGCTCTGTGTGATGCCACTAACACACTAGAAGTCCTGTGGGTGCTTCTGCAAAGAAAATAGAGGAGCTCTGTGTGATGCCACTAACACACTAGAAGTCCTATGGGTGCTTCTGCAAAGAAAATAGAGGAGCTCTGTGTGATGCCACTAACACACTAGAAGTCCTGTGGGTGCTTCTGCAAAGAAAATAGAGGAGCTCTGTGTGATGCCACTAACACACTAGAAGTCCTGTGGGTGCTTCTGCAAAGAAAATAGAGGAGCTCTGTGTGATGCCACTAACACACTAGAAGTCCTGTGGGTGCTTCTGCAAAGAAAATAGAGGAGCTCTGTGTGATGCCACTAACACACTAGAAGTCCTGTGGGTGCTGCTGAGAAGAATATATAGGAGCTCTGTGTGATGCCACTAACACACTAGAAGTCCTGTGGGTGCTTATGCAAAGAAAATAGAGGAGCTCTGTGTGATGGGACTAACACACTTCAAGTCCTATAGGTGCTTCTGGGAAGAAAATATTGCTCTGTGTGTGTAATGGGACTAACACACTTCAAGTCCTATAGGTGCTTCTGGGAAGAAAATATAGCTCTGTGTGTGTAATGGGACTAACACACTTCAAGTCCTATAGGTGCCTCTGGGAACAAAATATAGGAGCTCTGCCTGCCTGCCACGAACACACTACAAGTCCTATAGGTGCTTCTGGTAACAAAATATAGGAGCTCTGCCTGCCTGCCACTAACACACTACAAGTCCTATAGGTGCTTCTGGGAAGAAAATATAGCTCTGTGTGTGTAATGGGACTAACACACTTCAAGTCCTATAAGTGCTTCTGGGAACAAAATATAGGAGCTCTGCCTGCCTGCCACGAACACACTACAAGTCCTATAGGTGCTTCTGGGAAGAAAATATAGCTCTGTGTGTGTAATGGGACTAACACACTTCAAGTCCTATAGGTGCTTCTGGGAACAAAGTATAGCTCTTTGTGTGTAATGGGACTAACACACTTCAAGTCCTATAGGTGCTTCTGGGAACAAAATATAGCTCTGTGTGTGTGATGGGACTAACACACTTCAAGTCCTATAGGTGCTTCTGGGAAGAAAATATAGCTCTGTGTGTGTAATGGGACTAACACACTACAAGTCCTATAGGTGCTTCTGGGAAGAAAATATAGCTCTGTGTGTGTAATGGGACTAACACACTTCAAGTCCTATAGGTGCTTCTGGGAAGAAAATATAGCTCTGTGTGTGTGATGGGACTAACACACTTCAAGTCCTATAGGTGCTTCTGGGAAGAAAATATAGCTCTGTGTGTGTAATGGGACTAACACACTTCAAGTCCTATAGGTGCTTCTGGGAAGAAAATATAGCTCTGTGTGTGTAATGGGACTAACACACTTCAAGTCCTATAGGTGCTTCTGGGAACAAAATATAGCTCTGTGTGTGTAATGGGACTAACACACTTCAAGTCCTATAGGTGCTTCTGGGAAGAAAATATAGCTCTGTGTGTGTGATGGGACTAACACACTTCAAGTCCTATAGGTGCTTCTGGGAACAAAATATAGCTCTGTGTGTGTAATGGGACTAACACACTTCAAGTCCTATAGGTGCTTCTGGGAACAAAATATAGCTCTGTGTGTGTGATGGGACTAACACACTTCAAGTCCTATAGGTGCTTCTGGGAAGAAAATATAGCTCTGTGTGTGTAATGGGACTAACACACTTCAAGTCCTATAGGTGCTTCTGGGAAGAAAATATAGCTCTGTGTGTGTAATGGGACTAACACACTTCAAGTCCTATAGGTGCTTCTGGGAAGAAAATATAGCTCTGTGTGTGTAATGGGACTAACACACTTCAAGTCCTATAGGTGCTTCTGGGAAGAAAATATAGCTCTGTGTGTGTAATGGGACTAACACACTTCAAGTCCTATAGGTGCTTCTGGGAAGAAAATATAGCTCTGTGTGTGTGTGATGGGACTAACACACTTCAAGTCCTATAGGTGCTTCTGGGAACAAAATATAGCTCTGTGTGTGTAATGGGACTAACACACTTCAAGTCCTATAGGTGCTTCTGGGAAGAAAATATAGCTCTGTGTGTGTAATGGGACTAACACACTTCAAGTCCTATAGGTGCTTCTGGGAAGAAAATATAGCTCTGTGTGTGTAATGGGACTAACACACTTCAAGTCCTATAGGTGCTTCTGGGAAGAAAATATAGCTCTGTGTGTGTGATGGGACTAACACACTTCAAGTCCTATAGGTGCTTCTGGGAACAAAATATAGCTCTGTGTGTGTAATGGGACTAACACACTTCAAGTCCTATAGGTGCTTCTGGGAACAAAATATAGCTCTGTGTGTGTGATGGGACTAACACACTTCAAGTCCTATAGGTGCTTCTGGGAACAAAATATAGCTCTGTGTGTGTAATGGGACTAACACACTTCAAGTCCTATAGGTGCTTCTGGGAACAAAATATAGCTCTGTGTGTGTGATGGGACTAACACACTTCAAGTCCTATAGGTGCTTCTGGGAAGAAAATATAGCTCTGTGTGTGTAATGGGACTAACACACTTCAAGTCCTATAGGTGCTTCTGGGAAGAAAATATAGCTCTGTGTGTGTAATGGGACTAACACACTTCAAGTCCTATAGGTGCTTCTGGGAAGAAAATATAGCTCTGTGTGTGTAATGGGACTAACACACTTCAAGTCCTATAGGTGCTTCTGGGAAGAAAATATAGCTCTGTGTGTGTAATGGGACTAACACACTTCAAGTCCTATAGGTGCTTCTGGGAAGAAAATATAGCTCTGTGTGTGTAATGGGACTAACACACTTCAAGTCCTATAGGTGCTTCTGGGAACAAAGTATAGCTCTTTGTGTGTAATGGGACTAACACACTTCAAGTCCTATAGGTGCTTCTGGGAAGAAAATATAGCTCTGTGTGTGTGATGGGACTAACACACTTCAAGTCCTATAGGTGCTTCTGGGAACAAAATATAGGAGCTCTGCCTGCCTGCCACGAACACACTACAAGTCCTATAGGTGCTTCTGGTAACAAAATATAGGAGCTCTGCCTGCCTGCCACTAACACACTACAAGTCCTATAGGTGCTTCTGGTAACAAAATATAGGAGCTCTGCCTGCCTGTCACTAACACACTACAAGTCCTATAGGTGCTTCTGGTAACAAAATATAGGAGCTCTGCCTGCCTGCCACTAACACACTACAAGTCCTATAGGTGCTTCTGGTAACAAAATATAGGAGCTCTGCCTGCCTGTCACTAACACACTACAAGTCCTATAGGTGCTTCTGGTAACAAAATATAGGAGCTCTGCCTGCCTGCCACGAGCACACTACAAGCCCCTCTTTGTCAATCAATCTTTGTAACTGAATCTATCTAACTCAATCTCTGCAAGTGAATCTCTCTCTCTCTATCTATCTAAATGCAGCAGAGTGTCACAGGAACAGCCTGCTCAATCTGCGCCGGAACAGCATGTGACCGGCGCAGACGGCGTGGCGGCGTTTTATAGGGGGGGGCGTGTACTACAGCCCCTGAGCTGTAATTGGCTACAGGCGTCCTGCCTGTAGCCAATTATGGCTCTTCGAGTTTCCGGGGCTGTGATTGGCCAAGCATGCGGGGTCACAGTGCATGCTTGGCCAATCATCAGCCAGCAATGCACTGCGTCGGCCGCGCCGGCCGCAATGCATTGCGGGGCCGCTCGCATCACACGAACGTGATGCGAGCGGCCAAAATAGTTCTGGGCTCGCCGAGCGAGCGAACGCCCGGTGCTCGATGCGAACGTGGGTTCGCATCGAGCACCGGGCCCATCCTTAATGTTCAGCAGAAATCAAGCCACAAGGCAGGGTTGTCCAAAGAATCCGACAAGACATTGGGCAGCATCTCAGATAGCTCAGTGAGAAGATTCATTGCCAGACACAGCTGAGGTTCCAGGTCCTGACAGACCTGGTCTGGTCTGGGTAGGAAGCTGTTTTTTTACCTTCATGAATAGAGGAAAAAATCTTCTGCCTTTACAACCACTTTAATGCTACTGAAAATGTTTAGATTCTGTAGGCATGCTATAGGAGTAATTGGAGAATTGGTGGTTAATAGGGATGAATTTGGTTTTAGTTGGTCAATAACATTGATCTAAATGGCCATGCACCCATAATAGGTCAATGATGTCTTGAGTATCCCTGCCCCTTTGTGTACAAAATCTGCAGAGTGGGACATTTCCACAACAGCAGCTCATTGGCCCAGCAATGATAGCTAACTTCTGGGTTTCAACCGGATCCCCCCCCCCCCCCCCCCCCCCCCAAACTCAAGCAAATCATTACTGGTGATATGCTTTGGAAGACAGTTATAGACTGGAGACACTTCACATGAAACTGTTAGAAATCACTGCTATTACAGTCTATTTACAATGCTTTTACATTTGTGCTCAATGTAGGCTCCTTAAAAACTACTTGTTCCACATTTATTATTCATCTCAGCAGGATCCATTATAATAGAGCTGAATAAAAAAAAAAATACATACAAAGAGAAATAAAAAGCACAGTAAAAAAGGAAAGTTAGTGTTAACGAAGCTTTACTGGCTTGAATAAGAACCCAAAAAAAGAAAACATAGGCTGTTGTCTGCAGGGGTCCCCACACAATACATGACAAAAGGGCTGCATGGGGCCCCTGGACCATATGGTGGGAACCAGGGGCGTAACTAGAAATCACAGGGCCCCATAGCAAAATGTTGTATGGGCCCCCCCACCACCACCACAAAAAAAAAAAGAACTAATGCCAGACACCCCCCTAAGTACAGACACCCCACAGCATTACAGACCCCACCTCAGTGCAGACACCCCCCTCAGTGCAGGACCCCCCCTAGCAGTACAGACACCCCCCCAGTGCACACCATCCCCTCAGTACAGACACCCTTCCAGTGCAGACCTCCCCAACATTACAGACCCCCCAACAGTGCAGACCCACCCCCCTCAGTGCAGACCCCCCTAAGTAGTACAGAACCCCCCCCCCAGTAGTACAGACACCCCCTCAGTACAGACCCCCCACCCAAGTGCAGACCCCCTTAGTACAGACAATCCCCCATTACAGACCCCTCCACCTCAGTGCAGGCCCCCCTTAGTACAGACAATCCCCCATTACAGACCCCCCACCTCAGTGCAGACCCCCTTAGCACAGACACCCCCCACCCAAGTGCAGACCCCCCACCTCAGTGCAGACCCCCTTAGTACAGACAATCCCCCATTACAGACCCCCCCACCTCAGTGCAGACCCCCTTAGTACAGACAATCCCCCATTACAGACCCCCCCCCCACCTCAGTGCAGACCCCCTTAGTACAGACAATCCCCCATTACAGACCCCCCCACCTCAGTGCAGACCCCCTTAGTACAGACAATCCCCCATTACAGACCCCCCCCACCTCAGTGCAGACCCCCTTAGTACAGACAATCCCCATTACAGACCCCCCCCACCTCAGTGCAGACCCCCTTAGTACAGACACCCCCATTACAGACCCCCCCACCTCAGTGCAGACCCCCTTAGTACAGACAATCCCCCATTACAGACCCCCCACCTCAGTGCAGACCCCCTTAGTACAGACACCCCCATTACAGACACCCCCACCTCAGTGCAGACCCCCTTTGTACAGACAATCCCCCATTGCAGACCCCCCACCTCAGTGCAGACCCCCTTAGTACAGACAATCCCCCATTACAGACCCCCCCCCCACCTCAGTGCAGACCCCCTTAGTACAGACAATCCCCCATTACAGACCCCCCCACCTCAGTGCAGACCCCCTTAGTACAGACAATCCCCCATTACAGACCCCCCCACCTCAGTGCAGACCCCCTTAGTACAGACAATCCCCCATTACAGACCCCCCCCACCTCAGTGCAGACCCCCTTAGTACAGACACCCCCATTACAGACCCCCCCACCTCAGTGCAGACCCCCTTAGTACAGACAATCCCCCATTACAGACCCCCCACCTCAGTGCAGACCCCCTTAGTACAGACACCCCCATTACAGACCCCCCCACCTCAGTGCAGACCCCCTTTGTACAGACAATCCCCCATTACAGACCCCACCACCTCAGTGCAGACCCCCTTTGTACAGACAATCCCCCATTACAGACCCCCCCACCTCAGTGCAGACCCCCTTAGTACAGACATCCCCATTACAGACCCCCCACCTCAGTGCAGACCCCCTTAGTACAGACACCCCCATTACAGACCCCCCCACCTCAGTGCAGACCCCCTTTGTACAGACAATCCCCCATTACAGACCCCCCCACCTCAGTGCAGACCCCCTTTGTATAGACAATCCCCCATTACAGACCCCCCCCACCTCAGTGCAGACCCCCTTAGTACAGACAATCCCCCATTACAGACCCCCCCACCTCAGTGCAGACCCCCTTAGTACAGACACCCCCACCTCAGTGCAGACCCCCTTAGTACAGACACCCCCATTACAGACCCCCCCACCTCAGTGCAGACCCCCTTTGTACAGACAATCCCCCATTACAGACCCCCCCACCTCAGTGCAGACCCCCTTTGTACAGACAATCCCCCATTACAGACCCCCCCCACCTCAGTGCAGACCCCCTTAGTACAGACACCCCCACCTCAGTGCAGACCCCCTTAGTACAGACACCCCCATTACAGACCCCCCCCCACCTCAGTGCAGACCCCCTTAGTACAGACACCCCCATTACAGACCCCCCCACCTCAGTGCAGACCGCCATCAGTAGACACCCCCAGCAATGCAGACACCCCCACCCATTACAGACCCCCCCGGGTAGTGCAGACCCCACAGCAGACACACAGCAGACCCCCCCACCTCAGTGCAGACCCCCATCAGTAGACACCCCCAGCAATGCAGACACCCCCACCCATTACAGACCCCCCCGGGTAGTGCAGACCCCACAGCAGACACACAGCAGACCCCCCCACCTCAGTGCAGACCCCCATCAGTAGACACCCCCAGCAATGCAGACACCCCCACCCATTACAGACCCCCCCGGGTAGTGCAGACCCCACAGCAGACGATGCCCCCGGCCCTTACATACCTCAGAAACAGCGCCATGTGTGTCCCTCCTCCCAGGCTCCTCCTCCTCTCTGAATGTAAACAGAGAGGAGGGGAGGCGGCTTCGGTCCGCGCCGCTGTGTCCCTCCTGCGCTCCAGTCCAGAAGGCACGGTGAGCGGCGTTAGTGGTGCGGCTGCCGCTACCCACGGGTGTCACCCCCGCTAGCGGGTGTCACCCGGCGCGGCCCGCTCCCGCCTAGAAACGCCGCTCACCGGGCCCTTGATTGGCTGCGGGCCCCATAGCGACCGCATGTGTCGCTATGGCGGTAGTTCCGCCACTGGGAACCAAGGTTTTAGAGGCACTTCATAGAGTTTGTTACCCTGCAGTATCAGAGGACATTCACAACTTTCTATAAAATATGGGATACACAGAACTGATATTTCTGTTCTAAAAGACTTGAATAAACGGAATAATCACCTGCCCACCTTGTAGTCCACCATGAGGCGTCTTGGAGAAGCAGGTACCCATTGGCACTGGAAGGCAAGCCCAGTGTGCGCACCCTTGCAGTCATGGTGAGAGCCCTTGGAATCTAAATCTAATTTTTCTTCACCAGAGCTTCTGAAGGTGGATATGGGTTTTGTTGAAGGGAGTACCCCGGTTGCGGCCCTCTGACTCACCCGAGCAGCTACTGAGATGAGATATGTAGTAAAGAGTCCTTGCAGATGCTAGGATTACTAGACCATAAGAAACACAATGCAAACAGATAAGAATGCACAGAAACAAGCAGAGGAGGAACACAGACTAGGAATGCACAGGTGCTGATAATGAGAAGCTGGCTGGAACACACATGGAATCACACTGGTGCAGAGGAGAAGGTGGCTGACTGGCATACCCAGGGAGGAGACTGGGTGCTGGCAGGGGTGCACCAAATCACTAGAGAAGGATGCAGACTGGGGGAACATGAAGATCACAGACGCAGGCTTGAAGACACAGGCACAACTTTGGTTAGGGGCCAAGGATTGCAAGACTGGATGCAGGCTGGTCGAGGATTACTGGAGAGACAAAGGGCATTAGGGAATGCTGGGGTCACTGAGGTTATGTGAGGAGGCACTGGATCAAAGGAGCAATCTCCAGGCAGCATAGATAGTCATGTGGACCTGTCATTTGAGCAACCCAAACACTAGCCCTTTAAGACAGTCCCACCTCTATGACTGGCTGCGGTATCGTTGGCTGCACACAGAGGGGAAGACCCATGCTTCAGCATGGAATAGGTGAGTGTAACACCTAATAAGGAAGATATCTCTGAAGCAAGACCTGACTTTACCTGCAGGAAAGGGGCAGTAGCAAGGCCACATAACGGGTAAAACATATGGCTTTTTATTTCACGTGATTAAAAATGCTAGAAACTGCTCCATGACAGTAGCATGCTGAAGTGCCCAACTGCTGCTTCTACATAGAGTGAAGCGCTCCAGGTCTCCAGCAGCCTGACCCATTCTCTGCAAAGTGTGCCAATTAACAATGCTGCTAAGGAAGTATGAGCTTTGTTGATTGGAGTAGGGGGCAGGGGGTGTGTTGGACCACTGGAGACTCAGACCATTGTTGTCTGGGTGAGAGCAGCGGTTTGGCTCTCCATTGTGCTGCTGGCACAGGGCACCTGCTAAGGAAGCATGAGCTTTGTTGATTAGAGTAGGTACAGGAGGTGCATCAGACTGCTAGAGACCCCAACCGCTGTTCTCTGTGTGAGAGAAGAGGTTTGGTTCTCCAGTGTGCTATTGGCACAGGGCAGCTTCTAATGGCGCGTACACACGGTCGGAATTCTCATCGGACAAAGCTCTGATGCTTTTTCCGTCGGAATTCCGACGGAATTTCGCTCAAACTGTCTTGCCTACACATGGTCACACCAAATTCCGACGGTTAATAACACAGCGGCATACAACACGTTCGACTGCACTATAAAAGGGAAGTTCAATGCTTCTGAGCATGCGTCGAATTGTTTCCGAGCATGCGTCAGAATTTTGCGTGTCGGAATTGCATACACACGATCGGAAAATCCGATAGAAAGGTTTTCCGTCTGAAAAATTAAGAACAGGTTCTCAATCCAAAGTCCGTCGGAAATTCCAACAGAAAAAGACCGATGGGCATACACACGGTCGGAAAAGCCAAAGAAAAGCTCCCATCGGACTGTTTCCATTGGAAATTCCGACCATGTGTACGCTGCATTAGAGAGCATGAGCCTTGTTGATTAGAGTAGCATGAGATTTGTTGATTGCACTATGGTACAGTGGGTGTGTTGGACCAGTAGAGACTCAGACCACTGTTGTCTCTGTAAGAGCAGTGGATTGGCTCTACATTGTGCTGCTGGCACAGGGCAGCTGCTAAGGAAGCATGAGCATTTGTTTATATGAGTAGGGTGCAGGGGTGTGTTGGACAACTAAAGACCCAGACCACTGTTCTCTGTCTAAGAGCATCCATTTTTACTCCCTGTCGTGCTGCCAGCACAGGGCACCTGCTAAGGAAGCATGAGCATCTTTGATTTTAGTTGGGTGCAGGGGATGTGTTGGACCACTAGAGACCCAGGCCACTGTTCAATGTGTGAGAGCAGCGGTTTGGCTCTTCCCTTTGCTTCCGGCACAGGGCAGCTGCTAAGGGAGCATGAGCAAAATTTTATTTTGACTAGGGTGTGAGACGAGGTTTGGCTCTCCGGTGTACTACCGGAACAGCTTCATACAATTTTAGCCACAAACACATAAAAGAAAGTCATTTACTGGGCTTTGCCTCTCAATTTTGGTGTATATGAACCTGTAAATGAACCTTTGCCTACTGGCCACATGTGCCGCTCTGGGTACGTCATGACGCTTAGTTCTGCCCTCTCGTCACAGGCGCTCTAAGAACTAAGAGTCATGACGTACCCGGAGCGGCACATGTGGCCATTAGGCGAAGGTTCATTTACCATTTTTCATATACACCAAAATTGCCAAACCTCGTCTCACATCCTACTCAAAATAAATTTTTGCTCATGCTTCCTTAGCGGGCGAAGGCCATGAATTCATAAGATATAGCCAACGTCACAGAGACGCTCTCCTGCATTCCTGTTAAAAGTCTTGCTTGGCTGCCATCCCTTCTGGCTCCAGATCATGCTTGCTGTTCTAAGACGCTCATCTCCAGCTCCCTGACGTTTGGCTTGTCTGACTAACCGTTCCACTTCCTGAACTCTGGCTTGTTTTGACTACGTTTGTTCTATTTACTTTTATTATTAAACAAGTGTGATTTAACTGTACTTCTTTCTCGGTCTGATTTCATGGTTTCTGACAGTAGGCGAAGGACGAGATCCTCTGGGCTGGACGGCTTAAGTAGGCAGGACTGACGAGCAGGATATCATCAACAGCTGGGTACCTGTGTAGACATAGGAGCTGGCAATTAGCCAACAGTTGAGCGGCCAGCCCAGAGAAGGAAGGGCTGAGTCCAGCCCTTACAGAACCTTGTTGATCAGAGTAGGATGTAGAAGATGTTTTAGATGGCCAGAAACCCCAACGGCTGCTGTCTATGTGAGAGTAGCGGTTTGGCTCACCAGTGTGCTGCTGACACAGGGTAGCTTCTTACACTTTTAGTCATGAACACATAAAAAAAAATCTTCTCTAGGGCTTTTCTTCACAAATGTTGGTGTATATGAACCTTTATATTGTCTATTCCCATGGTACCTACGATAAGCAAAATGCGTCAGTTTATTGTTCCACTGCCTCCGACGTTTTTTTTTGTTGGGGACAATTAAAATGTCATTAAGGTTAAATACAGTAACTCACATCTTCCGTTTTTCCTGCTTTGCCCATCAATTTGTCTCATTATAAGATACACTTATAAAAACGACAATCAGCGGTATCATCTTGCCTGTGGGCATGTGAAGCCCACAGACATTCTCTTCCTGGGAATCTCTGACGTCGATATCCCATCATGCAACGGGCGTGGCAGATCAGATCTCGCGCATGCGCAGTAGGCTAATATCGGAGCGCCGTCCACAGCTTCGGTTGCCATCACAACGGGCGTCGTCGTCGGAAGTCCCGCCCCATTGTGATGGCAACTGAGATAATCCAGTTATACAAGAAGACAGAATCCGGTTTGGAAGTACGGCGATTCTAGCCCTCGGCGCTGCTCAATGCCTCCAGGTAAATGGTGACACACATCTCCCAGGAGTCTTAGCAAGCTGGGCTGCCGAGGGAAGTGACGTGTTTAGCCCGGGCAATGGAAGAGGCAGATTTCGTGGGACCACCTAGCAACAGGGAGAAATAGGTAAGTGAATTTTTTTTTTTTTATCCAATAAATTTTTATTAGCTCATTTGCTGCACATATAAATAAAGTTGTAATTTTGGGGGAAACACCACTTTAACTGCTTCCCGACTGCCTCATGTAGATATACGTCTACAGAATGGCATGGGCAGGCAAAAGGAAGTACCTGTACGTCCTCTTTAATTGCATGCCCGTGGGTCGCGCACGCGCGCACTAGCGGCGCGCTCGCGACCCGGTCGGGAGCTCCGTGACCCCCGGCCACGGGACCAGCGGACCCGATCGCCGCTGGTGTCCCGCGATCGGGTTACGGAGCTGAAGAAAGGGTAGAGGTCTGTGTAAACAAACCTCTCCCCGCGCTTCCTACTCTGCCTGTCATTGATTGGCTGTTCCCGGTCATCGGGAAAGCCGATCAATGACGTCAGACGTCAGCCCCGCCCCTAATGTAAAAAAAACACACACGTCACAGCCCATAAACCCTCCCCTCCCCCTAGTGGTTAACTCTTTCACTACAACTGTCATTTATACAGGAATTAATGCATTTAAATAGCATTGATTGCTGTATAAATGACACTGGTCCCAAAAATGTGTCAAAAATGTCCGATGTGTCCGCCATAATGTCGCAGTCAAAAAAAAAAATCGCTGATCGCCGCCATTACTAGTAAAAAAAAAATATTAATAAAAATGCTATAAAACTATCCCCTATTTTGTAAACGCTATAACTTTTGCGCAAACCAATCAATAATCGCTAATTGCCGAAGAATACGTATCGGCCTAAACTGAGGAAAAAAAATGTTTTTTTTATATATTTTTTGGGGATATTTCTTATAGCAAAAAGTAAAAAATATTGCATTTTTTTTCAAAATTGTCGCTCTATTTTTGTTTATAGCGCAAAAAATAAAAACCGCAGGGGCGATCAAGTACCACCAAAAGAAAGCTCTATTTGTGGGAAAAAAAGGACGCCAATTTTGTTCTGGAGCCACGTCGCACGACCGCGCAATTGTCAGTTAAATCGACGCAGTGCCAAATCGCAAAAAGGGGCCTGGTCCTTTGGCTGCCAATTGGTCCGGGGCTGAAGTGGTTAATGTCTGTTTACCTATGCATATCTATGCATCTTTACAATAAACTTACAGTCAAGCAAGACAAACAAGAGAATGAGGATGTTTCCTTTTACTAGAATCTTGTTGAATATACCAGGAACGGACAAGGTGTGAAATCCACAATCTATGAAGCATGGGGTATACAAAGTCGGCTTTATTGTAGCGGGAAGGTTTATGTTGACTACGTTATGTTTAATATACCCTCAAGACCATCTGTATTATTCTTCTACCAATTTGTTAAGTCACTTGATTACAAAGGGTAATTCTTTTATCAATGTGGCAATAAGCCGGGATAATTAGTGCCCAAGATAACAGATGAGAGGGAAACAATGTCATCAATTACTAAACACAAAAACACAACAATAGCGAGCAAAATCAAAACATAGCGCTTTTTTTTTTTTTTTACTTCCAGCAAATTCCCCACATTTTCTTCTCACCACAAAAGCGTCCTGACAACAGAAACAGATAATGGCGTGCATTGTGATCGGCGATAATTGTGTGCGAGTCAGAGGAAAACGAATATGCTAATCTTCCACATCTTAAGTGAAACATCAATTAGGAGTTCAAGCCGGGCTAAGCGCCAAAGACATATGGCGAGTGGGAGAATACAAGTCGATTCTCCATGAACAGAGAGCTTGCACGCCATCAGACTTGGAAGACGGAGGATTTTGGCAAGAAAGAGACTCGAAAGGTTACCGAATAGACACTACACAAGTCTGCAAAGAAGACATTAGGGCCAATTCCAAAAAGGTCATCATTAAAAGAGTAGAAGATAAATTGGACCTTCACTCAAAAATAAAATGTTTCCATTGATTTTTGTTTAATTACCTTTTTTTTGTTCTTCACTCCTTCACTCGACAAGTTGTGAATGACATCTGCCTGGAGCCTCCTTGGATATGTACCTCACATATTCCAGGAGGTATAAGCTGAGGCTTTGAACAGTGCTGGTTGGAGGGCCTGGCACTGCATCATAAGCACCTGGCAAAAATAGCTGGCTCCTATTGATGTAGAAGAGAAGATGGTGGCGCAGGATCAGGTGTGGGGACGGTGGGAGAAGATGGGGCATGGGGTTATCCAGAAGAACGACGCTGGATGCACCAAGCATCCAGCATTTCTTGCTTGTCTGCTTGGTTCAATTTTTTTATAATACACTTGCACCCCAAACACCATCCCCATCTATAGCCCTCACTTGCTCTTTTACAGTCCTTTGTCCAATCCTCAATTTTTGTAGGACTCTGCCACAGCCATCTACATCCTCCAAGAGTTTGCACTGCGGGCAAACTCCTTGACCCAGGACAACATAGGGCCATGGCTTTCCTTTTGATCCCTCTATGATGGATAGCTCAGCCAAATGTTCTCATCTTCACCTCCACAGGCCGGAGGGTGGGGGGGGGGGGGTTGCTTTTACTACCATATACCACCATAAACCACAACAGGAGGCAATGGAAGAGCATTTTCCAGAAGATGGGTCCTTTACTTTTGACCTCCTGTGTAAGCAGTGGTGTGTCTACCGCAAGACAAACAAGGAATTTTCCTTGGGCGGCATTTTTCAGGGGGGGCCGCGTCGCCCCAGGCAGAAGGGACACTACGAGGACTGCAATGAAGCAGTGGTGTCGCTACTGGGGTGTGGGGGTGCGGCCCGAACCCGGGTGACATACGCCAGAGGCGTGACACCAGGGCTGGCAGTGGACTGACCGTTTGGTGACAGGGGAGCGAAGCAGGAGGTGGCAGTGGCTGCAGCCTCTGATCCTGGAAGTAGCTCAATTGGCAGAGCAGGTCGGAGTCCTAGGCTGTGATTGTGCCTTGGCAGCCTCGCTATACACAGCTGGTAAAAAGGAGCTAGCGGGCTGTGGGAAGGTGAAAGTAGGGTGTAATTTTTTTTTGGGGGGGGGTGGGAGAGTCTCCAGGTGTAGTATGGGGGGATAGGGCAGACCCCTCTCTCTCACCCCCTCCTCTCTCTCTCACACCCCTCTCTCTCTCTCTCTCTCTCACCCCCACTTGACCCTTTGAGAAGGAATGGGTGGGACAAATTTGGATGGGGGGGGGGGGGTGCCAAATTTTAGTCTTGCCTAGAGCAGCACAAAACCAAAATAGACCACTGTGTGTAAGTGAGGGAAGCAGTTGTAGATGTTTTGTGTGCTTGTGCGTCATAAAAAAAGCCAAGTCAGGCCATTTTTCCCTCTCTTATTCTTGTAACCTGGCAATGGTCTCAAACTTGGGGAAGGACATCAACTCATAACATCAACTCTATTCTACACACTCCACTCTTAGCTCCTCTCACTGTATTCATTAATAGTCAATAAGTTAATTGCATATCATTTCTCCATCTGAGAACCAAGGTTGGTTCTAGGGTGGAGATATTGTTGTATGAACTCAACTTATTGACATTTTTTTTTTTTGAGTGTTTTTTTTTTGGGTGGTGGTGGAGTGGTGGTGTTTTTTTTTTTTTAGTGGACTTATTGAATATTAGATACATTAGAAGATCTAAGAGTGGAGTATGGCTAATGCCCCGTACACACGTTCAGACTTTGTCCGCCGGACCTAGTCCGGCGGATTGTCCGCTGGACCTAGTCCGGCGGGACTTCCCCACACACGCCCGGACTTCCGAGCGTGTGACTTGCCCACACACGCCCGGACTTCTCCGGCGGACAATCCGCTGGACAAAGTCCGCGGGACTTTTGAAAATGAACGGACTTGCCCACACACGGAGCAGTCCGTTCATTTAGAACGGAGCTAGCGAAGGCAGTGAATGCCGCCGCGCTAGCCCCGTCACCTGGCATGGATTTAAAGGGAATCCCCACGCCGAAAAAACGGTGTGGGGGTCCCCCCCAAATCCATCTCAGACCCTTATCCGAGCACGCAGCCCGGCCGGCCAGGAAAGGGGTGGGGACGAGCGAGCGCCCCCCCCTCCTGAGCCGTACCAGGCCGCGTGCCCTCAACATGGGGGGTGCCCTGGGGAAAGGGGGGCCGTGTGGCCCCCCCACCCCAAAGCACCTTGTCCCCATGTTGATGAGGACAAGGGCCTCTTCCCGACAACCCTGGCCGTTGGTTGTCGGGGTCTGCGGGCGGGGGCTTATCGGAATCTGGGAGCCCCCTTTTATAAGGGGGCCCTCAGATCCCGGCCCCCCACCCTATGTGAATGAGTATGGGGTACGATGTACCCCTACCCATTCACCTAAGGTGTAAAATGTAAAGTAAAAAAACACACACTTTTGAAAAAATATTTTATTGCACTGCTCCGGGGGTCTTCTTCCGTCTTGGGGGTCTTCTCGCCGGACTCCTCTACCATTTACCTAGCTCTTTTACCGAGCGGAGAGGTCCGGCTACCTTCTTCGTCGTCGCCGCCGTCGTCTGGGGGTCTCGATCCGCCTTCGGTGGTCTTCCGTGGTCTCTTCAGTTCTTGCCACGGTCGTCGTTTTCCGCGCCGCCGGCGCCGCCTTCTTCTTCATCTTCTTCTTCTTCCGACGTTGACCCGTCGCTCTCTCTGGCCGGAATGGCAGAGCCGCGCTGTGCTGGGACTTATATAGGGACAAGGGGACAGGGTCACATGCTCATGTCACATGGTGACCCCGCCCCCTTGTGATGTCACAGTCCCGGAGGATGGGTCACCATGTGACATGAGCATGTGACCCTGTCCCCTTGTCCCTATATAAGTCACGGCACAGCGCGGCTCTGCCATTCCGGCCAGAGACAGCGACGGGTCAACATCGGAAGAAGAAGAAGAAGAAGAAGAAGGCGGCGCCGCGCGGAAAACGACGACCGCGGCAAGAACAGAAGAGACCCCGAAGACCCCCGAAGGCGGATCGAGACCCCCAGACGACGGCGGCGACGACGAAGAAGGTAGCCGGACTTCACCGCTCGGTAAAAGAGCTAGGTAAATGGCGGAGGAGTCCGGCGAGAAGACCCCCAAGACGGAAGAAGACCCCCGGAGCAGTGCAATAAAATATTTTTTCAAAAGTGTGTGTTTTTTTACTTTACATTTTACACCTTAGGTGAATGGGTAGGGGTACATCATACCCCATACTCATTCACATAGGGTGGGGGGCCGGGATCTGAGGGCCCCCTTATAAAAGGGGGCTCACAGATTCCGATAAGCCCCCGCCCGCAGACCCCGACAACCAACGGCCAGGGTTGTCGGGAAGAGGCCCTTGTCCTCATCAACATGGGGACAAGGTGCTTTGGGGTGGGGGGGGCCGCACAGCCCCCCTTTCCCCAGGGCACCCCCCATGTTGAGGGCACGCGGCCTGGTACGGCTCAGGAGGGGGGGGCGCTCGCTCGTCCCCACCCCTTTCCTGGCTGGCCGGGCTGCGTGCTCGGATAAGGGTCTGAGATGGATTTGGGGGGGACCCCCACGCCATTTTTTCGGCGTGGGGATTCCCTTTAAATCCATGCCAGGTGACGGGGCTAGCGCGGTGGCATTCACTGCCTTCACTAGCTCCGTCTACCTGAAGTCACGTGCTAAATGAACGGACTTTCCGATGAGCGGCAAGTCCGTTCATTTCAAAAGTCCGGCGGACTAGCCTACGAACGGCGGGATTGTCCGCCGGACCGGCGGACTATGGCAGTCCGGCGGACTAGGTTTTAAAACAAAACTTAAAACCTAGTCCGCCGGACTTTTGGCGCCAAAAAGTCCGCCGGCGCCCACACACGAGGGGATTGTCCGGTGGACTTGAGTCCAGCGGATAATCCCGCGGGATAGTCCCTTCGTGTGTACGCGGCATAATACATCCTTTCATATCTATGTGGGTGTCAAAGTATAGTAGACAGCACCCAGTGTCAGGAATCAGCAGCAGGAATGTCCAGATCTGCGTGGCTACACTCAGGAGATTGGGACCTGACTGTGCATGCTTTAAAGCAATATTATCCACTTTCAAACCGGACCAATTTGCAGCCAAAGGACCAGGCCCCTTTTTGCGATTCGGCACTGCTGTCGCTTTAACTGACAATTGCGCGGTCGTGCGATGTGGCTCCCAAACAAAATTGACGTCCTTTTTTTCCCCACAAATAGAGCTTTCTTTTGGTGGTATTTGATCGCCCCTGCGGTTTTTAGTTTTTGCGCTATAAACAAAAAGAGCGACAATTTTGAAAAAAACGCATTCTTTTTTATTTTTTGCTATAATAAATATCCCCCAAAAATATATAAAAAAAATTTTTTTTTTCATCAGTTTAGGCCGATACGTATTCTTCTACATATTTTTGGTAAAAAAAAAAATCGCAATAAGCGATTATTGATTGGTTTGCGCAGAAGTTATAGCGTTTACAAGATAGGGGATAGATTTATAGCATTTTTTTATTAATTTTTTTTTATTAGTAATGGCTGTGATCAGCGATTTTTATTGTGACTGCGACATTATGGCGGACACATCGGACATTTTTGACACATTTTTGGGACCATTGTCATTTATACAGCAATCAATGCTATTTAAATGCATTGATTCCTGTATAAATGACACTGGCAGTGAAGGGGTTAACCACTGGGTGGCAGTGTAGGGGTTAAGTATGCTAGTGAATGCTGATCTCTGCTCCAATCACAGGGAGCAGAGATCAGCGTCACTAGTTGCTAGGCAGAACGGGGAGATGCTGTTTATTTCCGCATCACCCCGTTCAGCCTTCCTGTGAGACGATCGCGGGTATCCCCGCGGCGATCGAGTCCGCGGGACCCGCGACTGGCCTCACGGGGGTCCCGACTGACGCGGGAGCGCGCCACTCCCGGCATGCTCCCGATGGCACAGCGGCATTTAAAAGGGGACTTATATATAAGCCCTTATGCCTGCCCGTGCCATTCTGCCGATGTACATCGGCATGCGCCGGTCGGGAAGCGGTTAAAACCTTGTTATATTTACTTGCTCTGTGCAGTGGTTTTGCACAGAGCAGCCCGGATCCTCCTCTTCTCGGGTCCCACGCTGGCGCACCTGGTCCCTCCCTCCTGCTGGGTGCCCCCCACAGCAAACAGCTTGCTGTGGGGGCACCCAATCAGGTGTGCTCTCGAGCCGTAGCTCTGGGTGTCCATTTACACATGAAGCCGTGGCTCGGCCCTGGACCCACCCCCGCCATCTCCTAATTGGCTCACTGGCTGTGAATGACAGCAATGGCTGCCGCTGCTGTAAAAAGCCAATCAGGAGTATGAGTTCCCGTACAGGCAAGACTCTCATGGACATTGTTGGATTGAGAGGAGGCTTAGGTGAGTATTAAGGGCGCCTGGAAGGGCTGCTGCACACGGAAGGTTGTTTACCTTCATGCATAGAATGCATGAAGGTAAAAAAAACATTGTGCCTTTACAACCACTTTAAGGGAGATTTATTTATAGTGAAATAATAATTTGAACACTAGCACACAGCAAACATAAAAATCTAATTGAACCAAAAACCTAACTGCTCAACTGAAAGCGGAGTTCCACCCGAAAGGGTGGGGGGGACCGGATACCCAGTTTTGACAGGTACCCGGCCTAGACGACTCCTCCTTTATTCCTCCCTCCCTGCAATCTTCTGGGACACATCACAGGTCCCAGAAGATTGCCTGGCTATTCAGGGCGCGCAGCACGACTCGTGCATGCGCAGTGCGTGCCCGAGCTGTGAAGCCGCAAGCTGTCACAGCCGTGTGCCCACACTTGAGATGCTGCTTGGGCGGCCGCATCGCTGGACCGTGGGACAGGTGAGTATGTGTTTTATTAAAAGTCAGCAGCTACACTAAAGCCTAACTGACCAAATACCGCATATATAAAATGATGACCACAGAAAAGCAGGGGAAAACTGGAGGTGCAGGGAGCAGATGGGAAAGGGGAAACAAAACTGGGATCAGGAACAAAAGAGGAGCAGGTACAAGGCAGCAGGATACAAAGTACAGGGCAGGAACAAGATCATGATCAATGGGAAACAAAATCTAGTAGCTGCAAAACAATGGAGTGAGAGGCACTAGTAGGGAAGGAACTAAATACCCCCCAGCAGCCAGCATCAGGTGGAAACTGCGTACTGAGATCTGCTGGTTGCTGGGAGACACCTGCTGGTGGAAACCAAAAACTACAACCTTCTGCTTCGGGAAGCACAGTGCCACCAGCAGGTGATCCAGGTCCTGACACCCAGATTGTCAATGTATAAGAGGGGAGAGTCTTGAGCAGAGCTATGGATTTATGTATGTTTCTATGTCTATATCCTTATGTTCTTATTTCCCCTGTAACATTTAGACATGTTCAATTCGTTTTGTTTTTTTTCGTTTTTAGTTTTTTTTGTTCGTTCGTTTTCGTACGAATGAACGAATCGTTCGAATCGAACGAATCCGAATAAGGAATCGTTCGAATCATACAAATCCGATTAACGAATCGTTCGAATCGAACGAATCCGAAAAACAACGAAAATCCTAAAAAAACAAATTAGAAACAACGAATGTACGAATGAAGAAAATGCGAAAAACTAAAACAGGAACAATGAAAATGAACCAAAAAATTTGTACATTCGTAACTTTTTTTTTTGTTGAATTGGTAATTTTCCGTGTCCCTTACAATGGTGCTGCTTAACTTGCTTCAAATAGATTGAACAAAAAAATTCGTACATTCGTAACTTTTTTTTTTCGATTCGTAACTTTTTTTTTTCGATTCGTAACTTTTTTTTTTTTTGTTGAATTGGTAATTTTCCGTGTCCCTTATAATGGTGCTGCTTAATGTGCTTCGAATAGATTGAACGAAAAAATTCGTACATTCGTAACTTTTCTTTTTTGATTCGTAACTTTTTTTTTCGATTCGCAACTTTTTTTTTTCGATTTGTAAACTATTAAAATGTAATAATAGCATACACATTACATAAAATTATGAATTATGCTCCGATTACGAATCTACGAATCGTTACGAATGTTACGAATGTTACGAATGTACGAATAAATACGAATGCTAAACTAACGAAAAAACGAATCAACGAAAAAATAACTCTTACGAATGTACGAATCGTTACGAATACGAACACCGACGACTTACGAATGTACGAATCGTTACAAATCAACGGAAACGAAAAAAACGAAACGAAAATAAACAAATTTTTTTCGGAAACGAAAAAAACGAAACGAAAATAAAACACATTTTTTTGTTGTGCACATGTCTAGTAACATTCCTTTAGAATTCTATATATATCAATGATTTCCTTTGTTGGAAATCTTGTTTCTCAGGTTTCAAACCTGTACTCAGTTATTGTCTACATATGTTTTATTGATATCCAAAATAGATGAAAAATGTTAAACAGTCCAACAGCAAAAGGACATTAAAAAAAGGTAAGTAAAATAAAAAAATGTAAAATCACATGTTGGGTTGGAATTCATTAAGGAGTAAAGGGGGGTCAGGAAAGGGGAGGGTGATGTTGGGCTTTAATGATCGAAACCTTTGAGACATATAGGAGGTCAGGGTGTGATTCATATGGCTGGCATTTACCCAAAACCAATATAACCTTTTTTAGGTGGGCCGACCTTTACTTTTTTGAACAACAGGTTGAACAACTACCTTAAAAAAAAAATATCAAATAAAAAGAGGCAAGCAGCAGATGTTTTGCGAAATCCCCAGAACAATTGAGCAGATAACGATTCGCTTTGCATAAGACGGGAGTGCATATTCTAAGCCGCTAAAACAAAATCTCCAAGGTTAAAGCTTCAATTAATATGAAGCGCTCAGTATTATGTGCACACTGCTTGCATATGCATGCACTGCTTAGAGGAAGCGAAGGCATCGGCGTCACACCTCCACCCAGCGATGTGATCTCTACCATAGGGGAAAACGGCTTGTTCTGTTATTCTCAGTCTGGGACAAGAACATCATATTACGTTATAATAAATCACAATTATTAGTTGTGGAAAAAACAGCTTCTCTTCCATCAGAAAACATTTAATGAATGTATGAGGTTACAGCTGTTTTAAGGGTTTGCTTTTTCTTTGATTTTTTGTTTTCTTTTTTAACAGTGATCAATCTACTGGGTGTTCTGTTTCAAATGCCTCTTTATGCATTGACATACCTCCTTGGACCCAGTCTGCCCAGACAGTAGGGTCACCTGCTGACTTGGCACCATCCACAGGCAACTTTACTGTTCAAAAAGGCACAGAAGTTGAATCCAATGCAATTTTACTCAAGATAATTGTAGTACAGGGGTTTTTACGTTTTTTTGAAATGTAAGATAATGACTCTCTTAAAGGAGAAGTCCAGCCTGAGCTCGTTTGGCTGGGCTTCTCCTAATGTACACACGAGCGGATTTTCCAAAAAATCTTGGATGTTTTTTTCCGAAGGAATTCCGCTCAAGCTTGGCTTGCATACAAACGGTCACACAAAAATTTGCTGAACTTTCGACCGCCAAGAACGCGGTGACGTACAACACTACGACGAGCTGAGAAAATTAAGTTCAATGCTTCCAATTATGCGTCAAATTGTTTCCGAGCATGTGTAGGAATTTTGTCCGTTGGAATTGGTACAGACGATCGGAATTTCTGATCGAAACTTTTTCTGACCGAAAAATGGAGAACCTGCTCTCAATCGTTTGCTGGCTGGAATTCCGCCAACAAAAGTCAGATGGAGTATACATGCGGTCACATTTTCCGACCAAAAGCTCTCATCGGACTTTTGCTGGCGGAATTTCCGATCGTGTGTATGCGGCATAAGGGTCACAGGAGTGCAATTTGTTTTGCACTCCTGTGTCCCGTTTTCAGCAGAGAGCAGTCTGAAGTCTGCTCTCTGCTGATGTCACCAAGATCAGTCCAGGCACTGCGTCATCCTAACTTCAGAAGTCTGGATCCGCCAGGTGCCTGGACTGATGGCTGACTCAGCCTCTCAGCGAGCAAGGATGAGATAGGCCCTTAATCACCTGTTGGGCATCTCCATTGCCTTGCTTACAGGAGGATGCCGGCAAGGGTGAAATTGATCCTTCACCACCTGTTGGTCTTCTTCATTGGCTTGCTTACAGAAGGATGCCAGCAAGGGTGAGATAGGCCCATTCACCACCTGTTGGTCTTCTCTATTGGCTTGCTTGCAAGAGAATGCCAGCAAGGGTAAGATAGGCCCCTCACCACCTGTTGGTCTTCTCTATTTGCTTGCTTGCAGAAGGATGCCAGCAAGGGTGGGATAGGTCCTTTACCACCTGTTGAGCATCTCTATTGGCTTGCTTACAGGAGGATGTCAGCAAGGGTGAGATAGGTCCCCCACCACCTATTGGTCTTTTCCATTGGTTTGCCTACAGGAGGATGCCAGCAAAGGTGAGATTGGTCCCCCCACCACCTGTTGGTCTCATCCACTGACTTGCTTACAGCCAACCCAAGCTTGTCCTTGGGTTGGACAATATATTTATTCAGAAAGATTCTGCAGCAGAAATGTTATTATAAGCAAGCAATGTCTTATCGTGTGTACGCGGCATAAGGGTCACAGGAGTGCAATTCGTTTTGCACTCCTGTGTCCCGTTTTCAGCAGAGAGCAGTCTGAAGTCTGCTCTCTGCTGACGTCACCAAGATCAGTTCAGGCACTGCGTCATCCCAACTTCGGAAGTCTGGATCCGCCAGGTGCCTGGACTGATGGCCGACTCAGCAAGAATGAGATAGGCCCTTAATCACCTGTTGTGCATCTCCATTGGCTTGCTTACAGGAGGATGCCAGCAAGTGTGAGATAGACCCTTCATCACCTGTTGGGCATCTCCATTGGTTTGCTTACAGGAGGATGCCGGCAAGGGTGAGATTGATCCTTCACCACCTGTTGATCTTCTTCATTGGCTTGCTTACAGAAGGATGCCAGCAAGGGTGAGATAGGCCCTTCACCACCTGTTGGTCTTCTCTATTGGCTTGCTTGCAGGAGAATGCCAGCTAGGGTGAGCTAGGCCCTCCACCACCTTTTGGTCTTCTCTATTGTCTTGCTTGCAGGAGAATGCCAGCAAGGGTGGGATAGGTCCTTCACCACCTGTTGGGCATCTCTATTGGCTTGCTTACAGGAGGATGTCAGCAAGGGTGAGATAGGTCCCCCACCACCTGTTGATCTTTTTCATTGGGTTGCCTACAGCAGGATGCCAGCAAAGGTGAGATAGGTCCCTGTCAGCAAAATTTGGCTGTACGCAGAGCACACAGCCAAATCTCCCATTTCTAATAATAATAACATTTCGTCTCATGATATAATGCATCTTACCTAAAAACACACTCATCCAAGTAAACAGACACGACCATCTTTAAGTTCTCAGTTCCGTCAGCATCACTGACTCACACTAGCCAGCATGGCCTTTTATTATCACAAAAGCTTTTACAAACAGGAAGTGCAGATTCCAGCCAATCACTTCTTACATGGGAAGTAACATCACAGGAAATGAAAAAACAGTAACCCTTCCAACAGGGTTCATTAATACAAACATGAGTAATAAAAGGAGGTGGTGTCTTCACAGGCAGCCAGACATTTTTATTCTTTCAAAAGAACCAGTCACATACATGTATACATTCAAATAGACTAGCAGTGACGTGTGCAAACGATCAGGTGCAGAGCCATGCTTTCTGTGAGACAAAGGTTACACTAGAAAGCTGGCTCTGCACAAAACCTCGTGTAAACCGACTAAATGCTTTCAATGACGCGAACCATAAAAAAACATGTCTCAGTGGGCCATAATTTTCATATAGTTATGCTATAGTTCCCATGTACGCAGACATGTTTGCTCTGAGTCATTAAAGCGGGAGTTCCACTGTTTTTTTTTTTTTTTTTTAAAGTCAGCAGCTACAAATACTGCAGCTGCTGACTTTTAAAATATGGACACTTACCCGTCCAGCACGCCCGCGATGTTGGCACCTGAAGCCGATCTGTCGATCGGCTCTCGGGTGCTGCCGTCGCCATCTTCGGTATGAGAATCAGGAAGTGAAGCCTTTGCGGCTTCACTTCCCGGTTCCATACTGCGAATGCGCCAGTCGCGCTGCCCCATAAGGACAGCCCCTGCTGTCTCTGGGATCCGTGTGTTTCCCAGCAGACAGCAGGGGCCCCGCAGGAAGTGGCGTAATAGCTGCAGAATCTGCGGCTATCTATGCCCGGAAGTGGGTGCAGATACCTGTATTATACAGGTATCTGCACCCTCTCCCCCTGAAAGGTGCCAATTGTGGCACCGGAGGGGGGGGGGGGTTCCGATGAGCGGAAGTTCCACTTTAGGGTGGAGCTCCACTTTAATGCAGTCGCCAAGAAGTGGCCAGTCTCTTGGTGAGGCATAAACGAACATCCCTAAAAGAGCAACCATATCTGCAGTGTCCACAGGAAGGTTATCGCGGCCATTGGTCTTCCGCCAACGTCCGTATCTGCGAATACGCTCACATGAGCGCATTACAGCAAAACCAACACTGGGGGACATCTGACAACATACATTTATAAGAATTTCCACAACACCACCTGTTGGATCTCGTCCACTGGCTTGCTTACAGCCAACCCGAGCTTGTCCTTGGGTTAGACAATGTATTTATTCAAAAATTTTCTGCAGCAGAAATGTTATTATAAGCAAGCAATGTCTTATAAGCAAGCATGTAAACAGAATGAATAAAAATGATCTATGAAAACAGAACCCAAGAATAAAATTACCTTTATGACAATAAAACCTCCAAAAATGTCACGGGCTGTTTACAAAGAAAACATAGGGGAGAGGAAAATAAAATGTAACAGGGAGTGCGGCATGCATATCATCAACGGGGAAACAAAGCACAAGGCACAGAAAACACTAGCAAGAAGAAAAACAGGAGGAAAATGATCCGTGAAAATGAGTAATGATAGAGGAACGTCTATGGAGTGGAGAATTGTGTCTCCAGTGGGGGAAATGAGAGCGGCAGATAGAGAGGAAGGTGTTGGGGGGGGTGCGGCAAAGAAAATGTTTCCTGATGAATAAAAAAAAAAAAAACAATTTAAATTTTATATTATGCATTAACCCTGCAGGGCTGAGCGATGCCAAACAAGCTTTATCCAGAATAAACATGAAATGGAAATCACAGAGGTAATATGTATATGTTTGTATTGCAGAGGCGGAAGGAGGCGGCATTGGGGAGTGAATTTAACCCAGTAGATCTGCAGTTTGTCCTTTTTTCTGGGCAGTTTAACCCCTTTTTACCAGCCATACAGTGGTGTGAAAAAGTGTTTGCCCCCTTCCTCATTTCCTGTTCCTTTGCATGTTTGTCACACTTAAGTGTTTCGGAACATCAAACCAATTTAAACAATAGTCAAGGACAACACAAGTAAACACAAAATGCAATTTGTAAATGAAGGTGTTTATTATTAAAGGTGAAAAAAAATCCAAACCATCATGGCCCTGTGTGAAAAAGTGATTGCCCCCCTTGTTAAAACATATTATAACTGTGGTTGTCCACACCTGAGTTCAATTTCTCTAGCCACACCCAGGCCTGATTATTGCCACACCTGTTCACAATCAAGGCATCACTTAAATAGGAGCTGCTTGACACAGTAAGGTCCACCAGAAGATCCTTAAAAGCTACACATCATGCCGAGACCCAAAGAAATTCAGGAACAATTGAGAAAGAAAGTAATTGAGATCTATCAGTCTGGAAAGGGTTATAAAGCCATTTCCAAAGCTTTGGGAATCCAGCGAACCACAGTGAGAGCCATTATCCACAAATGGCGAAGACATGGAACAGTGGTGAACCTTCCCAGGAGTGGCCGGCCGCCCAAAATTACCCCAAGAGCGCAGCGACGACTCATCCAAGAGGTCACAAAAGACCCCACAACAACGTCCAAGGAACTGCAGGCCTCACTTGCCTCAGTTAAGGTCAGCGTTCATGCCTCCACCATCAGGAAAAGACTGGGCAAAAATGGCCTGCATGGCAGAGTTCCAAGGAGAAAACCACTGCTGAGCAAAAAGAACATCAAAGCTCGTCTCAATTTCTCCACAACACATCTTGATGATCCCCAAGACTTTTGGGACAACATTCTGTGGACCGATGAGACAAAAGTGGAACTCTTTGGAAGGTGTGTGTCCAAGTATATCTGGCGTAGAAGGAACACTGCATTTCAGAAAAAGAACATTATACCAACAGTAAAATATGGTGGTGGTAGTGTGATGGTCTGGGGCTGTTTTGCTGCTTCAGGACCTGGAAGACTTGCCGTGATAAAAGGAACTATGAATTCTGCTGTCTACCAAGAGATCCTGAAGGAGAATGTCCGACCATCTGTTCGTGTACTCAAGCTGAAACGAACTTGGGTTCTGCAGCAGTACAATGATCCTAAACACACCAGCAAGTCCACCACCGAATGGCTGAAGAAAAACAAAATGAAGACTTTGGAGTGGCCTAGCCAAAGTCCTGACCTGAATCCTATTGAGATGTTGTGGTATGACCTTAAAAAGGCCGTTCATGCTCGAAAACCCTCTAATGTAACTGAATTAGGACAATTCTGCAAAGATGAGTGGGCCAAAATTCCTCCAGGACGCTGTAAAAGCCTCATTGCACGTTATCGCAAACGCTTGGTTGCAGGTGTTGCTGCTAAGGGTGGCCCAACCAGTTATTAGGTTTAGGGGGCAATCACTTTTTCACACAGGGCCATGATGGTTTGGATTTTTTTTCACCTTTAATAATAAACACCTTCATTTACAAATTGCATTTTGTGTTTACTTGTGTTGTCCTTGACTATTGTTTAAATTGGTTTGATGTTCCGAAACACTTAAGTGTGACAAACATGCAAAGGAACAGGAAATGAGGAAGGGGGCAAACACTTTTTCACACCACTGTATGTATCTATGTGGTAGCACAGGGGGTTTAACCCTTTTCGCCGAAAGAGAAATTTTTCCATGAATAAAATAGTGGTGGTTCCAATTGTTTATGTGACACATTATTAGTGCAAACGTTTATCAGGCATGAATATCCCCAAAAAATTTTTGTTTAATTTCAGAGCACACAAACACAATATATTACCCATTTATTTTTTCTTTGGTAAATTATAAAAGACAAGGTTGTGCTGAGAAAAAAGATATCTAACATGTCAAGCCTTAAAATTGTGTGCATCCGTGAAACAGTGAAGCCCCGTATACACGATCGGATTTTCTGACAAGAAATGTGTGATGACAGGCTGTTGGCGGAAAATCCAACCGTGTGTACGCTCCATCGGACAATTGTTGTTGGATTTTCCGTGGAAAAATGTTGGATTGCAGGTTTTAAAATTTTCCACGGACAAATGTCTGTTGTTGGATTTTCCGAGCGTGTGTACACAAGTCCGTTGGACAAAAGTCCAAAGTACAAGCACACATGCTCGGAAGCAAGGACGACCCGGAAGCGGTCGGTCTTGTAAACTAGCGTTCATAATGGAGCATTAACATTCGTGACGCGGCAAATTATGAAATCTGGAAATGCAGCGCACAATTCTCTTCTTCTTTAACCACTTCCCGACCGCCGGCCGTCATATGACGGCCTCCGGTTTGCGGGGGTATATCTGAATGATGCCTGTAGCTACAGACATCATTCAGATATTGCCGGTTTCAGCCGGCGATTCCCTGCACCATAGGAACGATCATAGCGGCTGTTCCGCCCTCCGGTGCTTCTACCGACTCACCGCTTCCATCGGTGAGTCGGTCACAGGAACCGCCGGCACCGGATGATCACTATAGAGATTTCCGGCGGACCAGATGGTCGCCGGAGTCTCTATGATCGTTCGGAGGCCGGGCGCGATGTGATGACGTCACGCCCGGCCTCTGCATTCGAATAACGGCGCCGCCTCCGCTAGGAAGCGGTGATCGTTTTTTTTTTTTTTTTTAATTTTAGGCTTTCCAGCCTAGAGGTGAGATGTGGGGTCTTATTGACCCCATATCTCACTGTTAATAGGTCCGATCAGGTAATATTCCTATTACAAGGGATGTTTACATTCCTTGTAATAGGAATAAAAGTAATCAATTTTTTTTTTTTTTTTTTTAAACTGTCAAATTTAAAAAATAAAAGTCAAATTAACAATAATAAAAAAAAAAAAATTTTTTAAAGCGCCCCTGTCCCCGTGAGCTCGTACGCAGAAGTGAACGCATACGTAAGCCCCGCCCACATATGAAAACGGTGTTCAAACCACACATGTGAGGTATCGCCGCGAACGTTAGAGCGAGAGCAATAATTCTAGCCCTAGACCTCCTCTGTAACTCAAAACATGTAACCAGTAAAAAATGTTAAAGCGTCGCCTATGGGGATTTTTAAATACCAAAGTTTGGCGCCATTCCACGAGCGCGTGCAATTTTGAAGCGTGACATGTTGGGTATCTATTTACTCGGCGTATCTTCATCTTTCACATTATGCAAAAAAAATTGGGCTAACTTTATTGTTTGTTTTTTTTTTAAGCATGAAATTGTTTTTTTTCTGAAAAAAACGTGTTAGAAAAATTGCTGCGCAAATACCGTGCGAGATAAAAAGTTGCAACGAGCGTCATTGTATTCTCTAGGGTCTTTGCTAAAAAAACATATATAATGTTTGGGGGTTCTATGTAATTTTCGAGCAAAAAAATTATGAATTTTACATGTAGGAGAAATGTCAGAATTGGCCTGGTTGCGAAGTGGTTAATGGGATAATAATGAAGCTGCTTTGCTGGTGATACTGATGGAGTTTTTGCAAACAAATATTCAAAGGCTTTTTTTTTCTAGTAATTTCAAGAATAATATTATTATGCTTTTTTTTCTTTTTTTTTAATTTGTGCAAGTTACCACAACACCATTATCCCGTAGTTTTTAAGATCAAAGATACAACTATGTTGGTGTCCCTTGTCAATTTTACATTGTATTTTTTTAAATGTAACTGCCGACTCCCAAACTGTCATTTAAAGTAAAACACATAGCCAAGTATTATTCTACACATTTTTTTTATTGTGCATTAAAAAAAGAAAAAATATAAAATTAGACATGCTATCTGCCAATAGAACTTAACCAAAAAGTGCATTCTATGAATCCAAAAATATAGAAAATATACCAAATCTAATCATTATTATTCAACCAAAAAAATGATGTCAAAGCAATAACTCCAAGGCCAATAATAAATAACACGTTATCTCCTCCGATTCCACAACATGGCTGGTTGACGAACGGCCATTCAGAAACGAAATGAAAAGTGTGAAATGAAAAGCGTGAATCAACGCTCACCAAACTTCTACTAACACGAAATTAGCAGAAGGAGCCCAAAGGGTGGCGCTAAAGAGCTGAAAAACAACGTAGTACGTCACTACGCTCGTATTTGTTGGCCGACAATTCCTTGCTGTGTGTATGCAGGACAAGTTTGGGCCAACGCCCTTCGGACAAATGTCCACGGTTTTGTTGGCCAACACTCCGATCGTGTGTTCGAGGCTTGACTCTAAATGTTGAATTTGTGACACATTAACCCCTTCCAGAGCACCCCACACAGATATACTGCGGCAGGGCGGCCCTCCTACGCAAAATCACGTACCTGTACGTGATTTTGTGCACTGGGTCTGGGGCGCGCGTCACCGCTGACCCGCTCCTGCTTGCGATCATTCTCAGGAGAGGCAGAACGTGAGAGTGGAATATGGAGATCTTGTGTTCTGCTAAGCAGGAACACGGATCTCTGTCTTCCACCAGTCAAATCACCTCCCACACAATTAGAAAGCAGCCCCTAGGAGCACATTTAACAGGGGCTAACTGATGTTAACCCCTGTCATTAGTACAGTGAAAGTTCATTTTTTTAGCACTGATTACTGTATTAGTGTCACTGGTCCCCAAAAAGTGTCACTTAGTGTCAGATTTGTCCACCGCAATGTCACAAAAATCGCTGATCATCACCATTACTAATAAAAACAAACAAAAAAAAAACATAAAAATATATCATAGTTTGTAGACGCTAAAACTTTTGCACAGACCAATCAATATACGCTTATTGGGACTTTTATCAAAAATATGTAGCAGAATACATATTGACCTAAATTGATGAAGAAATTTGTGTTTTTTTATTTTTTCATTGGGTATATTTTATAGCAGAAATTAAAAAAAAATATTTTTGAATAATATGATTAGTTTACTGAAAGAAACTTAGTTAAATAGAGAGGCACCTCTCAAACTCACTTATACAAAACACACAGTTGCAATAAATGTATTACCAAATATTCACTCTAGCACACACTGAATAAATGGTGCGTGCAGACGCGTCTCCAAGTGGGACTAATGCTCAGGGTGGTAATGCCTTGACACTGAGCACCTTCCCACTTCCAGCATGGCTGTGCAGACACTCTAAACCCGCAGCATACTATACAATGCCAGTAAGACAATATAACACAGTATAATTACTCAAGAGCTCCCCCTGTGGTGAAATGCAGTCCTTTGTATGTAGCAGAAACACCAGACCTCACAGTGAATGGTATAGTCTCTTGTCTTCTTTCTTCAGCTAGCCATTATACTGCAGTATTTGTATTCTGTAGGGTTTGCAGGTGGTAATTTAATGTAAAATAGTGAACAACAGCAACTTCAATTATGCAATGCACTTATAACTTCCTTTTGTGAGAATGCACTCCGTTCGTCAGTTTCTAGTGAAGTACATGCTTTGAAGCCTGATCGAGCACAGTCTAATTGAAAATAACTGTTCCGTGGGACTGCAGGTCTCAGCAACACTGTAGTGACTAGTCTTTGGTGTGTTAAGTGCTTTATATAAATTCTGGGCAACAGCCCTCTCACCACACCAGGCCTGGACAGTTGGATCTCACCTTCACACTGTGTCGCTCCGCGCAATGACCGGGAACCCTCGGATGGCTCCGTAAGATATAATGGATCCTCCGGTTCGATCACACCACTGCTCTAGCACTCTGTAGTGAGAGTCTCTCTGGTAGTTGAAGTTCTGTTCCGCTCTGTAGCAGGCCGCGGCTCTTCCAGGCACACACCCACAGGTCCCTGCAGGCAGGTCACGCGTCCCAGGCCCAAGAGGTAGGGTGATGTCTCTGCTTTTTATAATGTTGTATAGGTTTGCCATTTCTTTCCTCCCAAGAAGCAAGCGTCTCATAATCTCATGGCTACAGTCGCCCTCTGTCGTGATCTTTGAGCCTAGGGAGATAAAATTGTTGCTGGGGGGTATTTTGTTCTAGTGTCCATTGTTGCTGTAAGGAGCTTTTATTGCTGGGGGGGGGGTTCAATTGTTTCTGGGGGGATCTACTGTTGATAGGAGGTCTATTGTTGCTGGCTAAAGGGGATCTATTTTACTGTTTTTCTTGTTATCGTTAACAAATTCAATGCAAATTACTTAGCACCACAAAATGATGCTTGGTTCTGTAAGCTCTAAAAAGGGTGGTACTTGGAGGTGAATAGGGGGTGGAACTAAGGAACAGTGCTTGTGGTGGGTAGGGGGTGGAGACAAGAGGTGATTCAGAAGGGGGGAGTACCTGCACCTATTCTTGAGAAAAAAAGGCCTGTATCGAACTATGAACAATAACAAATGTGATAGATACATGTAGCGCCGGTACACCTGATGAGTACGCGATATGGCTGTAAATTTAGTTTTTGCCCAGAACTGTAGTTGAGTTTTGGGGTTAATTGTTCTAAATTATGCTTTGGCATCAGTTTGGCTGGGCTGTATTGAGGTTCTGCCTGGTCATAGGTGGGTTTGCACCTGTGAGAGGCTTTAGAACGCAGTCTGGTTGGACGCATTGGGGACCAATCTCTTCTCGGAGCCAATCAGTGGGCGCGTTTGTCTCGCTGTGTATTCCGGGAGAGGGTGCTATTGGTGCTGAAGTCACGTGGTTCGGGGTTCTGGTCCAGAAGTTGTTGCTGACTCCGTGGTCCTGGTCCTCCTGACCAGCCCCCAGAGGCCCTCATGGCCTGGGGTGTGGATCCATCTGTTTCTGAGCCTCAGAACTGACTAGTTTGAGGCGCAGTAACTGGAAGGAGGATTCTGAGGTGTTCCGGTGCCATCTCGGGTTTGGAGAGGCCCAGCAACTCTACATGCAACCAGGGGAGGACTCTTCAGTAAGAGAGCCACACACGAGGCTGGCTGCTCGGTAAGAGCCTGGAAGCTGAGCTTCCCTGGACATTGATTGAATCCACAATTTCTTACGGTATCGCCGGACCGGCTGAAAGATTCTGGTAAAGTAAGAAAAGTTCCTACCTTGACCTTCCGGTTACAACTAAGTAGTTCAACCAAGTCTGTGTGAGAGACTTTGCAAAGCTAGAATTACTTGTTGGTTGCTAGATCCAAGCTCAAGGATTTATCCAGCAGTTGAAGAATCCAGTTGCGAGTGGCTATTCCCCGGATTATGTACAGAGACTTTTATTAAAGTCAGCAGTTCCAAGCACCTGAGTTAAACTTTATCTTTATACCCTCTATTCCCAACTTAGAGACTGAGTTTGTTCAACCTTTTTTAAGCAAAATAAAATCCTAAAAAGGAATTCAGGTGTTGGTCTCTACAGTTACTGGGTCATCAACCCTGGGAACCCCTAGACGAGGACAACAAGGTACGAGCTGGTGGAGGTAATCGGTAAGCCCAGAATATAGTATAGTATATATATATTATTGTACCAATCTGCCTTCCTCTTGAAAAAAATAACAAATTTATTAAAAAAAAATTCATTAAAAAGAAACAATTAGTTCTGGTGGAAAACCAAGTCAAATTCTATAAAATCAATTGTCCTCTTTGTTGTGCTTAAAGATTAATTTTTAAGGGAAAGGTTGTTTCAGGAGATCAAATCTATGATAAATTGTTAATACGATAAATGTACGACCAGAAAGAAAACTTCTGGAACAGCACTGGTAGCAAGTGTTGGGCAAGAAACTGAATAGTAAGCATCCTTACTCATTTGTGACTATCTCCTTTATACCAGAAGACATCCAAAGACTGCAAAAACAGTGTGATTTGCTGGATGCCCTCACTCTATCAGACACCTAAAGATAATACAAAATATATAGCACCAGGTCTCCACAAAATCACCTTCTGCCCGCTGATTATTTGTGTGTGTGTATTTTCTTCTTTGACTTCATCTGGATTAAATAAAGAAGGTGGAATATTGTGGTCACCAGGTTAATGAACTTCTTGTGAAGAAATGGAAATTGAAATGACACCGGGCACAGTATTAGGTAGTGGAAAGTGAAAACTTCTCTAGGCAATAATAGATTTTCATGACGCGAATGAAAGACCGGGAATGTTTGCAGCTTATTTTAGGCAAAGCCAAAATGCAATTCCAGAAAAACAGCATCTTTTAAGGGTTCTGTTTATGACTCGATATGGTGCCAACTTTGAAAGCAGTCTTCATTAAGAAGCCCATCTCTGGGCCAATGTTATCCCCATCCTTCAATCCTCCTCACCCACCTCATTTCCACCCATTCATAAATTTATTTAAAAGAAAAATGATTCTACACAGTGCTCTTTCTGGGAGTGAAGCCCAGTGACCCACTTCTGCAGTCCAGGCTTATTGCCACCCCTTATGGTGTTATCACCCATCACTTGAGTCTTCAGGAACTTAAGAAGAACCCATCGATGACCAGCAAGTGTAAAGTGTTCACAAGGGAGCAAGCAAGTTTTCTGAAGTCCAGAAGAAAAGACTTGTGACCTAATTTGTCACATGACCATGAGTTAAAATATTTATATTAAGGAAAATGTACTGAGAGAAGCCGGAACATGCAAAGATGGGCAGGAACACCTATAAACTCCAAGAATGACAGGAGCTTGATGCCTCATGTTCGTGATACCAGGAGCTGACTCAGCCCACTATGTTCCTTCAATAAATGAAATATCACTTTTGAATAGACTGGCTATTTAACAAAGAAAACCCACCCCCTCCCACATTTATCATCTAAGGGCAGACATACTTTCAGAGTGCAAATTAAGTATGTAGTCTTGGTCTAGAGGTTCAGTTGTTGTTTGTGCAAACATTAGAAAGGAAAAGATGGAGGTTACTCTGGGATTCATATACTCTGGTCCATGGGTGCTCAACGTGTGACCCTCCAGCTGTTGCAGAACTACAAGTCCCATGAGGCATTGCAAGCTGTTGACAGTTACAAGCATGACTCCCAAAGGCAGAGGCATGATGGGAGTTGTAGTTCCGCAACAGCTGGGGGGCCACAGGTTGAGCACCCATGCTCTAGTCTTTAGAATTATATGGAGAATGGTGTAGAAACATCTAGCGAGTGCCCATTGTGTTCTAGAGAAATCACCTTCACAGAGCTCCAAGAAGAATGGCTTGGCTTGCTTAAGCTGAAATAGAAGTCCAAGGTTGTCCATCTCCGAAGAATATACTATACAATATATTTGGTCTTAAAAAGGATGGACCGAGTTGGATTTCACTACGAAGAAAAAAGTTGTATCCGTGTAGCTCTTATGGAACACAGATATACACTATCTGCAAGCAGCTAGAACCAAAGTAATTGAGTCTACATAACAACGTAAAAAAAAAAAAAAAATATATATATATATATATATATATATATATATATATATATATATATATATATATTGGACAATACAGCAATTTCTGTGTTAAAACAAATACATGAAGGTCACAACCACCAAAAACATAAAATTTTGTATATGTAAATGCTAATTTTTTTAACATAGAAAACACTGCCTTATATTTGTTTTATTATTATTTTGCATATTTCCACTACTGTCAATCAATCAAGAAAATGAAAGCAAGGCTGGGAATGAGTTCACCAAATCTGGGTGACTGGAGATTTCTTTATGCCACGGCTTGCATAAAAATAAACCGTCCTAGTAAGGAGTGTGATGACTGTAGTCTTACTTTGACCATCTCTTGGGGCAGAGATCCTCAAGTTGGGGGTTGAGGTCAATGTCACAGTTCAGGGTGGCTTCAACCAGTTTATTGCAATTCCAACATCAGCATACTATTCTTCCATCACTTTAAAAAAAACTAGACATATTCTGGATCTATAGATTAAACTATAAGCACTAAATCAGGGTTTCTCAACCAGGGTTCCTCCAAAGGTTGCTAGGGGTTCCATGAGCAATGATCAATTTCTTCAGATAAGTTCCCACTTACACCATTGATCTTTCTAGCAGTGGCGGCTGGTGCCTGCTATTTTTGGGGTGGGGGGGCGGCACAACCAAAACAACTACCCCAGACAAAGACACAGACACGGCCAGCAGCGATCACCCCCCAGCACCCCGTGCACACAGGGGACACGGACACGGCCAGCGGCGATCACCCTGCACCCACAGCATTCCCCCCCAGACACTGACACATCCCGCAGCGATCACCTTACCTAGTGGAGGCATGGAAGAGATATGGAGGCAGGAAGAAGGAGGACACAGGCGTTCTCCTTTCCGGACGATTGGATCCCAGAAGTGTGTCCTGAAACACGATTGGCCAGGGAGTCATAATACGGCGATTGGCCTGTGTGACGGAACGTCCCTACACTCCTCTTGAGTGCTTTCATCATATACCACTTCCTCCCAGTCTGAATATAGATCTCGGATATTCCAACTGCTCCCAAGCACAAAACGAGACTTTCTTAGTGCCAACATGGACCAAAATGACAAGTATTTATAATACAGTAGAAGAGGCGATCCCCCTCCTGCTCATTTTACTCTAACAATACACCTGTAACAAACATGAGCTAATTAACTAATCCCTTTAAGCAGCCGATGTGACTCTGTGCCCATCAGGATTTCACTACAGGTCAGACTTGTTGTCACCGAGCTTCACACATGTTATATGCTAATATCATCAACTCCAGCCACCTGTCTGTTGTCTTGTATAATGCAAATGAGTCTAGTCTGTCTTGACACAGATTCTAAAGAGTATTTCACCTATTGTTGTATGTGCTAATTAACCCTGCAATTGAATCTGACTAGCACAGATTATAGTGGGGTTCCCATTCACCCTGTGCCCCTTAAAATCCAGGGCCCATAATCGGTTGGCAAGAGGTTCGCATTTAGTCCTCTCAAAAAGCCTGTGTCCCAGCTAGGCCTGTCAAACATCTCCCCTTTTGTCAGGAGACTAACACAGGAGGAGACCCCAGACGGGTTGACTCCGAAGTTAGTCAGGGGTTCCAGTCCTCTAATGCTGGTATCCACACAGTACCCCAAACAAATTGTTCCAAACAGAGTATTACTCACCCAGCCAACCTCTGCCTCTCTCAGAGAACATATCCGCCGCTGGGGAGATGCCTGGACTGGCCCTTCTCCCTGGAGTCTTTTCAGCCGCTGGAGAGAAGACAGGGTGACTGGGCTCACTCCATCATGCTGTTGGGGATCTGGGCCGACCGCCCAGAATCCCTGGGGTATACAAGTGGAGACTGAAGTCCCATCCACCAATATCAGCTCAAGCTGCAGCTGTGAAGTGCAGATTGCATTCTCTCCTTGGGTCCTGATCTGCTTCTCAGTAGTGCCCACCACCTCCTCACCCTGGGCCTCCGGAACTGCCACAGGTGTGGGGTAGAGGTCTTGGACCCTCTGTACGGTGACCAGCGCTTCAGCTGGGGAAGTTCTTTGTAACTCCACGGATACTGCCGTTGGTGCTGGGCAGAGCACAGTGAAGTTTGGCCCTAATACCAGCTCTCCTGCTGGAGGCTCATCAGGTTCTTTTTCCTCAGCAGAAAGGTCTATCAAATCCCCAGTCTCTGCAACTGGTGTCTGGGGATATAGGTTCACCATCTCCTGTCCATGGAACCCAGAAGATACTATCAGTGCTGAGCAGAGTTTGGCAGAGCTCTGGCCGGTTGTCAGCACTTCAGCTTTGGGGATGGCAATTTCCAGATTTTCCACTGCCGATTCTCTGGCATGCTGCTGGACAGGCACATTCCTCCATCCAAGATCATCCCATGCAGAAACAGGTTCATCAAGTTCAGCACTTGCTGCATCTGCCATAAGACCTCCGCGTCCATAGCTGCAGGGGCAGGTTGGCAAAGCACACTGTTACTCTGCCACATTGCCGACTCTTCAGCTAGGATTTCAGAGTTGTCCACTGGTATTTCCTGATAGTCCCAGGCAAAGGGAGCCCCACCCTGCTGCTGAGCAGAGTCTAGCAGATGTCTGTAGGCGATCTCCAGCTTCCATTCCTGAGCGGCCAGGAACTCCAAATCTTCCTGTGCCCAGAGAATTTCCGAGATGTTCAATCTTTGTTCTCTGTGCTCCATTATTTCCTCCAAATGCCACTCCAGATCACTCCCAAAGTCAGGGTCCTCGGACAACCTCCAGTACAACAATCCCAGGCCATTGTAGTCAAAGCCTTCCGTGGGGCTGTTATCCGCTGTCCAAGGGCACACTTGGGCTACATACCACCGGAGGGCTCTGTAACTCTCGTCCAACCGCATTTCTGCCTGGATCAGCCTGCTTAACTCAGCTGTCCACTCCTGCTTCGGTTGTTCCCCCAATAACAGCATTCGTACTTCATACTGCGACCAGTACCTTACATGGATCGAGGGGAGAACTTTTCCCTGGTGTCGCTGCTCACAGGCTAGCGCTTCATTCCAGAGTTGTAGGCGGACAGAATCATACCATCCCAGCAGGACCTGCACTCATACCGATCCTCTGTGCTGTATCCGCATCTCTCGCAACCTCCTTCTGAATTCCTCTTCCATGGCGGCTGGTATCTGTACCTCTCCTCCTCTCCTGCTATCCGACCTTGGATCCAGGTGGAGGTTTGGATGTCCCTGACTACAGGAAGCATAATCCCACTGCTTGCCAACAATGTGACGGAACGTCCCTACACTCCTCTTGAGTGATTTCGTCATATACCACTTCCTCCCAGTCTGAATATAGATCTCAGATATTCCAACCGCTCCCAAGCACAAAACGAGACGAGACTTGCTTAGTACCAACATGGACTGTTTTATTAGAACCAAAATGACAAGTATTTATAATACAGTAGAAGAGGCCACCCCCCCCCCCCCCTCCTGCTCATTTTACTCTAACAATACACCTGTAACAAATTAACATGAGCTAATTAACTAATCCCTTTAAGCAGCCAATGTGACTCTGTGCCCATCAGGATTTCACTACAGGTCAGACTTGTTGTATCCAAGCTTCACACATGTTAGATGCTAATATCATCAACTCCAGCCACCTGTCTGTTGTCTTGTATAATGCAAATGAGTCTAGTCTGTCCTGACACAGATTCTAAAGAGTATTTCACCTATTGTTGTATGTGCTAATTAACCCTGCAATTAAATCTGAATAGCACATATTATAGTGGGGTTCTCATTTACCCTGTGCGCCTTAAAATCCAGGGCCCATAATCGGTTGGCAAGAGGCTCGCATTTAGTCCTCTCAAAAAGCCTGTGTCCCGGCTAGGTCTGTCACAGCCTGGTCAATAGGTGCTTCCTGATTGGCCGGGAGGAGAATGTGGCAGAACAGCGAATATTCATTCGCTAGTGTCACACAACAGGGTGGGATCAGGGCGTACTCTCTGTGCCCTGAGACCACCCTATTTTGAAGCCTATTAGAGCCTCTGGTTCTAATCAGGTGCTTCAAAAGACACACCCCCGCCTATCCCTGCAATTGTAATTCATGTGTCCTGCGTCCTGAAAGGGGCCAAGCACATGAATAGGGAGGGCGGCGGCGGTGTTCGGGGGAGCGGTGCCCATGTGCCCATAATGCACGGACCACCACTGCTTTCTAGATATCTGTAAGGGGGTAATTCTTCCCAATGACCACAAGTGTAGGGAGCATTCTTTCCACAGACCATCACACTAATGTATCATGAGTTGTAGATATAGTCATTTTTAGCAGGGGTTACCTGAGACTGGAAATTTATTTCAAGGTTTCCTCCGTGTTGAAAAGGTTGAGAAAGGCTGACCTAAATCATGACTACAATTTGTATGTATTTTTATAGTCAGACATTTGCTTTTTTTTTTTTTATTATTCTGATCATTTATTTAATGTTGTCTTTAATTATATATACAGGGGGTCCCCGAGTTACGAACTCGTTAGGGACTGCCCGCCTGTACGGAAGTCGGAAATGTTCGTAAGTCGGCGCGCATGCGCAGACCGACAAATACGGAGATTTCCGGACATTTCCGATGTTCCGTCTATTGCCGTTCTGCGCATGCGCGGCAAATTACGGACATTTCCGGCATTTTCCGAAGCTCCGTATGGCCGCGCATTCGCAGAACGGCCGAAAGAGAACGAAAAATGGCGGAGGGTCCCCGCAGCACCCCGTTCGTAAGTAGGGGTTGTTCGTAGGTCGGGTGTTCGTAAGTCGGGGACCCCCTGTACTGCAATTGGTCTGGTTTAGGGACATTATTGCAACTTTTGGTGACAGAATATTTAAAGTGAGCAAATGTATGATAATTTGTGTTGCCTTATGAGTTTATGTGAAATCTCCATTAATAGCTGTAAAATATTATAATTATGAATATATTTAATTTAGCTTGTATCTATGGAGGGTGTGCAACATAGCTTCCCAGAAGTGTCTGTTAAGGCCCGTACATACAACCTGACTTTTTGACAACAAACATGCAAATTAGCTGTTTTATGGCAACATCCGACTGTGTGTACGCTCCATCGGACAAACTTTCTGGCAACAAAAGTCCGATGGAGCAAAGTCTGATCGTGTGTACACAAAACCATCAGACTTTTGTACAAAGTACAAACACGCATGCTCAGAACCAATGCAAAAGATCAGACAACAATACAGAAGTTGACCAAAGGTGGCGCTGGAGTATTTGAACATCCTCTTTTGAATTGTCGTCAGTACATTAAAACGTCACTACATTCGTGTTTGTTGCCTAAAAAGTCTGATCGTGTGTATGCAATACAAACTTGTGGCCAACACCCTTTGTACAAAAATCCACGGGAAAGTTTGTACAAAGTCCGATCGTGTGTATGAGGTTTTAGACAGACATTTCGGTGCCTAAGCTTGGGAATTTAAACAATGGGACCCAAAACCTCATTGTTCCACACATACTCACTTCAAAGGATCCCATGTTTACATATGCAATGAGGGTCAACCGTCATCAATACTTAAAGGGGTTGTAAAGTTATGTGTTTTTTCACCTTAATGCATCCTAAACACCTGGCCGTCACTGGCCCCCCATTTTACTTACCTGAACCCCTTTATTTAGTTGGCGGGGACGCGCTGGATCCTTCTCTACGGTCTCCCTGCTCTTGATTGGATAGATTGACAGCCATTGGCTCCCTCTGCTGTCAATCAAATCCAATGACGCAGGCACCGGGGGTCAGGGCCGAGTCCGGCATTCTGTGTCTATAGACGCAGATGCTGGAGCGTGCCCGCACATCTGATAACCCCCTCGGAGAAGCACTTCCCCGAGGGGGTTATCAGATGTGGGAAGGAGCCGCGAGAGCCGCCAGGGGGACCCCAGAAGAGCAGGTTCGGGGCCACTCTGTGCAAAATGAGCTGCACAGTGGAGGTAAGTATGACATGTTTGTTATTTTAAAAAAAATAAAAAATTACCCTTACAATCACTTTAACTTTCCTGAAGGTCATATACCTAAAAGTTAAGTCTCCCACTCAAAATAATCGGTGCCAAAGATTTGCATTAAAGGGGGCTGACTTATGCAAAGTATAGGGATTGGAGATGTAGCCAATCCTGAACCAGGAATAGGGAAGCCCACCAATCAGAGCCTTGCCAAGCCAACCAATGAGGCATCAGCCTGTAATGATATACACAGACTAGATGGGAGGGAAACACACACTCTATGGCAGAGCAGTCACGTGAATGGAACCTCTATGGGAATGGTAAATATGGGAAACCTCCCTTCTACTTGTATCTAAATATGTTGGGCTTAAGTCTTTTATGTCCTACTGTTTGTAGATTCATGTTTTAAGGAATATACTCTGTATTCCTTCATGTAATCCATGATTTTTTCCCTTTTCCTGTACAATTAGATAGCTTGATGTGTATTAGTCTAGGCCTACTTTACTATATACCAATACATTTTTGTTATTGTGTTAAAGCTTTCACTCATGGTCAAAGAACTCTCATTTAACCCAAATCATATCTGAGAGATATTAAATCTCAAATATAGCAAACGGGTAACATTTGATACAATGTATCTCTGTGTTAAGAGCTAAGTTGCCTAGGTGATGGATTGTATCATTTAAAGTTCTGACCTCCTTTTATTATCACTGTTTATTGTTACATAGGCGTGATGAAGGGCAAGGTTGTCCATTGTTTATTACAGTCCTCAAAATTTACACTCGCCTGCTCGCATTTTGCGAGTAAATTTTGAGGGCTGGCGAGGAAGGGCTGTCTGGGAGTGAGGGGGGGCGAGCACTGCCGGCCGGTGAGTCCTTTTCCCAGCGCTGACGGAGGGGAAGAGGGAGGACAGAGCCGGCCGGATGATATGAGTGCAGGGAACATCACTGGCGGCTGTGATTTCAATTGCCGTGTGTTCCCCGCACTCTCTTTCACACCCAGCCCCGCCCCCTGGTCCCGGGGAATTTGATAGACAGATCACCCGTCCAACCCGGGACGAGTGATGTGTATCAAAGTTCTCTGGCCAGGGGGCGGGGCTGTACGGAACGCCTAGCGGCGGGAACACACGGCAATTTAAATCAAAGCTGTTGCAGTAATGTCCCTCATATCATCATATCATCCGGCCAGCAATGCTCTTCTTCTCTGCTCCCCTTCATGATGGACACAGGTAGGCAGCATTGGTGTGACAGGGGTGAGGCTGCATTGGTGTAACAGGGGTGAGGCTGCATTGGTGTGACAGGGGTGAGGCTGCATTGGTGTGACAGGGGTGAGGCTGCATTGGTGTAACAGGGGTGAGGCTGCATTGGTGTAACAGGGGTGAGGCTGCATTGGTGTAACAGGGGTGAGGCTGCATTGGTGTAACAGGGATGAGGCTGCATTGGTGTAACAGGGGTGAGGCTGCATTGGTGTGACAGGGGTGAGGCTGCATTGGTGTAACAGGGGTGAGGCTGCATTTGTGTGACAGGGGTGAGGCTGCATTGGTGTAACAGGGGTGAGGCTGCATTGGTGTAACAGGGGTGAGGCTGCATTGGTGTAACAGGGGTGAGGCTGCATTGGTGTAACAGGGATGAGGCTGCATTGGTGTAACAGGGGTGAGGCTGCATTGGTGTGACAAGGGTGAGGCTGCATTGGTGTAACATGGGTGAGGCTGCATTGGTGTGACAGGCGTGAGGCTGCATTGGTGTGACAGGGGTGAGGCTGCATTGGTGTGACAGGGGTGAGGCTGCATTGGTGTGACAGGGGTGAGGCTGCATTGGTGTGACAGGGGTGAGGCTGCATTGGTGTGACAGGCGTGAGGCTGCATTGGTGTGACAGGGGTGAGGCTGCATTGGTGTGACAGGGGTGAGGCTGCATTGGTGTGACAGGGGTGAGGCTGCATTGGTGTGACAGGGGTGAGGCTGCATTGGTGTGACAGGGGTGAGGCTGCATTGGTGTGACAAGTGCGAGGCAAACATTTAAGGGCAATTTCATGATATCATTTATGAGGCTGTGTTTAGAAGTGGAATTAGGGGCGGGGCAGGGTAGAGGTTGGGCGGGGCAACTGGTGGCGAGTAACCCTTGAGGCCTGGCTAGTAGCTCAGGACTGGAAATTTTAAGCCCTGGTTTATTAGGTATGATTTTTCCTCAGTAAGGGCACTTGATGTGCTGCAAACATCTGCTTGGAGAACATGCGATTATTATTTGGTTTTCTTTTTTTTTATGTTATGTTATGTTATGTTCGTCTTGTTATTTTGTTGAATGAAGTGAACAGTACACACCTTAAGGCTTTCTTTAGATTTGCAGTAGGGGGCAGTGAAAACACATGGTTGCCCCACCGGGCAAAGGCGACCCATTCAAGTGAATGGTGCCACACTGCAACCACAGTGGCGTGGGCTTTTAGGGGTCAAACCGGATGGAGGTGAGGTGGCATAACACCTGCTCATTGCTTGTCAAACATCCTGTGAAAAGCTTTTCCTTGAATGACACAGAAGCAGCAGACGGGAAGTCGCCGGTACTACTGTCAGAACCAGTGTTGGTCATCCAACTTTAAAAAAGTAATTAGTTAAGTTACAAATTACTTCTCCCAAAAAGTAATTGCGTTAGTAACTCAGTTACTACATTGGAAAAGTAATTAGTTACGCAGCAAAGTAACTGACTTTTTTTTTAAATATTCTATACGTGTAACTAAGGGGCGGGTCTAGTATTACTGTAACCAAGGGGCGCATTTATTATTATTGTTATATATCGTGTAACCAAGGGGCTGCTCTATTATTACTCTAACCAAGGGGCAGAGCTGTTATAGCGTGTAAGCAAGGGGCCGGTCTATTATTATTATATTGTGTAAGGGGCGGATGGCTACAGAAGAGGGCGAATGTTAAAGTAATGGGCAGAGCTCGGTATATAACAATAATAATAAATGCGCCCCTTGGTTACAGTAATACTAGACCCGCCCCTTACTTACACGATACCCCTTGCAGAGTAGCACGAGCATCGGGAGCGTGCGGCATCGCCTCGTACAATTATATGTTAACTGCACCTGCGCGGTGTAGAGTTCACTCAGAGCTGTTTAGGTTCGGCAATTTTCGGAAGATCCGTAGTCCTTCGTACTGCGCAAGCCCTGCGCCTGCGCATTACAGGGGGTCCTTATCCGGCGGGGGAACTTTTTCGGCAGGACACCGGAATTACACTACTGTCATCTAGTGGCAGTAGATGTAATTGGGGTAACTAAGCCAAAGTAATGGGAACTGAGTTACCATGAGGGGACAAGTAATCAGTTAGATTACTAGTTACCCTCTAAAGTAACTGCGTTAGGTAACTCAGTTTATTTTAACTCAGTTACTTACATCACTGGTCAGAACGCAGCGCCACTTACTGTATGTAGCTAATGCTTCTACAGTTTATATGTAGCGCCACTCCCACTCCGCTGGAATATGACTGTCCCCAAAGGTTGCCCTGATCTTGCAAGCCTCCAGACACCTCTGAAACCCTGGGTTTGTACATACACTATAGTGTCATAAGCATTGGTCTGTAGGGTTCAATATTGAGTTGGCCCACCCTTTGCAGCTATAACAGCTTCAACTCTTCTGGGAAGGCCGTCCACAAGGTTTAGGAGTGTGTCTATGGGAATGTTTGACCATTCTTCCAGAAGAGCATTTGTGAGTTCAGGCACTGATGTTGGGCGAGAAGTTTCCACTTTAATACATCTAAAAGGTGTTCTATCGGGTTGAGGCCAGGACTATGCAGGCCAGGCAAGTTTCTCCACCCCAAACTCGCTCATCCATGTCTTTACAGATCTTGCTTTGTGCACTGGTCCAAATCATTTGGTGGAGGGGGGATTATGGTGTGGGGGGGGTTTGTCTTTCAGGGGTTGGGCTTGGCCCCTTAGTTCCAATGAAGGGAACTCTTAAGGCATCAGCATACCAAGACATTTTGGCCAATTTCATGCCCACAACTTTGTGGGAACAGTTTGGAGATGGCCCCTTCCTGTTCGAACATGACTGCGGATCAGTGTACAAATCAAGGTCCATAAAGACATGGATGAGCGAATTTGGGGTGGAGGAACTTGACAGTCCTGACCTCAACCCGATAGAACACCTTTGGGATGAATTAGAGTGGAGACTGCAAGCCAGGTCTTCTTGTCCAAGATCAGTGCCTGACCTCACAAATGCGCTCAAACATTCCCATAGACACTCCTAAACCTTGTGGACGGCCTTCCCAGAAGAGTTGAAGCTGTTATAGCTGCAAAGGGTGGGCCAACTCAATATTGAACTCTACGGACTAATGCCCCGTACACATGGTCGGACATTCCGACCACAAAATCCGTCTGATTTTTTCAGACGGATTTTGTACGAAACTTGTGTTGCATACACACGGTCGCACAAAGTTGTCGGAAAATTTGATCGTTCCGAACGCGGTGACGTACACCGTGTACGACGGGACTACATAGAGGCCAGTAGCCAATAGCTTTCTTTCCCAAATTTATTCTGAGCATGCGTGGCACTTTGTGCGTCGGAATTCTATACACCTGATCGGAAAAAGTCCGATCAGATTTTGTTGTCGGAAAATTTTAGATCCTACTCTCAAATTAGTAGCTGACAGGGGCACTGATGGAGGATGCTGACCCTGCCACCACATATACACTATATTACCAAAAGTATTGGGACCCCTGAATTTACACGCACATGAACATTAATGGCATCCCAGTTTTAGTCCGGAGGGTTCAATATTGGGTTGGCCCACCCTTTGCAGCTATAACAGCTTCAACTCTTCTGGGAAGGCCGTCCACAAGGTTTAGGAGTGTGTCTATGGGAAGGTTTGACCATTCTTCCGGAAGCGTATTTGATTTTTTAAGGGTCAAAAAAACATAAAAACAAGCCCGCTAGAGCCCACACACGATCAGATTTTCCGAAAACATAATCCGATCGGACTTTTCCCGTCTGAATTTCCGACCGTGTGTACGGGGCATTAGACTGGGATGCCATTAAAGTTCATGTGCGTGTAAAGGCAGGCGTCCCAATACTTTTGGTAATATAGTGTATATGCGGTGGCAGGGTCAGTGTCCTCCATCAGCAGAAGTCTTCAGTCTTCAGATGAAACGCGTCGGGTCTCCTAGCATTATTGCCTACTGTGTTTTTTATTTGATTTTATTTGAACAGCTCCATTCATTATATTTTACTTTTTTGTTGGACGCTTGTTCTTTTTATAATAAAAGTGAACCCTTGCATTTGGGTTTTACACGATGAGGAGTCCCTCTTTTGTTCTTTTCTCTCTATTCATGGTGAGTCCGACCGAGGAGCATTGATCCAACTACATCGATCTAGTTGCCATCCATTCGGTCGGTGAGTATCCGTTAAGGACCTCGAGAAGTTCCAGCCCACACTTCCAACTCTCAACAATTTATTCCACACTTTTGGCACCTGGAGGTAGCCATACAAGCCGTTTCCGACCTTCCACTTCTGGTGAGTTGGTCCACCACACATGGTAAGCGCTTATGATTTTTCCCTTCTGGTCGCATTGTTGCCCTTTGATGAGAGGATCCAACATCTGAACCATATTACCATCACTGTCTTGCTTTGCATCATTTGGACTTTATGAAATAGTTCATTTTATCTGAAATACAATTTGATGTTTTTGTGTGTTCACAAACCACCAATACCAGGACTGTTTACTGAGGTTCTTCAGAAAGAATTATCTTTATTACATGTTATCCACTGAATAAGTGTATTGCGGTGTATACTGATTGCTTACTGCCCCATGTGCTCACCAGTTAAGTGGCAGTTTTGATAGGAATTCAGATGATATGTGATTTATCTTGACATACCTATCTTGCCTTAGCCCCCTTGCTTTTCAGCATTTTGCATATACCATGCTCTCATTATCAGGGATATAACATTATTGGCCTAAGATACATCTTTACCTATTGCCAATGTAATTCCATGTATTTGACTATACAACACACCCAACACCATTGTCTTGAGACACGTCTTTATAGATTGATAGTCCACATAAGTTTGTTTACTTTAATTAGATAATCAGTTTTGTGATAATCTCACTAATTACCCACATATGGTGAGTGTGGACCACTTGGTAGTGTATCCACACCTTTGGTCTATCTAGCTTGGAGGTACATCACGCCCTCATTTATTTAGAGGACCTGATGCCCACCACCTATTTGACCTAAATTTGTTATTTTTATAACAACATTCTGAACAGTAAACTGGTGGTTGTTGATTTTCCCAGTCTACAACCATTACTGTACAGAGACATTTTTAGCGCTACACTGTTACACATCTTCATTTTTTCACAATTTTGTCATATTGTAGTGTTGGCAGCTTTTGCTTCGTTTACTTTTGGGCGCTGCTTTTTCTTTCTTTTTATTTGTCCTCCATCAGTGCCCCTGTCAGCTACTAATGTTCGGAAACTGGTGACAGATAACGTTGACACTGTGCAGCCAATCACAGTGCTGCAAGGCCCGGGAGCGTCTCCTATCACCCTATGGCCCATTTTTGGGTATAAATATTTATTTTTCACGCATTTCTTTCTCCTTCAAACAACGGCCACGGCAGCGCCGTTACATTTTTACAACTTTCCTACAGAATGTGCCATTTCCTTTCCATCATTTGCTACAGCCACGATCCTTCACAAAATTCACAGCGTGATCATTATTTGTTTTCATCTTTTTTTTTTTTCTTTCTTAATTTGCTCTGCGCTCCTCCATCTGGGGAGCAGCTGAGATGAAAATGCAATGAGAAGCGTCGTTTGCAAAAAAAATAAAAAATTCAGTTTGGAAAAATAATAAAAACAAAACAAATTGAAGCAATAACCGGGGCTCCCTACCTGTGATAGGTTCTATAAAAATAAAGAACGTATCACGATAAAAAAAAAAATATAGAACGGCGTGGTCATTGGATAATAAATCCACATTACATACCGTAAGAATAAATGGCTGTATTAAACCCCGGCAATGTTCCTTCATGGGGAGATCACGGTGTGAGGATGGCGCTTAAATGGAGGAAGGAATGAACACTTTGGTGGATATATTGTCAGTTTTTCTTCTTTTTTTTTCTGCAAACACAAACTTCCCTCCTTGTCACGCTGAAGTGTCTTCATAAAGGAAATATAGACACATGCGGAGCCTACTCAATGGCACAAAGAATTGTCACTCTGTCTGAATTGTTTCGACAATATGTTGTATACATAAACAATAATATAGACGTAGCGCTCATTCTCCATAGCTCACAAAAAAGCTTAACTAGTTAAGGACCGCGCCTATTTTTCAGACTGTTTACAAGTTTAAATAATTTTTTGTTTTTTATTTTATTTTTTTATTTTTGTTTCTCTTTTTTTTTTTTTGCTAGAAAATTACTTTACTTTACTTACTGTCTTACCTACTTTACTTACTTACTTTACTGTTGTCTTATTATTTCATTCAAAAAATAAGGACCCTTTATAGCGCTCATTCTCCATAGCTCACAAAAAAGCTTAACTAGTTAAGGACCGCGCCTAGTTTTCAGACTGTTTACAAGTTTAAATAATTTTTTGTTTTTTATTTTATTTTTTTATTTTTGTTTCTCTTTTTTTTTTTTTGCTAGAAAATTACTTTACTTTACTTACTGTCTTACCTACTTTACTTACTTACTTTACTGTTGTCTTATTATTTCATTCAAAAAATAAGGACCCTTTATAGCGCTCATTCTCCATAGCTCACAAAAAAGCTTAACTAGTTAAGGACCGCGCCTAGTTTTCAGACTGTTTACAAGTTTAAATAATTTTTTTTTGTTTTTTTATTTTATTTTTTATTTTTTATTTTTATTTCTCTTTTTTTTTTTGCTAGAAAATTACTTTACTTACTGTCTTACCTACTTTACTTACTTACTTTACTGTTGTCTTATTATTTCATTCAAAAAATAAGGACCTATATAGCGCTCATTCTCCATAGCTCACAAAAAAGCTTAACTAGTTAAGGACCGGGCCTAGTAATCAGACTCGGAGTTTACAAGTTTAACTACTTCCCACCCGGCCACTGTACATATACGGCCGGGTGGGAGCCATCTACTTCTGATAGGACGTTCCGGAACGTCCTTCAGAAGTAGCGGGATCGCCCGTGCAGCGGTGCGATCCCGATGCGCTCGTGTCACCCGGACACGGCGCATCTCGGATCGGCAGGAGGGCTCTGTGATTGGCCCTCCTGATCACATGACGGCCGTGTCCAATCACAGCCGTCATGTGAGGTAAGCAAACAGCCGGTTGCTAGGCAATCGGCTCTCCTCTCCTCACACGGAAGTCGCGCTGAGGAGAGGAGAGCGGATCGCTGCAGCCGGCTGGTGATCAGTGAGTATTAGCTGTTTTTTTTACAGCTTTTTACTCACTGATCACCAGTGTAGTGTCCCCACAGTAAAACACACATGTCCCCAAAACACACATGTCCCCAAATAATAAACACATGTCCCCAAATAATAAAAACACATGTCCCCAAATAATAAAAACACATGTCCCCCACATATGTCCCAGTAAAACACCATGTGCCAATGATTATCTGCACACATATGTCCGTGATCACCTGCACACATCTGTACATGATCATTTGCGTACATATGTCACGCGAACCAATTATTATACACTTATCGGAATTTTTTTTACAAAAAACATGTAGCGGAATACATTTTGGCTTAAATTTATGACAAAATTTGATTTTATTGGATTTCTTTTAAAAAAGAAAGGAGAAAATATTGTTTTTTTTTTCAAAATTTCTGCTATGTTTTCGCTTATTTCGCAAAAAATAAAAAAAGTCGTGAATAAATACCACCAAACTAAAGCTCTATTTGTGCGAACAAAATGATAAAAAATTCATTTGGGTACAGCATTGCATGACCGCGCAATTGTCATTGAAAGTGTGAGAGCGCTGAAAGCTGAAAATTAGTCTGGGAAGGAAGGGGGCGAAAGTGCCCAGTATTGTAGTGGTTAAATAATTTTTTTGTTTGTTTTTTATTTTATTTATTTATTTATTTTTTTTGTTTCTTTTTTTTTTTTTGCTAGAAAATTACTTTACTTTACTTACTGTCTTACTTACTTTACTTACTTAATTGTCTTATTAGTTCATTCAAAAAAGTGTATTTTTTTCCAAATAAAAATGCGCTTGTAAGACCGCTGCGCAAATACGGTGTGACATAAAGTATTGCAACAACCGCCATTTTATTCTCTAGGATGTTAGGAAATAGACACATGAAGAGCCTACTCAATGGCACAAAGAATTGTCTGAATTGTTTCGACAATATGTTGTATACATAAAAAAAAATATAGACATAGCGCTCATTCTCCATAGCTCACAAAAAAGCTTTACTAGTTACGGACCGTGCCTAGTTTTCAGACTCTGTGTTTACAAGTTTAAATAATTTTTTGGGGTTTTTATTTTATTTTTTTATTTTTGTTTCTTTTTTTTTTGCTAGAAAATTACTTTACTTTACTTACTTACTTTTACTGTTGTCTTATTAGTTCATTTAAAAAATAAGGACCGGGCCTATTTTTCAGACTCGGTGTTTACAAGTTTAAATAATTTTTTTTGTTTTTTATTTTATTTTTTTATTTTTTATTTTTGTTTCTTTTTATTTTTTTTGCTAGAAAATTACTTTACTTTACTTACTGTCTTACTTACTTTACTTACTTAATTGTCTTATTAGTTCATTCAAAAAAGTGTATTTTTTCCAGAAAAAAAATGCGCTTGTAAGACCGCTGCGCAAATACGGTGTGATATAAAGTATTGCAACGACCGCCATTTTATTCTCTAGGGCAGTGATGGCGAAACCTTGGCACCCCAGATGTTTTGGAACTACATTTCCCATGATGCTCCACTACACTGCAAAGTGCAAGAGCATCATGGAAAATGTAGTTCCAAAACATCTGGATTGCCAAGGTTCACCATCACTGCTCTAGGGTGTTAGAAAAAAAAAATATAATGTTTGGGGGAAACATTATATATATTTTTTGAACATCCTAGAGAATAAAATGGCGGTCATTGCAATACTTTATGTCACACCGTATTTGCCCAGCAGTCTTACAAGCGCATTTTTATTTGGAAAAAATACACTTTTTTTGAATGAAATAATAAGACATCAGTAAAGTAAGTAAGTAAAGTAATTTTCTAGCAAAAAAAAAAAAGAAACAAAAATAACAAAATAAAAACCCCAAAAAAATTATTTCAACTTGTAAACACTGAGTCTGAAAACTAGGCCTGGTCCTTAACTAGTTAAGCTTTTTTGTGAGCTATGGAGAATGAGCGCTACGTCTATATATTTTTTTTATGTATACAACATATTGTCGAAACAATTCAGACAATTCTTTGTGCCATTGAGTAGGCTCTGCATGTGTCTATATTTCCTAACATCCTAGAGAATAAAATGGCGGTCGTTGCAATACTTTATGTTACACTGTATTTGCGCAGCGGTCTTACAAGCGCATTTTTATTTGGAAAAAATACACTTTTTTGAATGAAATAATAAGACAACAGTAAAGTAAGTAAGTAAAGTAATTTTCTAGCAAAAAAAAAAAGAAGAAACAAAAATAAAAAAATAAAAAAATAAAATAAAAAACAAAAAAAAATTATTTAAACTTGTAAACACAGAGTCTGAAAAATAGGCGCGGTCCTTAACTAGTTAAGCTTTTTTGTGAGCTATGGAGAATGAGCGCTGTGTCTATATTTTTTTTTTATGTATACAACATATTGTCGAAACAATTCAGACAGAGTGACAATTCTTTGTGCCATTGAGTAGGCTCTGCATGTGTCTATATTTCCTAACATCCTAGACAATAAAATGGCGGTCGTTGCAATACTTTATGTCACACCGTATTTGCGCAGCGGTCTTACAAAAGCATTTTTATTTTGAAAAAAATACACTTTTTTGAATGCAATAATAAGACAACAGGTTAGTTACCCTAAGGCCCCTTTCACACCGGGGCGGTGAGCCGCGGTGATGGTAAAGCAGCGCTATATTTAGCGCTGCTTTACCGTCGTTTTCACCGCGGTTTTCGGCCGCTCGCGGTGCGGTTTTACCCCCCGCGAGCGGCCGAAAAAGGGTTAAACACCCCCCGCAGAGCGCCGCCGTAGCCGCGGTATTGCCGCGGTAACCGCGGTATTGCCGCGGTTTTACCGCGGTCTCCCATTGTAATCAATGGGAAGGAGCGGTATAGGAGCGGTGAACACACCGCTCCTATCCCGCTCCAAAGATGCTGCTAGCAGGACTTTTTTTGTCATCCTGCTAGCGCACCGCTCCAGTGTGAAAGCCCGCCGGCTTTCACACTGGAGTTAAAGGGGCAGGATTTTTTCATGCGGTGAACAGGCGCTATTTTTAGCGCTGCACCGCATGAAAAACGCCCCGGTGTGAAAGGGGCCTAAATGTATTTTTATTTTTTTTATATTGTGAAAGATAATGTTACACTGAGTAAATTGATACCCAACATGCCATGCTTCAAAATTGCGCCCGCTCGTGGAATGGCAACAAACTTTGACCCTTAGAAAATCTCCATTGGCGAGGTTTAAAAATGTCTCGCTTAAAAAAAAAAAAAATGTATTTATTTAATTTTTTATAAATAATATAATTTTTTATAAAAATTGTTACTTTTTATTTTTACACTGTCCTTTTAAAAAAAAATAAAAAATGGAGTCACTTTTATTCCGATTACATGAAATGTAAACATCCATTGTAATAGAAAAAAAGCACGACAGGTCCTCTTAAATGTGAAATCTGGGGTCAAAAAGACCTCAGATCTCACATTTACACTTAAATGCAATAAAAAAAAAAATATATATATATATATATTTTTTTTATATTGTGAAAGATAATGTTACATCAAGTAAATATATACCCAACATGTCACGCTTTAAAATTGCGCCCGCTCATGGAATGGCGACAAACTTTAAAAAACCTTAAAAAATCAAATACGCTTCCGGAAGAATGGTCAAACATTCCCATAGACACACTCCTAAACCTTGTGGACGTCCTTCCCAGAAGAGTTGAAGCTGTTATAGCTGCAAAGGGAAGGACAACTCAATATTGAACCTTACGGACTAAGACTGGGATGCCATTAAAGTTCATGTGCGTGTAAAGGCAGGTGTCCCAATACTTTTGGCAATATAGTGTATGTATGTCTAAACAGAGCTGAGGGGGGCATACATTGAAATCTTTGCTTTGGGTATTAGTGGACCATGTCTCAGCATTTTATGTTCAGTTCTAGAAGTTTCAGCCAACAACAGAAATATACAAAATCTGTAAAATATATAAAAAAAAAAAAAAAATAACATTGTAACGAAGCAAACCAAAGCTGCCAGTAAATATACTTTTGAAATATTCGGAGTCTTTAAATTTACATTTTGTCTGTTTGCAATTTTTTTTCCTGTACAAATTGCCTTCATTTCTTGTTTTCTTTCCTTAGCTGTTTTTTTATTTTTTTCTGAGGTTGGCAAATATTGAAATAAAATAAAATTGCTGAATTATTCAAACACGCTCGGTGCTGTGTGTGACTCCGAGAAGTTGAAGACTATTGTGTGTGATTTAACATCTAAACTTCGGCTAAAATATCGCTATTGTGAAGGTAATTTAGGGCGGTAATTTATGGCGCTCAGGAGTGGTGGGCCTGCGGAGTGTTCAGCGGTATTTTTTTGCAGTTATGATGTCTTTTTATTCTTGTGAATGTGCATCTGAATATATACTGTTTGTATGTCTACTTTTTCAAAATCAAAATAAATTAAAGAAAAACCTTTTCCAAACCTCAAAAGAATAACAATAAATAAAGCAATTACCTCCTAAACTCGTATGTCCCTCTATGTGATGAGTATCATGGCTTGTTATTGAGTATTATGGAGATCGGTGGTCTACAAACCACGGCCCCTAGCTTGGAATTATCCAGTCCTTGGGACACTATTCCTCCCACTGATACCAATGATGGGACTATTTCTCCCACTAATACCAATGATGGGGCACTATTCCTCCCACTAATACCAATGATGGGACACTATTCCTCCCACTAATACCAATGATGGGGTACTATTCCTCCCACTAATACCAATGATGGGACAATATTCCTCCCACTAATACCAATGATGGGACACTATTCCTCCCACTAATACCACTGATGGGACACTATTCCTCACACTAATACCAATGATGGGACACTATTCCTCCCACTAATACCACTGATGGGACACTATTCCTCACACTAATACCAATGATGGGACACTATTTCTCCCACTAATACCAATGATGGGACACTATTTCTCCCACTAATACCAATGATGGGGCATTATTCCTCCCACTAATACCAATGATGGGGCACTATTCCTCCCACTAATACCACTGATGGGACACTATTCCTCCCACTAATACCAATGATGGGACACTATTTCTCCCACTAATACCAATGATGGGGCACTATTCCTCCCACTAATACCAATGATAGGACACTATTTCTCCCACTAATACCACTGATGGGACACTATTCCTCCCACTAATACCAATGATGGGACACTATTCCTCCCACTGATATCAATGATGGGACACTATTCCTCCCACTAATACCAATGATGGGACACTATTCCTCCCACTAATACCAATGATGGGACACTATTCCTCACACTACAAAAATAAAAATCCCAGAGGTGATCAAATACCTCCAAAAGAAAGCTCTATTTGTGGTAAAAAAAAATTATAAAAATTTCATTTGGGTTCAGTGTTGTATGACCGCACAATTGTCATTCAAAGTTTGACAGCGCTAAAAGCTGAAAATTGGTCTGGGCAGGAGGGGGGCTTAGGTGCCCAGTAAGCAAGTGGTTAAACTCATTACTATTGTAATTCGGATGTATATATACATTTTTAAATGTGTTCGAATTTTAATTCGGAACGAAACGAACTGCATGCCATGAATACCGTGATCAGCACAGACAGTGGGACACAGGAACAGGCAGGATCAACCAGGTATATTACAACATATGAAGGGACAACATCAACAATGATAGGGTACTATTCCTCCCACTGACACCAGTGATGGGGCACTATTCATCCTACTGACACTAATGAAGGGGCAGTATTTCTTCCACTGACACCAATGATGGGGCACTATTTCTTCCACTGACACCAATGATGGGGCACCAGTTCTCCTCCTACTGACTACATGTGATTTTTAGTTACTCCCACTGATCACCAAGCCTGAGGCACTGGTTACTCCCACTGACTTTGGGGCATTTTTTGCACCCACTGGCCACATTCCAGCTCCCATAAAATCTGAAGAACAGTAAACTGGCCCCTTCTTTAGAAAGTTTGGAGACCCCTGGTCTAATCTCAAAGAATTGCATGTGTCTTCCCAGTTGAATAGGCATCATGCAACCTGGAAGACTGAGGACATCCAGGAGAGAGTCCAATGAAAGCTGCTATTTTATTTTTAAACCATCTGAAGGACCATCATGACATCACCACATGACCACCAAGCCTGAAGTATTGGTTACTTCCACTGATGTTGTGGCATTTTTTGCACCCACTGGCCACATTCCAGCTCCCCTAAAATCTGAAGAATAGTAAACTGGCTAGACATGTGCATTCGTTTTCGTCCGAATTTCAGGTATTTTCATTATCGTTTTTACAAACGATAACGAAAGTGCAGAATCCGAAAAACGAAAGATCCGACATAAACAAATGCTTTATTTTCGTTGTGACAACAGTTCGATATAGATAGGAGATTCGACACTGACAATAACAATCTGTGTCCATTTAACCTGTGGTCGAATGTGCCTAACCTTAACTCTATAAGTCCAAGATTATTCTACATAGAGAGAAAAGATTCGACGTAGAAAGGAAAGATTCGACGTAGAAAGGAAAGATTCGACGCAGAGAGGAAAGATTCGACGTAGAGAGGAAAGATTGCTGCTGGAATTGGGTGGAATTGCAGCTAAAGTATACAGAGTCGTACAGTTTAGCTGCTCCGTCGAATCTTCTTTGAACTTTCGACAGACACCATAAACCTTCAATGACAGATTCGACCTTAATTCATTTGGATTTTCGGACGAATGCAATTTTTAACGAAAAACGAAATAAATAAAAACGAATTTCGGGAGTAACTAAATAAATTAATTTTTCGGACGAAAACGAAATTCCAAAACGAAATATTTCAGTTTGCACATGTCTAAAACTGGCCCCTTCTTTAGAAAGTTTGGAGACCCCTGGTCTAATCTCAAAGAATGTCATGTGTCTTCCCGGTTGAATAGGCATCATGCAACCTGGAAGACTGAGGACATCCAGGAGAGAGTCCAATGAAAGCTGCTATTTTATTTTTAAACCATCTGAAGGACCGTCATGACATCACCACATGACCACCAACCCTGAAGTATTGGTTACTCCCACTGATGTGCCATTTTTTGCACCCACTGGCCACAGTCTAGCCCCCCTAAAAGCTGAAGAACAGTAAACTGGCCTCTTCTTTAGAAAGTTTGGAGACCCCTGGTCTAAATTCAAAGAATGCCATTTGTCTTCCCGGTTGAATAGGCATCATGAAACCTGGAAGACTGAGGACATCCAGGAGAGAGTCCATTGAAAGCTACTATTTTATTTTTAAACCATCTGAAGGACCGTCATGACATTACCACATGACCACCAAGCCTGGGGTATTGGTTACTCCCACTGATGTTGTAGCATTTTTGCACCCACTGGCCACAGTCCTGTCCCCCCTAAAATGTGAAGAACTGTAAACTGGCCTCTTCTTTAGAAGGTTTGGATAAACCCTGGTCTAACCTAAAAGAATGTAATTTGTCTTCCTGGTTGAATAGGCATATTGCAACCTGGAAGACTGAGGACATCCAGGATAGACATGTGCAATTCGTTTAGTTACGAATTTGTTTTCCATTCAAATTCGTTACATTAGTTAATTCATAATCGTACGAATGAACAAATGGTTTACTAAAAATTCTAACGAAAAACGAACTATCGAAAAGAACGAATATGAAAAACAACGAAAATACTAAATAATTCAATTAGAAACAACGAAACTACGAAAGAATGAAAATCCGAAAAACGAAAACAGAAACAACGAAAATACCGAACAAAGATTCAAAAATAACGAAAATCAAAATGAACGAAAAATCGAAATGACGAATATTCGGAAAAAGGGAAATCAAAACAACGAAAATACGAAATAACGAAAATTCTGCTGATCGAGAATTCGAAACAACGAATGTTAGTTCTGATTCTGAAATATTCCAGATAGGGTGTGGTTGGGTCGGAGGCTCTGTGTTTTGGTGGATTTTTGAGTTAAGTTCTGACTTGTGAGAGAGAAATTCTTTGTTTCTTAAACATATAAATAGCATACACATTACATAAAATTATGAATTATGCTCCGATTACGAATCTACGAAAACAATGTTACGAAAGTACGAATAAATCAATCTCACGAAAGTACGAATGTAATTAAATCTACGAAAATATGAATTTTGAAAATATAGCTCTTCCGAAAATACGAATGCGTCCGAATACAAAATATAACGAAAATACGAATTTCGAATAAACGAAAATTAGACTAACGGAAAAACGAATCAACGAAAAAAATAACTCTTATGAAAATACGAACGAGTCTGAATACGAACACCGACGACTTACGAAATTACGAATCGTTAGGAATCAACGGAAACGAACAGAAACAAAACTAAACACATTTTTCTATTGTGCACATGTCTAATCCAGGAGAGAGTCCATTGAAAGCTGCTATTTTATATTTAAACTATCTGAAGGACCGTCATCACATCACCACATGACCACCAAGCCTGGGGTATTGGTTACTCCCACTGATGTTGGGGCATATTTTGCACCCACTGGCCAGATTCCAGCCCCCCTAAAATCTACAGAACAGTAAACTGGCCCCTTTTTTTGAAAGTTTGGAGACCCCTGGTCTAATCTCAAAGAATGTCATGTGTCTTCCTGGTTGAATAGGCATCATGAAACATGGAAGACTGAGGACATCCAGGAGAGAGTCCAATGAAAGCTACTATTTTATATTTAAACCATCTGAAGGACCGTCATGACATCACCACATGACCACCAAGCCTGGGGTATTGGTTACTTCCACTGATGTTGTGGCATTTTTTGCACCCACTGGCCACAGTCCCTAAAATCTGAAGAACAGTAAACTGGCCCCTTCTTTAGAAAGTTTTGAGACCCCTGGTCTAATCTAAAAGAATGTCATATGTCTTCCGGGTTGAATAGGCATCAAGCAACCTGGAAGACTGAGGACATCCAGGAGAGAGTCCAGCCCCCCTAAAATCTGAAGAACGGTAAACTGGCCCCTTCTTTGGAAAGTTTGGAGACCCCTGGTCTAATCTCAAAGAATGTCATTTGTCTTCCCAGTTGAATAGGCATCATGCAACCTGGAAGACTGAGGACATCCAGGAGAAAGTCCATTGAAAGCTGCTATTTTATTTTTAAACCATCTGAAGGACCATCATGACATTACCACATGACCACCAAGCCTGAAGTATTGGTTACTCCCACTGATGTTGTGCCATTTTTTGCATCCACTGGCCACATTCCAGCTCAACTAAGATCTGAAGAATAGTAAACTGGCCCCTTCTTTATAAAGTTTGGAGACCCCTGGTCTAATCTCAAAGAATGTAATTTGTCTTCCTGGTTGAATAGGCATCATGCAACCTGGAAGACTGAGGACATCCAGGAGAGGGTCCAATGAAAGCTACTATTTTATATTTAAACCATCTGAAGGACCATCATGACATCACGACATGACCACCAAGCCTGAGGTATTGGTTACTCCCAATGATGTTGTGGCATTTTTTGCACCCACTGACCACAGTCCAGCCCCCCTAAAAGCTGAAGAACAGTAAACTGGCCCCTTCTTTAGAAAGTTTGGAGACCCCTGGTCTAATCTCAAAGAATGTCATATGTCTTCCGGGTTGAATAGGCATCAAGCAACCTGGAAGACTGGGGACATCCAGGAGAGAATCCATTGAAAGATGCTTTTTTTTTTAATTAAACCATCTGAAGGACCGTTGTGACATCACCACATGACCACCAAGCCTGGGGTATTGGTTACTTCCACTGATGTTGTGGCATTTTTTGCACCCACTGGCCACAGTCCAGCCCCCATAATATCTGAAGAACAATAAACTGGCCCCTTCTTTATAAAGTTTGGAGACCCCTGGTCTAAATTCAAAGAATGCCATTTGTCTTCCCGGTTGAATAGGCATCATGCAACCTGGAAGACTGAGGACATTCAGGAGAGAGTCCAATGAAAGCTACTATTTTATTTTTAAACCATCTGAAGGACCGTCATGACATCACCACATGACCACCAAGCCTGGGGTATTGGTTACTCCCACTGATGTTGTAGCATTTTTGCACCCACTGGCCACATTCCAGCCCCCCTAAAATCTGAAGAACAGTAAACTGGCCCCTTCTTTAGAAGGTTTGGAGACCCCTGGTCTAATCTCAAAGAATGTAATTTGTCTTCCCGGTTGAATAGGCATCATGCAACCTGGAAGACTGAGGACATCCAGGAGAAAGTCAATTGAAAGCTACTATTTTGTATTTGAACCACCTGAAGAACCATCATGACATTACCACATGACCACCAAGCCTGAGGTATTGGCTACTCCCACTGATGTTGTGGCATTTTTTGCACCCACTGGCCACATTCCCTAAAATCTGAAGAACAGTAAACTGGCCCCTTCTTTAGAAAGTTTGGAGACCTGTGGTCTAATCTCAAAGAATGTAATTTTGTCTTCCCGGTTGAATAGGCATCATGCAATCTGGAAGACTGAGGACATCCAAGAGAGAGTCCAATCCCGCTAAAATCTGAAGAACGGTAAACTGGCCCCTTCTTTGGAAAGTATGGAGACCCCTGGTCTAATCTCAAAGAATGTAATTTGTCTTCCCGGTTGAATAGGCATCATGCAACCTGGAAGACTGAGGACATCCAGGAGAGAGTCCAATGAAAGCTGCTATTTTATATTTAAACCATCTAAAGGACCGTTGTGACATCACCACATGACCACCAAGCCTGGGGTATTGGTTACTCCCACTGATGTTGTGGCATTTTTGCACCCACTGGCCACAGTCCAGCCCCCCTAAAATCTGAAGAACAGTAAACTGGCCCCTTCTTTAGAAAGTTTGGAGACCCCTGGTCTAATCTCAAAGAATGTCATGTGTCTTCCTGGTTGAATAGGCATCATGAAACCTGGAAGACTGAGGACATCCAGGAGAGGGTCCAATGAAAGCTGCAATTTTATTTTTAAACCATCTGAAGGACCATCATGACATTACCACATGGCCCCTTCTTTAGAAAGTTTGGAGACCCCTGATCTAATCTCAAAGAATGTCATGTGTCTTCCCGGTTAAATAGGCATCATGCAATATGCTGGAAGACTGAGGACATTGAGGAGAGAGTCCAATGAAAGCTATTTTATTTTTAAACCATCTGAAGGACCGTCATGACATCATCACATGACCACCAAGCCTGGGGTATTGGTTACTTCCACTGATGTTGTGGCATTTTTGCACCCAATCGCCACATTCCAGCCCCCCTAAAAGCTGAAGAACAGTAAACTGGTCCCTTCTTCATAAAGTTTGGAGACCCCTGGTCTAATCTCAAAGAATGTCATTTGTCTTCCCGGTTGAATAGGCATCATGAAACCTGGAAGACTGAGGACATCCAGGAGAAAGTCCATTGAAAGCTACTATTTTGTATTTGAACCATCTGAAGGACCATCATGACATCACCACATGACCACCAAGCCTGAGGTATTGGCTACTCCCACTGATGTTGTGGCATTTTTTGCACCCACTGGCCACATTCCCTAAAATCTGAAGAACAGTAAACTGGCCCCTTCTTTAGAAACTTTTGAGACCCCTGGTCTAATCTCAAAGAATGTCATGTGTCTTCCGGGTTGAATAGGCATCATGAAACCTGGAAGACTGAGGACATCCAGGAGAGAGTCCACTCCCCCTAAAATCTTAAGAACGGTGAACTGGCCCCTTCTTTGGAAAGTTTGGAGACCCCTGGTCTAATCTCAAAGAATGTCATGTGTCTTCCCGGTTGAATAGGCATCACGCAACCTGGAAGACTGAGGAAATCCAGGAGAGAGTCCAATGAAAGCTGCTATTTTATTTTTAAACCATCTGAAGGACCATCATGACATTACCACATGACCACCAAGCCTGGGCTATTGGTTACTCCCACTGATGTTGGGGCATATTTTGCACCCACTGGCCACAATCCAGCCCCCCTAAAAGCGGAAGAACAGTAAACTGGCCCCTTCTTTAGGAAGTTTGGAGACCCCTGGTCTAATCTCAAAGAATGTCATGTGTCTTCTCGGTTGAATAGGCATCATGAAACCTGGAAGACTGAGGACATCCAGGAGAGAGTCCACCCCCCCTAAAATCTGAAGAACGGTAAACTGGCCCCTTCTTTAGAAGGTTTGGAGACCCCTGGTCTAATCTCAAAGAATGTCATGTGTCTTCCTGGTTGAATAGGCATCATGCAACCTGGAAGACTGAGGACATCCAGGAGAGAGTCCAATGAAAGCTACTATTTTATATTTAAACCATCTGAAGGACCGTCATGACATGACCACCAAGCCTGAGGTATTGGTTACTCCCACTGATGTTGTGGCATTTTTCCACCCACTGGCCACAGTCCAGCCCCCCTAAAATCTGAAGAACGGTAAACTGGCCCCTTCTTTAGAAAGTTTGGAGACCCCTGGTCTAATCTCAAAGAATGTAATTTTGTCTTCCCGGTTGAATAGGCATCATGCAACCTGGAAGACTGAGGACATCCAGGAGAGAGTCCAGCCCCCCTAAAATCTGAAGAACGGTAAACTGGCCCCTTCTTTGGAAAGTTTGGAGACCCCTGGTCTAATCTCAAAGAATGTCATGTGTCTTCCCGGTTGAATAGGCATCATGCAACCTGGAAGACTGAGGACATCCAGGAGAGGGTCCAATGAAAGCTACTATTTTATTTTTAAACCATCTGAAGGACCATCATGACATTACCACATGACCACCAATTCTGGGGTATTGGTTACTTCCACTGATGTTGTGGCATTTTTGCACCCACTGGCCACATTCCAGCCCCCCCTAAAAGCTGAAGAACAGTAAACTGGCCCCTTCTTTAGAAAGTTTGGAGACCCCTGGTCTAATCTCAAAGAATGTCATATGTCTTCCGGGTTGAATAGGCATCATGCCACCTGGAAGACTGAGGACATCCAGGAGAGGGTCCAATGAAAGCTACTATTTTATATTTAAACCATCTGAAGGACCGTCATGACATCACTCGGTGTTGAGGAGCGATAACCTCTCTAGAAGCAGCACAAAAATGTGCAAACCACTGAATGCCTACCTTCACCCAGAAACAATACTTCACCACCCCATTGTGTGACTCAGCTGAATACAAAACATCAGCGCGTGTCAAGTGCCAACAGACTCTCGTCATGTAATTTCCTTGAGTGCTATGAGACAGCACTGGTAATTAAACATTTCCTATTGTTTGCAGAAACACCAGCATTTTCCCAGAAAACCACGAGGCCAATGACGGACTCATTTATCACCAAGACCGTTGGAACCCAGAAAAAAATAGAAAAAAAAAAGAACCCTCAGAACTGCTGATGTAACCTTTTTTTCTTTTTCAATGCTTTTCACATTTCTTAGCAGTGAAAAAAAAAGTTGACGGTGAAATGTTTGCCATTGTCTGGACACTTGGCGCGCAATCAATAAACCGATAAATAGCTTTCAAGCAGAAGGGTTCTACAGTTAAATGTACCTGGTGTTGTTCCATAAGGCACCTTGCTAACATGAAAGTGTTTACTGTATCATCCAGCTTCGCTAGAATGAAGTCAAAATGTTCAGCCAACCGTAACGGGAGATGGCTCGCTTCGAGAGGCTTGTCCACGGAGGTCAGAAAGTGCTTTCTGAAAATACTCCGCCGCAATGTACCCAGCTACTGGCGGTAACAAAGGGATTTTTTTTACGCGATTATTTATTTTTTATTTTTCCGGACGATGAGATAGCTGGATGTAAGCTACATTAAAGAAAAGCTCGTCTTTGTGTGGCGCAATGAAGGTGGTGGCGGGAGGGGGGAGGGGTATTGTCAGGTTAACACCTAACTACAGCCAAAATCTTTTATTTACCGTATTTATCGTCGTATAACACACACTTTTTCCCCCTTAAAATCGGGGGAAAGTCGTGGGTACGCCGATCCCCACTGCCTGTGAGCCGAAAAGAGCGTGCAGTGCTGAAAAATAGCGAGCGCCACCGAAAAAGACCCAGCCGAGTGCTCGGCTCCGCTCGCAGTCCTGCCTCCCTGTTGTTTCTGGAGCGAGCGCTGCCGAAAAAGACCAAGCTCACTGTACTGTGTACTCGGCTCGGCTCGGCTCGCAGTCCTGCCCAGACTGGGTGGGACTGCGAGACAAGCCGAGATGAGTACAGCCGAGTACACAGGCTCGGTCTATCTCGGCGGCGGGAAATGTAAACGTGGGCAAGGCTGCAAACGGCGCTGGGCAAGCTGCAAATGACACTGGGCAAGCTGCAAATGACACTGGGCAAGCTGCAAACGGCGCTGGGCAAGCTGCAAATGACACTGGGCAAGCTGCAAATGACACTGGGCAAGTTGCAAATGACACTGGGCAAGGCTGCAAACGGCGCTGGGCAAGCTGCAAATTACGCTGGGCAAGCTGTAAACGGCGCTGGGCAAGCTACAAATGACACTGGGCAAGCTGTAAACGGCACTGGGCAAGCTGCAAATGACGCTGGGCAAACTGCAAATGACACTGGGCAAGGCTGCAAACGGCGCTGGGCAAGCTGCAAATGACACTGGGCAAGCTGCAAATGACATTGGGCAAGGCTGCAAATGGCACTGGGCAAGCTGCAAATGATGCTGGGCAAGCTGCAAATGACGCTGGGCAAGGCTGCAAACGGCGCTGGGCAAGCTGCAAATGACACTGGGCAAGCTGCAAATGACACTGGGCAAGCTGCAAATGACACTGGGCAAGGCTGCAAATGACACTGGGCAAGGCTGCAAATGACACTGGGCAAGCTTCAAACGGCGCTGGGCAAGCTGCAAATGACACTGGGCAAGCTGCAAATGACACTGGGCAAGCTGCAAACGGCGCTGGGCAAGCTGCAAATGACACTGGGCAAGCTGCAAATGACACTGGGCAAGTTGCAAATGACACTGGGCAAGGCTGCAAACGGCGCTGGGCAAGCTGCAAATTACGCTGGGCAAGCTGTAAACGGCGCTGGGCAAGCTGCAAATGACACTGGGCAAGCTGTAAATGGCACTGGGCAAGCTGCAAATGACGCTGGGCAAACTGCAAATGACACTGGGCAAGCTGCAAATGACACTGGGCAAGGCTGCAAATGACACTGGGCAAGGCTGCAAACGGCGCTGGGCAAGCTGCAAATGATGCTGGGCAAACTGCAAATGACACTGGGCAAGCTGCAAATGACACTGGGCAAGGCTGCAAACGGCGCTGGGCAAGCTGCAAATGATGCTGGGCAAGCTGCAAATGACACTGGGCAAGGCTGCAAACGGCGCTGGGCAAGCTGCAAATGATGCTGGGCAAGCTGCAAATGATGCTGGGCAAACTGCAAATGACACTGGGCAAGGCTGCAAATGACGCTGGGCAAGCTGCAAATGATGCTGGGCAAACTGCAAATGACGCTGGGCAAGGCTGCAAACGGCGCTGGGCAAGGCTGCAAATGGCGCTGGGCAAGGCTGCAAATGATGCTGGGCAAGGCTGTAAATGGACACTGATCATTCGGCAATGATGGACAAGGCTGCAGATGGACACTGATAAGGCTGCATTGATGGGCATTTAAATGTAAGTTTTTTTTTCCTTAAACTTCCCTCCTAAAACTTTTTTTCCTTAAAATGCTCCTAAACTTGGGGTGCGTGTTATACGCCGATAAATACGGTAATTTTATAAATGACCATTTCTTTGCGTTTTTCATTTTTATGATTGCTAAGTTAGTAGATCACTGGACCCAAAACAGGAGGAATAAGACCTTATAAACACTTGACCTCTGGAAAGGTTTTACCCCCTTCATGACCAGGTGCGTTTTTTTTGTTTTGCTATTTTTTGTTGCTTTAACTGGCAATTGCTCAGTCATGCAACATTGTACCCAAATTACAATTATAAAAAAAATTCAAACAAATTGAGCTTTCTTTTGGTGGTATTTGATCACCTCTTTTATTCCAAAAGCTTTATTTGAAATATACCAATGCAACCAAATGCACACATGGTGGAAATATAAATAAAGTTACCGTATATACTTGAGTATAGGCCGTCGCGAATATAAGCCGAGGCCCCTAATTTACCACAAAAAAAATGGGAAAAGTTATTGACTCGTGTATAAGCCGAGGGTGAAAAATGGAGCAGCTACTGTAAGTGGAAAAGAGGGTCAGCAAATGCCCATCTGCAGCTGCATGTCCCCTGTGTCCTGTACAAACCCCCCCTGTGTCCCCATTGCAGCCTACCTGTGCCGATCGATCTGCCTCCCGCCGATCTGCCACCTGTGTCCACCAGTCTTAAGCCCCATACACACGGTCGGACTTTTTCATGGATTCTGTCCGATCGGACAAGGTTGTTGAAAAATCAGACCGTGTGTATGCACCATCGGACAGTGTACGTCGGTTTGACCGACGGACAAAGTCTTATCTCCTGCTGGAAATCTTTGCCGTCAACACGGTCCGATCACACCAAATCCGATCGTGTGTACGGTTGTCCGACCGGACAAAGTGCCACGCATGCTCAGATCACATTACAAGACCAAAGCTATTGGCTACTAGCCTCTACGTAGTCCCGTCGTAGGCAACAAACGTCACCACGTTCAGAATGATCGGATTTTCCGACAACTTTGTCCGACCGTGTGTACGCAAAACCAACATCGGACAAAGTATGACGGACCTGGTCCGCGGATTGTCCGACCGTGTGTATGGGGCTTTAGAAGCGATCGTTAATGCCTCCTGTGCCGATCGCTGGATGTCCTGTGTCCCCCCATTGCTGATCCTGGCGATCAGCGTGTAAGGCGCCATTACAAATTTAAAAGCCGCGCCTCCTCCTCCTCCTCGTCCGTGATAGGAGGAACACTCGGTTTTCCGAGCAGTCAGTGTGCAGTGTTCCGCCTATCACGGACATCCTCTCATCCTCGTCCATGAGATGAGAATGACAGGACGTCCGTGATAGGCGGAACACTGCACACTGACTTACTGCTGGGAAAATTAGTGTCCGCCTATCACGGACGGGCGGGAGGAGGCGGCGCGGCTTTTGAACACTGCCTGCTGTCTGCATGACACGCTGTTCATGTAGGCAGACGGCAATGACTCGAGTATAAGCCGAGGGGGGGGAATTTCAGCCCTAAAAAAAGGGCTGAAAATCTTGGCTTATACTCGAGTATATACGGTATATACACTATATTACCAAAAGTATTTGGACGCCTGCCTTTATACGCACATGAACTTCAACCACTTGATGTCCGGGCCATAGCCGAAGGGCGGCTACAACGCGGACCTCAATTTCCGGGAGGCCGTCATAGGACGTCCTCCCCTGTACACGCTCCCTGCAGGGAGCGCAATGTGATCATCGAGTCCCTGAGACTGAGGTCCCGGCCCCTTACCATGGGATCAGCTGTCAGCCAATGACAGCTGATCACATGATGTAAACAAAAGCTCGGTAATCGTTTTCTTTTTCTGTTCACGCTAACAGCGTGAGCAGAAAAAAAAGCCGATCACCGACTTATTTTTAAGGGATATCGGTCCCGAAGAGGAAGCAACACAGGCACCTCATCCATGGAAATCAGTACCCCCTGCCAGTGCCACCTGTTATTGCCACCTGCCAGTGCCCACAAGTGCCACCTATCAATGCTCACCAGTGGTGCCAATCAGTGCCACCTATCAGTGTACGCAATCAGTGCCCATTATTGCCAACCATTAGTGCCCATCCCTGCCAGTCATCAGTGTCCATCACTGCCACCTATTGGTGCCCATCACTGTCGCCTCATCAGCGTACATCAATGACGGAGAAAAATTACCTGTTTGCAAAATTGTATGACAAAATATAAAAACAAAATATATTGTTTTTAAAAAATTCGGCCTTTTTCAATTTTTTTTTTTAACAAAAAATAAAAACCGCAGAGGTGATCAAATACCACCAAGAAAGCTCTATTTGTGTGGAAAAAAATGATAAAAATGTAATTTGGGTACAGTGTTGTATGACCGCGCAATTGTCATTCAAAGTGCATCAGCGCTGAAAGCTGAAAATTGGTCTGGACAGGAGGGGGGTTTAAGTGCCCAGTAAGCAAGTGGTTAATGGCATCCCTGTCTAAGGCCGTGTACACACGGTCGGACTTTCCGACGGCAAATGTGCGATCGGAGCTTGTTGTCGGAAATTTCCGACCATGCGTAGGCTCCATCGGACAGTTTCCATCGGAATTTCCGTCGCACAAAATTTGAGATCTGGTTCTCAAATTTTCTGACAACTAAACCCGTTTGCGTAATTTCCGATCGTGTGTACACAATTCCGACGCACAAAGTGCCACAAATGCTCGGAAACCAAGCAGAAGAGCAGCGCTGGCTATTGAACTTCATTTTTCTCGGCTCGTCGTACGCGTTGTACGTCACCGCGTTCTTGGCGTTCAGAATTTCCGACCAACTTTGTGTGACCGTGTTTATGCAAGACAGGTTTGAGCCAACATCTGTCGGAAAAAGTCCCATGGATTTTGTTGTCGGAATGTGCGATCGTGTGTATGCGGCATTAGTCTGCAGGGTTCAATATTGGGTTGGCCCACACTTTGCAGCTATAACAGCTTCAACTCTTCTGGGAAGGCGTCCACAAGGTTTAGGAGTGTGTCTATGGGAATGTTTGACCATTCTTCCATTAGCGCATTTGTGAGGTCAGGCACTGATGTTGGAGAGGAGGCCTGGCTCGCAGTCTCTGCATTAATTCATCCCAAAGGTGTTCTATCGGGTTGAGGTCAGGACTCTGTGCAGGCCAGTCAAGTTCCTCCACCCCAAGCTCACTCATCCAGGTCTTTATGGACCTTACTTTGTACACTGGTGTGCAGTCATGTTGGAACAGGAAGGGACCGTCCCCAAACTGTTCCCACAAAGTTGGGAGCATGAAATTGTCCAAAATGTCTTGGTATGCTGACGCCTTAAGATTTCCCTTCACTGGAACTAAGGGGCCAAGCCCAACCCCTGAAGAACAACCCCACACCTTAATCCCCCCTCCACTAAATGATTTGGACCAGTGCACAAAGCAAGGTCACCTGCCCCTCACCGGCCCCTTACCATGTGATCAGCTGTCAGTCAATGACAGCTGATCATGTGATGTAAACAGAAGCCGATTACCGGCATGTGTAAACGGGACATTGGTCCCACACATGGAGAGCCACTGCTGCCTCATCAGTGCCCACCAGTGCCACCTACCAGTGCCCACCAGTGCCACCTATTAGTGCCCACCAGTGCCACCTATCAGAACCCAGCAGTGCCACCTAACAGTGCTGCCTATCAGTTTCACCTACCAGTGCCTACCAGTGCCCATCACTGCCCCCTATCAGTGCCACCTAATAGTGCCCATCAGTGCCACCTATAAGTGCAGCCTCATCAGTTCCTTCTGATTAGTGCCCACCAGTGCCACCTCATCTGTGCCCATCAGTGCCACCTATCAGTGTCCATCAGTGCCATCTTATCAGTGCAGCCTATCAGTGCAGCCTCATCAGCACACATCAATGATGAAAATTTACCTGAGAAAAATTACCTGTTTGCAAAATTTTACAACAAACTATGAAAACTGTTCAGTGGTGAAATACCACCAAAAGAAAGCTCTATTTTGTAAAAAAATTTTTTTTTGGGGGATACAGTGTTGTATGACCGCGCAATTGTCATTCAAATTGTGATAGCGCTGAAAGCTGAAAAATTGGCTCGGAAAAATTGTCCTGGGGAGGAAGGGGGTTTAAGTGCCCAGTAAGTAAGTGGTTAAAAGAGAATCGTTCGATCTGGTATTGTATGAAAAAAATGTCATGCTTGTTAATTTTCGCATGAATTGTCGCGATCGGCTCCCGAAAAAGCTGTGTACTTTTCATATGATTTTCCGATCGTGTGTACGGGAAATAACAGTTCTATGCCTTGATTTCAGTTCTGAAGGGTAACTGAAAGCAGGGAACAAACACACAGATCTCTGTGCTGTGATTGGCCACAGCCAACCAGCAGGTATACAGCCCAAATCATTGGCTGTATTCTGCTGACAAACTCGTGCTGTGTCCAAGTTCTAAACCAGGAAGTTGACGGGGGGGGGGGGGGGGGCAGTTGGGAGCCACCCACCAGCGGTATAGAACCAGTCAAGCGGTGAATCCAAATTTTAGCAAGCCAAGGTGTCCCAAGTGTCCCAGAAGATGTCTAAAAAAAATTTGAAAAGGACGAGAGCGCCAAAGTTACAATGCGAGTCCTTTAAATCTTGATTGAACGTGACTGTTCATGTTCACAAAAAAGCCAATGTATGTTGGGGGGGGGGGGGGGCATTGTCAGTGTCAGGGCTGGGCTCAGCCCTTCCTTCTCTGAGCTGGCCCCTCAGCTGTCAGCTAATTTCCAACTCCTATCTCTCCACAGTTACTCAGCTGTTGATGATATCCTGCTCGTCAGTCCTGCCTGCTTAAGCCGTCCAGTCCAAAGGATCTCTGCCTTTGCCTTGGTCAACATCACAGAGACATTCTCCTGCGTTCCTGTTTAAAGACTTCTTTTGCTGACATCCCTTTGGGCTCCAGATCCTGCTTGCTGTTCCACTACATTGATCCCTGACTTCTGGCTTGGCTGACTATCCATTCCGGTTACTGAACTTTGGCTAAGTTTTGACTACGTTTGTTCTTTTTATTTTTATTATTAAACAAGTGTGATTTAACTGTACTTCTGTCTCTGTCTGATTTCATGGTCTCTGACAGTAAGATGGCCTAGCACATAACATAAAGAACATCTTAAATAATAAATAGTCATGGTATGCATAGGGTTCTATGTAAAAAAAAAATGAAAAATTGCTGTACAAATATATCAATCATTCACACAAAAGACAAGAAGAAAAGAACCCTCTGCTGTCTGGTAGCTTCACATGGATTCCAATTTATTGAAGCCAACAGTCACTATGAAGTCCTTACCCTGGGGACCTCCCTGCTAACGTGTCTTATACGTAAGAACTTACTCATAGATGCAGTGAGCAGAAAGGGAGCAGCTTGGCTTGGAGCGGAGAAGATTGCCTTATGCAATTATTCACACAAAGCTTTGCTTTAACCCCTTCATCCCCAGAAGGATTTACCCCCTTAACGACCAGGCCATTTTTTGCGCAGCCGAGCCAACCTGCTGCAGTATAACTGGGGCGGCCGGTCAACAAGCGGTTAAGAGCAGGAATAGGCACGGACCAAGGCTGTGGCGGACATTTTCCAAAATGCAGACCTTAGTGAAGGACACCAAGGTACATTTCAAATTAAAACCATCAAAAAACACTCTGTCTACTAGCAGGGCCCCCATAGATCCCCCTTAGAGCAGGCCAGGGTCCCAATACATCCCCCTTTAGTCTTAGCTTTTCACCTATATTCCCCGTGCTACCAGGTTTTCCTGCACCTCCAAGTACTGCAGGCTCTCCCTGCAAAGAATATATATATATATTTAGCCAACATAAACCCCTTTAGGCTGCTTTCACACCTGAGCGGTGCGGGGCGGCGACGGTAAAGCAGCGCTATATTTAGCGCTGCTTACCATCGCTTTACCCGCGGTATGCGGCCGCTAGCGGGGTGGTTTTAACCCCCGCTAGCGGCCGCAAAAGGGTTAAAAACCTCCGCAAACCGCCGCTGCAGCGGCGGTTTTGCGGGCGGTATCCCCGCGGTTTCCCATTGATTTCAATGGGAACGAGCGGTATAGGAGCGGTAAATACACCGCTCCTACACCGCTCCAAAGATGCAGCTAGCAGGACTTTTTTTACCGTCCTGCTAGCGCACCGCTCCAGTGTGAAAGCCCGCCGGCTTTCACACTGGAGTGAATGGGGTCGGTTTTTTCAGGCGGTGTACAGGCGCTATTTTTAGCGCTGTACCGCCTGAAAACCGCCCCAGTGTGAAAGGGGCCTTAGAGCAGGCCAGGGTCCCCATAGATCCCCCTTTAGAGCAGAGTCCCCATAACCCCTTTAGAGCGGGCCAGGACAGCAGGTCCCCTATAGAATAGATCCTCTTTGGTCTTCTTATGCCGCGTACACACGAAGGGACTATCCCGCGGGATTATCCGCTGGACTCAAGTCCAGCGGACAATCCCCTCGTGTGTGGGCGCCGGCGGACTTTTTGGCACCAAAAGTCCGGCGGACTAGGTTTTAAGTTTTGTTTTAAAATTATCCGCTGGACTTGGCAGTCCGGCGGACAATCCCGCGGTTAGTAGGCTAGTCCGCCGGACTTTTGAAATGAACGGACTTGCCACTCATCGGAAGGCAGTGAATGCCGCCGCGCTAGCCCCATCACCTGGCATGGATTTAAAAATGATAAAACGGCGTGGGGGGTACCCCCCAAATCCATCTCAGACCCTTATCCGAGCACGCAGCCCGGCAGGCCAGGAAAGGGGTGGGGACGAGCGAGCGCCCCCCCCTCCTGAGCCGTACCAGGCCGCGTGCCCTCAACATGGGGGGTGCCCAGGGGAAAGGGGGGCCTTGCGCCTTCGGGGGTCTTCCGGGGTCTTCCGGGGTCTCTTCTGTTCTTGCCGCGGTCGTCGTTTTCCGCGCCGCCGGCGCCTTCTTCTTCCTCTTTTTCTTCTTCTTCTTTTTCCGATGTTGACCCGTCGCTCTCTCTGGCCGGAATGGCAGAGCCGCGCTGTGCTGGGACTTATATAGGGACAAGGGGACAGGGTCACATGCTCATGTCACATGGTGACCCCGCCCCCTTGTGATGTCACAGTCCCGGAGGATGCTGGGACTGTGACATCACAGGGGGCGGGGTCACCATGTGACATGAGCATGTGACCCTGTCCCCTTGTCCCTATATAAGTCCCAGCACAGCGCGGCTCTGCCATTCTGGCCAGAGAGAGCGACGGGTCAACATCGGAAGAAGAAGGCGCCGGCGGCGCGGAAAACGACGACCGCGGCAAGAACAGAAGAGACCCCGGAAGACCCCGGAAGACCCCCGAAGGCGGATCGAGACCCCCAGACGACGGCGGTGACGACGAAGAAGGTAGCCGGACTTCTCCGCTCGGTAAAAGAGCTAGGTAAATGGCGGAGGAGTCCGGCGAGAAGACCCCCAAGACGGAAGAAGACCCCCGGAGCTGTGCAATAAAATATTTTTTCAAAAGTGTGTGTTTTTTTACTTTACATTTTACACCTTAGGTGAATGGGTAGGGGTACATCGTACCCCATACTCATTCACATAGGGTGGGGGGCCGGGATCTGAGGGCCCCCTTAGAAAAGGGGGCTCCCAGATTCCGATATGCCCCCGCCCGCAGACCCCGACAACCAACGGCCAGGGTTGTCGGGAAGAGGCCCTTGTCCTCATCAACATGGGGACAAGGTGCTTTGGGGTGGGGGGGCCGCAAGGCCCCCCTTTTCCCAGGGCACCCCCCATGTTGAGGGCGCGCGGCCTGGTACGGCTCAGGAGGGGGGGGGGGCGTTCGCTCGTCTCCACCCCTTTCCTGGCCGGCCAGGCTGCGTGCTCGGATAAGGGTCTGAGATGGATTTGGGGGGGACCCCCACTACGTCCGGCGTACTAACTCTGAACGTGTGTACGGGGCATTACTCTTACCATTTCACCTGTATATTCCCCAGGTTTTCCTGCATCACACTCCAGGCTCTCCCCCTGCAAAGACTCTATACAGGCATACTCCATTTTTAAGTACACAAAGGGACCAGGGCATGTATGTAAAACGAAAATTTACTTAACCACTTCAGCCCCGGACCAATTTGCAGCCAAAGGACCAGGCCCCTTTTTGCGATTCGGCACTGCGTCGCTTTAACTGACAATTGCGCGGTCGTGCGACGTGGCTCCCAAACAAAATTGACGTCCTTTTTTTCCCACAAATAGAGATTTCTTTTGGTGGTATTTGATCGCCCCTGCGGTTTTAATTTTTTGCGCTATAAACAAAAATAGAGCGACAATTTTGAAAAAAATTCAATATTTTTTACTTTTTGCTATAATAAATATCCCCAAAACATATATAAAAAAAAATATTTTTTTCCTCAGTTTAGGCCGATACGTATTCTTCTACATATTTTTGGTAAAAAAAAATTGCAATTAGCGATTATTGATTGGTTTGCCCAAAAATTGGGGATAGTTTTATAGCATTTTTTTTATATTTTTTTTTTTACTAGTATGGCGGCGATCAGCGATTTTTATTGTGTCTGCGCCATTATGGCGGACACGTTGGACATTTTTGACACATTTTTGGGACCATTGTCATTTATACAGAAATCAGTGCTATTTAAATGCATTGATTCCTGTGTAAATTACACTGGCAGTGAAGGAGTTAACCACTAGGGGGCGGGGAGGGTTAAGTGTGTGTTTGTGTTTTTTTTTTTTTTACTGTAGGGGGGCATGGCTTTGGGTCTGACGTCACTGATTGGCTTTCCCGATGACAGGGAACCGCCGATCAGTGTCAGTTGCGCTAGGAAGCACGGGGAGAGGCTTGTTTACACAGACCTCTCCCCGTTCTTCAGCTCTGTGACCCGATCACACGACACCAGCGGCGATCGGGTCTGCTGGTCCCGCGGTCACGGAGCTCAGGACCGGTTGGCGAGCGCGCCGGGTGGCGAGCGCGCCGGCGGCGGCACGCGCGACCCACGGCTGGGCTCTTAAAGGGCCACGTACAGGTACGTGGTTGTGCCCAGCCGTGCCATTCTGCTGACGTATATCGGCGTGAGGCGGTCTTTAAGTGGTTAAAGTAAGGCAATAACTTTTTCACTTTTCAATGCATGTAAATTCACTAGCTCTTTGGGAAATCTTGGTCAGCTTGTCATGGCAATGCTCCCAAACCAAAAGTGACAGGGACACCAAACTTGGGGAGCATGTTAAGGGGACCCAGGTCTACGACATGGTAGATTACCTAGGCAAGCTGGCCTAGGTAGATTACCTTCATATCCCAAAAATCGGATATGGTGTAGACCCAGGTCCCCTCTCAGTGCTCCCCAAGTTTGGTGTCCCTGTCACTTATGGTTCGGGAGCGGTGCCATGTCAAGCTGACCAAGATTTCCCATAGACACCAATGTTAAAACCTGGGAGCAGTGCCATGTCAAGCTGACCAATATTTTCGATAGATGCCAATGTTAAAAACCAGGAGCACTGCCACATCAAGATGACCGAAGGCCGCGGACCCTGCAATGACCGCTCATGGATACCAGTGTCTGTGCTCAGACACCCTGTCAATCCCTGTTTAAGGGCCATCATTCCAGATCCACGGGAGCATAAGCATTACATTGGCTGCATTCAGTCTTCAGTTTTAACAATGGCATGTTCATAATTTTTTGTTACTTTACTTGTTTTACATTCTGGAGTGAAGAAGATCATGGCCATTCACATGCAGTGCTGGATTAACAAGTAGGGATGTAGGCAGATTGTAATATGTTGGCTTTAATGGAGTTATTGGCTGGCCCAGGCCAGGGGAAAGATTTAAGTGATGTGAGTTTCCGAGCTTTCTGGTCTCAGCCAGCCCACCTGTGCTATAAAAAAAGGGGAAGGCTGAGGTTAAGGGTCCTTGGTTGGTTCAGTCTCTATGGGGGAAACATATGCACGCGCGTGACCCGCGGCTAGGCTCTTAAAGGGCCACGTACCTGTACGTGGTTCTGCCTAGCCATGCCATTCTGCCGACGTACATCGGCATTAGGCGGTCAGGAAGCGGTTAAATAAAAATACCCCTATAATACACAAGCCTAATGTATTCTAGTAAAGTTAGTCTGTAAACTAAGGTCCGTTTTGTTAGTTTATAGTAGGGATGGGCCCGGTGCTCGATGCGAACCCACGTTCGCATCGAGCACCGGGCGTTCGCTCGATCGGCGAGCCCAGAACTATTTGGGCCGGCGCAGTGCATTGCTGGCTGATGATTGGCCAAGCATGCACTGTGACCCCGCATGCTTGGCCAATCACAGCGCCGGAAACTCGGAGAGCCATAATTGGCTACAGGCAGGACACCTGTAGCCAATTAAAGCTCAGGGGCTTTAGTACACGCCCCACCATTTAAAAGGCCGCCACGCCGTCGGCGCCGGTCACATGAGTTCCGGCTGTAGGAGAGATCAGGCTTATTCTGTGTCTTTGCTAGATTCATTCATATAGAAAGATTTGCTCTACTTTGCTAAACCATTGGCTATTTATTTGCTAAACCATTGCTACCTGTCATTGATCGTCCGTTGCTGCTGGTTAGTGTGTTATTAGCTGCTGCTGGGGATTAGTCTGGTGCGTGTTTTACTGTTAGTACAGTATTTCAGTAGTACCAACCGCAGTGCTGTTAGCACAGCATTGCACCCCAAAAGCACCCATAGGACTTCTAGTGTGTTAGTGGCAGCAAACAGAGCTCCTATATTTTCTTCCCAGAAGCACCCATAGGACTTCAATTGTGTGTTAGTGGCATCACACAGAGCTCCCATATTTTCTTCCCAGAAGCACCCATAGGACTTCTAGTGTGTTAGTGGCATCACACAGAGCTCCCATATTTTCTTCCCAGAAGCACCCATAGGACTTCAATTGTGTGTTAGTGGCATCACACAGAGCTCCCATATTTTCTTCCCAGAAGCACCCATAGGACTTCTAGTGTGTTAGTGGCATCACACAGAGCTCCCATATTTTCTTCCCAGAAGCACCCATAGGACTTCTAGTGTGTTAGTGGCATCACACAGAGCTCCCATATTTTCTTCCCAGAAGCACCCATAGGACTTCTAGTGTGTTAGTGGCATCACACAGAGCTCCCATATTTTCTTCCCAGAAGCACCCATAGGATTTCTAGTGTGTTAGTGGCATCACACAGAGCTCCCATATTTTCTTCCCAGAAGCACCCATAGGACTTCTAGTGTGTTAGTGGCATCACACAGAGCTCCCATATTTTCTTCCCAGAAGCACCCATAGGACTTCTAGTGTGTTAGTGGCATCACACAGAGCTCCCATATTTTCTTCCCAGAAGCACCCATAGGACTTCTAGTGTGTTAGTGGCATCACACAGAGCTCCCATATTTTCTTCCCAGAAGCACCCATAGGACTTCTAGTGTGTTAGTGGCATCACACAGAGCTCCTATATTTTCTTCTCAGCAGCACCCACAGGACTTCTAGTGTGTTAGTGGCATCACACAGAGCTCCTATATTTCCTTCCCAGAAGCACCCATAGGACTTCTAGTGTGTTAGTGGCATCACACAGAGCTCCCATATTTTCTTCCCAGAAGCACCCATATGACTTCAATTGTGTGTTAGTGGCATCACACAGAGCTCCTATATTTTCTTCCCAGAAGCACCCATAGGACTTCTAGTGTGTTAGTGGCATCACACAGAGCTCCCATATTTTCTTCCCAGAAGCACCCATAGGACTTCTAGTGTGTTAGTGGCATCACACAGAGCTCCCATATTTTCTTCCCAGAAGCACCCATAGGACTTCAATTGTGTGTTAGTGGCATCACACAGAGCTCCTATATTTTCTTCCCAGAAGCACCCATAGGACTTCTAGTGGGTTAGTGGCATCACACAGAGCTCCTATATTTTCTTCTCAGCAGCACCCATAGGACTTCTAGTGTGTTAGTGGCATCACACAGAGCTCCTATATTTTCTTCTCAGCAGCACCCACAGGACTTCTAGTGTGTTAGTGGCATCACACAGAGCTCCCATATTTTCTTCCCAGAAGCACCCATAGGACTTCTAGTGTGTTAGTGGCATCACACAGAGCTCCTATATTTTCTTCTCAGCAGCACCCACAGGACTTCTAGTGTGTTAGTGGCATCACACAGAGCTCCTATATTTTCTTCTCAGCAGCACCCACAGGACTTCTAGTGTGTTAGTGGCATCACACAGAGCTCCTATATTTTCTTCCCAGAAGCACCCATAGGACTTCTAGTGTGTTAGTGGCATCACACAGAGCTCCTATATTTTCTTCCCAGAAGCACCCATAGGACTTCTAGTGTGTTAGTGGCATCACACAGAGCTCCCATATTTTCTTCCCAGAAGCACCCATAGGACTTCTAGTGTGTTAGTGGCATCACACAGAGCTCCCATATTTTCTTCCCAGAAGCACCCATAGGACTTCTAGTGTGTTAGTGGCATCACACAGAGCTCCTATATTTTCTTCTCAGCAGCACCCACAGGACTTCTAGTGTGTTAGTGGCATCACACAGAGCTCCTATATTTCCTTCCCAGAAGCACCCATAGGACTTCTAGTGTGTTAGTGGCATCACACAGAGCTCCCATATTTTCTTCCCAGAAGCACCCATAGGACTTCAATTGTGTGTTAGTGGCATCACACAGAGCTCCTATATTTTCTTCCCAGAAGCACCCATAGGACTTCTAGTGTGTTAGTGGCATCACACAGAGCTCCCATATTTTCTTCCCAGAAGCACCCATAGGACTTCTAGTGTGTTAGTGGCATCACACAGAGCTCCCATATTTTCTTCCCAGAAGCACCCATAGGACTTCAATTGTGTGTTAGTGGCATCACACAGAGCTCCTATATTTTCTTCCCAGAAGCACCCATAGGACTTCTAGTGTGTTAGTGGCATCACACAGAGCTCCTATATTTTCTTCTCAGCAGCACCCATAGGACTTCTAGTGTGTTAGTGGCATCACACAGAGCTCCTATATTTTCTTCCCAGAAGCACCCATAGGACTTCTAGTGTGTTAGTGGCATCACACAGAGCTCCTATATTTTCTTCCCAGAAGCACCCATAGGACTTCTAGTGTGTTAGTGGCATCACACAGAGCTCCCATACTTTCTTCCCAGAAGCACCCATAGGACTTCTAGTGTGTTAGTGGCATCACACAGAGCTCCCATATTTTCTTCCCAGAAGCACCCATAGGACTTCTAGTGTGTTAGTGGCATCACACAGAGCTCCTATATTTTCTTCTCAGCAGCACCCACAGGACTTCTAGTGTGTTAGTGGCATCACACAGAGCTCCTATATTTCCTTCACAGAAGCACCCATAGGACTTCTAGTGTGTTAGTGGCATCACACAGAGCTCCCATATTTTCTTCCCAGAAGCACCCATAGGACTTCAATTGTGTGTTAGTGGCATCACACAGAGCTCCTATATTTTCTTCCCAGAAGCACCCATAGGACTTCTAGTGTGTTAGTGGCATCACACAGAGCTCCCATATTTTCTTCCCAGAAGCACCCATAGGACTTCTAGTGTGTTAGTGGCATCACACAGAGCTCCCATATTTTCTTCCCAGAAGCACCCATAGGACTTCAATTGTGTGTTAGTGGCATCACACAGAGCTCCTATATTTTCTTCCCAGAAGCACCCATAGGACTTCTAGTGTGTTAGTGGCATCACACAGAGCTCCTATATTTTCTTCTCAGCAGCACCCATAGGACTTCTAGTGGGTTAGTGGCATCACACAGAGCTCCTATATTTTCTTCTCAGCAGCACCCACAGGACTTCTAGTGTGTTAGTGGCATCACACAGAGCTCCCATATTTTCTTCCCAGAAGCACCCATAGGACTTCTAGTGTGTTAGTGGCATCACACAGAGCTCCTATATTTTCTTCTCAGCAGCACCCACAGGACTTCTAGTGTGTTAGTGGCATCACACAGAGCTCCTATATTTTCTTCTCAGCAGCACCCACAGGACTTCTAGTGTGTTAGTGGCATCACACAGAGATCCTATATTTTCTTCTCAGCAGCACCCACAGGACTTCTAGTGTGTTAGTGGCATCACACAGAGCTCCCATATTTTCTTCGCAGAAGCACCCATAGGACTTCTAGTGTGTTAGTGGCATCACACAGAGCTCCCATATTTTCTTCCCAGCAGCACCCACAGGACTTCTAGTGTGTTAGTGGCATCACACAGAGCTCCTATATTTTCTTCCCAGAAGCACCCATAGGACTTCTAGTGTGTTAGTGGCATCACACAGAGCTCCTATATTTTCTTCCCAGAAGCACCCATAGGACTTCTAGTGTGTTAGTGGCATCACACAGAGCTCCCATATTTTCTTCCCAGAAACACCCATAGGACTTCTAGTGTGTTAGTGGCATCACACAGAGCTCCCATATTTTCTTCCCAGCAGCACCCACAGGACTTCTAGTGTGTTAGTGGCATCACACAGAGCTCCTATATTTTCTTCCCAGAAGCACCCATAGGACTTCTAGTGTGTTAGTGGCATCACACAGAGCTCCTATATTTTCTTCTCAGAAGCACCCATAGGACTTCTAGTGTGTTAGTGGCATCACACAGAGCTCCTATATTTTCTTCTCAGCAGCACCCACAGGACTTCTAGTGTGTTAGTGGCATCACACAGAGCTCCCATATTTTCTTCCCAGAAGCACCCATAGGACTTCTAGTGTGTTAGTGGCATCACACAGAGCTCCTATATTTTCTTCTCAGCAGCACCCACAGAACTTCTAGTGTGTTAGTGGCATCACACAGAGCTCCCATATTTTCTTCCCAGAAGCACCCATAGGACTTCAATTGTGTGTTAGTGGCATCACACAGAGCTCCTATATTTTCTTCCAGAAGCACCCATAGTACTTCTAGTGTGTTAGTGGCATCACACAGAGCTCCTATATTTTCTTCCCAGAAGCACCCATAGGACTTCAATTGTGTGTTAGTGGCATCACACAGAGCTCCTATATTTTCTTCCCAGAAGCACCCATAGGACTTCTAGTGTGTTAGTGGCATCACACAGAGCTCCTATATTTTCTTCTCAGCAGCACCCACAGGACTTCTAGTGTGTTAGTGGCATCACACAGAGCTCCCATATTTTCTTCCCAGAAGCACCCATAGGACTTCAATTGTGTGTTAGTGGCATCACACAGAGATCCTATATTTTCTTCTCAGCAGCACCCACAGGACTTCTAGTGTGTTAGTGGCATCACACAGAGCTCCCATATTTTCTTCGCAGAAGCACCCATAGGACTTCTAGTGTGTTAGTGGCATCACACAGAGCTCCTATATTTTCTTCTCAGCAGCACCCACAGGACTTCTAGTGTGTTAGTGGCATCACACAGAGCTCCCATATTTTCTTCCCAGAAGCACCCATAGGACTTCAATTGTGTGTTAGTGGCATCACACAGAGCTCCTATATTTTCTTCCCAAAAGCACCCATAGGACTTCTAGTGTGTTAGTGTCATCACACAGAGCTCCCATATTTTCTTCGCAGAAGCACCCATAGGACTTCTAGTGTGTTAGTGGCATCACACAGAGCTCCTATATTTTCTTCTCAGCAGCACCCACAGGACTTCTAGTGTGTTAGTGGCATCACACAGAGCTCCCATATTTTCTTCCCAGAAGCACCCATATTACTTCAATTGTGTGTTAGTGGCATCACACAGAGCTCCTATATTTTCTTCCCAGAAGCACCCATAGGACTTCTAGTGTGTTAGTGGCATCACACAGAGCTCCTATATTTTCTTCTCAGCAGCACCCACAGGACTTCTAGTGTGTTAGTGGCATCACACAGAGCTCCTATATTTTCTTCCCAGAAGCACCCATAGGACTTCTAGTGTGTTAGTGGCATCACACAGAGCTCCTATATTTTCTTCTCAGCAGCACCCATAGGACTTCTAGTGTGTTAGTGGCAGCAAACAGAGCTCCTACATTTTCTTGTCAGCAGCACACATAGTACCTATAGTGTGTTAGTGTCAGCACCCATAGGACCTACAGTGTGTTGTGAGCACACATAGGAGCTCTATTTTTTATACTATATACACTACCGACTACAATGCCTGGAAGACCGCCAAGGGGAGGCAGAGCGTGCAGAGGCAAGAACACAGGGCAGGCAGGCTCTATTTCTAGAGACAACAGTGCTGGCCGTGGCCATGGTCGTGCATCGTCATCAGCACGTGGCCATGGGACACGCTCGTCTTTGTTTTCGGCAGCTGGACATGTGGAGCCGCATCATGCTGAAGGCTTGGTAGAATGGATGACCAAGCCCTCCTCATCCTCCTCATCCTCTCTCACCCAGGCTCAGGGTACTGGCAGAGCAGCTGCCAACGCGTACTCAATGGCATCATCAGCCACCCCTTCCCTAGACCCACCATGTCCTCCTGAGGAGTCCCCCGAACTCTTTGAGCACAGTGTTGGGTACATGCTCCAAGAGGTTGCCCAACGATTCGAAGGATCGGATGATGATACCCAGCTTGAGGAAGTCAGTAGTGTGCGCGCAGAGAGAGGGGATGCTGAAGGACAGCAATCTGGCAGTACTGTTCCACCAGCTGCAGCTTACTGCCAGGTTTGCTCTAGTGGTGAAGAGGGAGGGGATGATGAGGTCACTGACTCCACGTGGGTGCCTCAAGGGAGAGAGGATGAGGAGGAGGACGAGGAGGAGGAGGATGCGGCGTCACATGTCCAACGAGGCAGGATGCCCCCTGGAAGCCAGCTAGAGGCCAGCACAGCATCTGTACCACACCGCAGAGCTCCGCCTGTGCAGGGCGCTGCCTCTGCACGTTATCAGAAAAGTTCTTTGGTGTGGGCCTTTTTTGAGACGAGTGCATCAGATCGCACCACTGCTATTTGCAATATTTGTCTCAAGCGTATCTCGCGTGGCCAAAACATCAGCCGCTTGGGCACCATGAGCAGACATATGTCGACCTGCCATGCAGCTCGTTGGCAAGCACACATAAAAGACCCACACCAAAGAACAAAGCGGACCTCTCCTTGCTCCTCATCAGCTGGGATCTCCATCCCCACTACATCTTCAGTCCTCTCTGAAAGCTGCTCTGAGAGGACTGAAGGTGTAGAATTAGGTGTGTCACAACCAAGTACTTGCAGTACACCGACGTCCGATTGTAGCAGGCAAATTTCCCTGCCCCAGCTGCTGGACCGTCGAAAGAAGTACACTCCCAGCCATCCACATGCCCAGCGGTTGAATGCTAGCTTGGCTAAATTGCTAGCACTTCAACTGCTGCCTTTTCAGTTGGTAGACTCGGCCCCCTTCCGTGAGTTTGTTCAATGTGCGGTTCCTCAGTGGCAGGTTCCCAAACGCCACTTTTTCTCACGGAAGGCGATTCCGTCTCTCTACCGGCATGTGGAAGGCAATGTCCATGCCTCGCTGGACAGGGCGGTCAGCGGTAAGGTGCATATTACCGCTGACTCATGGTCCAGCAGGCATGGACAGGGACGTTACCTTTCTTTCACGGCCCATTGGGTCACTCTATTGGCAGCTGGGAGGGATGCAGGACAAGGTGCAGTAGTGTTGGAGGTTGTTCCGCCACCAAGCCTCCAAAATGCTACTACTGCTACTGGTTGTGACACACCTCTCTCCTCCACCCCCTCCTCTTCTTCTTCCTCCAGTGCTCTGTCCTCGGAACCAGCGGTGCTCCGTAGGCGTACAAGGGGCTACGCAAGTACGCAGGCAAAAAGATGCCATGCCGTGCTTGCGCTGGTGTGTTTGGGGGACAGGAGCCACACTGGGCCAGAGGTTCTGGCAGCTCTGCAGGGGCAGGCCGAGAGGTGGTTGACGCCATGCCAGCTTAAGCCAGGAATGGTCGTTTCTGACAATGGCACCAACCTCCTCTCCGCCCTGCGACAGGGGCAGCTCACCCATGTGCCCTGTATGGCTCACGTCCTCAACCTGGTGGTGCAGCGGTTCTTGGGCAGGTTCCCAGGCTTACAGGATGTCCTGAGGCAGGCCAGGAAAGTCTGTGTGCATTTCCGCCGATCTTATAATGCCAGTGCTCGGCTGACTGAGCTGCAAAAGGAGCTGAACCTGCCCAAGAACCGCCTAATATGTGACATGCCCACCAGGTGGAACTCAATGTTGGCCATGCTGCAGCGACTGCACACGCAGCAGAGGGCCATCAATGAGTACCTTTGCGACTAAGGCACCAGGACAGGGTCAGGGGAGCTTGGCTTTTTTTCCCCACGCCAGTGGAGCATGATCAGGGATGCATGCACTGTCCTCTCACCATTTGAGGAGGCCACGAGGATGGTGAGCAGTGACAGTGCATGCATCAGTGACACTGTACCTCTTGTCCACCTGTTGGAGCATACGCTGCGTGGGATAATGGACAGGGCACTTGAGGCAGAACAGAGGCAGGAAGAGGAGGACTTCCTTGCCTCTCAAGGCCCCCTTTATCCGGACAGTGTTCCTTCTGTCCCACCCATCACACAGGAAGAGGATGAGGAGGAGGAGGAGGAGGAGGAGGAGGAGGATTGTGTGAGCATGGAGGTGGAGCCTGGCACTCAGCATCAGCAGCAGCAGTCTTTTAGGGATGATGTACAGTCCCAACAAACCAGTGGACTTGTACGTGGCTGGGAGGAGGTGGCTGGCGATCATGTCATCCTCAGTGACCCAGAAGACTCCGGACCGAATGCCTCAGCTAACCTACGCTGCATGGCCTCCCTGATCCTGCAAAGCCTGCGGAAGGATCCTCGTGTTCTTCGGATCAAGGAGAGGGACCATTACTGGCTGGCCACTCTCCTTGATCCACGGTACAAGGGTAAGGTTGCGGACCTTATCTTGCCGTCGCAGAGGGAGCAGAGGATGAGACATCTCAGGGAGGCCTTGCAGAAAGGTCTGTGCAACGCGTTTCCAGAAACTGGGAGGTTACAAACTCCTGGTCCTGGACGACGAGTTGCTGAGGCTTCGGTCAGTAGCAGAAGGAGCGGTGGGGAAGGTGGACGTCTGACCGATGCGTTCAGACAATTTTTTAGTCCGCAGCCCCAAGGTATGATCGGTTCCAGCAACCATCGCCAGCGTCTGATATACATGGTGCAGGAATACCTTGGGGCAAGGTCAGACTTGGACACCTTTCCCACCGAAAATCCTCTGGCTTACTGGGTCCTGAGGATGGATCACTGGCCAGAGCTTGCACAGTATGCAATTGAGCTACTGGCCTGTCCTGCCTCCAGCGTTCTTTCCGAACGCACATTCAGTGCTGCTGGAGGATTTGTCACCGATCATAGGGTGCGCCTGTCCGCCGACTCGGTTGATCGACTGACCTTCATCAAAATGAATCAGTCTTGGATCACCACCAGCTACCAGGCACCTGAAGCGGATATAACGGAATAATTTATAATGTCACATCCCTTCAAGACTGCCTATGCTGATGCTGAGTGACTGTCCTCTTATGTTCACTGACTATCCTCTTCCTCCTCCTCAATGATCCATGCCACCACACCAGTGCCTAAGGCACAATTTTTCAGCCCCTGTTTAACAGGGGCGTGTACTTACAATTTTTTTTAAAAAAAATGCTTCGCAACACGTGTGACTGCTGTGCTCCAAGTACAGTATCTGTGAGGGGTTGCAGTGTTGTGGCACCAGCACCAGTGCCTAAGGCACAATTTTTCAGCCCCTGTTGGGGCGTGTAATTACAATTTTTAGGCAATGCTTTGCAACAGGTCTCATTGCTGTGCTAAGAGTACAGTATCTGTGAGGGGTTGCAGTGTTGTGGCACCAGCACAATGCCTAAGGCACAATTTTTCAGCCCCTGTTTAACAGGGGCGTGTAATTACAATTTTTTTAAAAAATGCTTCGCAACACGTGTGACTGCTGTGCTCCAAGTACAGTATCTGTGAGGGGTTGCAGTGTTGTGGCACCAGCACCAGTCCCTAAGGCACAATTTTTCAGCCCCTATTGGGGCGTGTAATTACAATTTTTAGGCAATGCTTTGCAACAGGTCTCATTGCTGTGCTAAGAGTACAGTATCTGTGAGGGGTTGCAGTGTTGTGGCACCAGCACCAATGCCTAAGGCACAATTTTTCAGCCCCTGTTTAACAGGGGCGTGTAATTACAATTTTTTTAAAAAATGCTTCGCAATACGTGTGACTGCTGTGCTCCAAGTACAGTATCTGTGAGGGGTTGCAGTGTTGTGGCACCAGCACCAGTGCCTAAGGCACAATTTTTCAGCCCCTGTTTAACAGGGGCGTGTACTTACAATTTTTTAAAAAAATGCTTCGCAACACGTGTGACTGCTGTGCTCCAAGTACAGTATCTGTGAGGGGTTGCAGTGTTGTGGCACCAGCACCAGTGCCTAAGGCACAATTTTTCAGCCCCTGTTGGGGCGTGTAATTACAATTTTTAGGCGATGCTTTGCAACAGGTCTCATTGCTGTGCTAAGAGTACAGTGTCTGTGAGGGGTTGCAGTGTTGTGGCACCAGCACCAATGCCTAAGGCACAATTTTTCAGCCCCTGTTTAACAGGGGCGTGTAATTACAATTTTTAAAAAGATGCTTCGCAACAGGTGTGACTGCTGTGCTCCAAGTACAGTATCTGTGAGGGGTTGCAGTGTTGTGGCACCAGCACCAGTGCCTAAGGCACAATTTTTCAGCCCCTGTTGGGGCGTGTAATTACAATTTTTAGGCAATGCTTTGCAACAGGTCTCATTGCTGTGCTAAGAGTACAGTATCTGTGAGGGGTTGCAGTGTTGTGGCACCAGCACCAATGCCTAAGGCACAATTTTTCAGCCCCTGTTTAACAGGGGCGTGTAATTACAAATCTTGATCTAATAGTTCACAGCAGGGCCCATTCCTGCGCCCACCAAGAGTAACTATGAGGGCCTACAGTCTTGTGGCAACACCGTACACCACCACCGCCAAAGGCCCAATTTTTCTGCCCTGTTCAACAGGTGCATGCAATTACAAATCTTGATCTAATAACTCACAGCAGGGCCCATTCCTGCGCCCACCAAGAGTAACTGTGAGGGCTTACAGTCTTGTGGCAACACCGTCCACCACCACCACCACCACCAAAGGCACAATTTTTCTGCCCTGTTCAACAGGTGCATGCAATTACAAATCTTGATCTAATAACTCACAGCAGGGCCCATTCCTGCGCCCACCAAGAGTAACTGTGAGGACTTACAGTCTTGTGGCAACACCGTCCACCACCACCACCAAAGGCCCAATTTTTCTGCCCGGTTCAACAGGTGCATGCAAGTACAAATCTTGATCTATTAACTCACAGCAGGGCCCATTCCTGTGCCCACCAGTCTTGTGGCTACACCAACATCTAATAGGGCAAATTTCTGCAGAGTATATACGGCAGGCCCCTACTTTCAAACATCCAACTTACAAACGACTCCTACTTGCAAACGGAAAGAGAGAACAGGAAGTGAGAGGAAATCTACCCCTAGGAAGGGAAATTCTATCCTGTTAGATTTAATTTGGGAAAAAGGTATCTCCTCTCTACTGATGCTTTATCACCAATCCTTGTTTCAATTAAAACCACACTTTTCCAAAAACATTTGTCATTGGGACAGAAAGTGAGGTGACATGTTCTGAACAGATGTGCAAAGACAGCAAATGTTACAGGGGTGATAACCCCTCCCTATGTTCTCCAAAAAGCTTAAAAATAGATTTTTGGGGATGGAGCTACACTTCATAATGTACCTGTTCAGATTCTACTTAAGAACAAACCTACAGTCCGTGTCTTTTTTGCACCACCTATATACTGCTGTTCAGAGTATATAGGGTTGTAGGTATAGGGTTTTATTTGGGTGCGGGGTCCCCCTTAATATCCATACAAGACCCAAAGGGGCTGGGGTGGGGGGGGGGTGATGGGGTAGCCATGCCATTTTTCTCAAGGATTTTCAGCCATATGGCGGCCAGGACAAGACATGACATTAAAGCCGCAAGTGGTTTTAAATGGCTTCTTTTTTTTCCTTTACAAATGTCATTTTGTGCAAGGACAGTTCTAAACACGGGAAACACATGCCACTTCACAGGCATATTTTAGACACCCCCCAGGTACCATATTTAAAGGAAAATGTCACTTTTTTTTTTTCACTTTATGCATCATTAAAATGACTGCTCCCGAAAAAACGTTAGTTTTTAAAAGTTCTTTTTGCATTGATATATGTCCCCTGGGGCAGGACCCGGGTCCCCAAACCTGTTTATGACATTAACATGCATATTGGCCGTTGTAATTAGCACTTTTGATTTCGAACGTTCGCGTCCATTATAACGTATAGGGTTCGAAAATTTGCGCAAACTTTCGGTCCGTTCGAAGGTTCTGGTGCGAACCGAACCCGGGGGTGTTCGGCTCATCCCTAGTTTATAGCAGTAGTTTGTTATTTTATAAACTTACAGCAGGCCGTGGCCATCTTAAGTGTGGGCATCTGAAGCCAGACTGTATTTCTTCCTGGATCTCATCCTTGCAGATCTCGCACATGCTCAGTGCAGCACAAGCAGTGTAATAGGTTTCAGGTCAGGTTTCCATAGCAACGGCAGTGTCAGAGGAAGTTGCCGCCCCTTCCCAGGAGGCATTGCAAACAGGACATGATGCCATGGGCCGCGGCCAGGGAGGAGGAAGTGAAAAATGAATGCGGCACATATACAGTAGGTGCTGAGAAAAAAATATATATATATCCAATTCGTTTACAGTGCACAGTTTGGTGAGGAATGCTGAAGAGTAGTAAAAGTGGGTGGAACTCCACTTTAATTTCCTTCTTCTCTATATGCATTAAAGTGGAGCCGTTGACTAGAGACTTGTAGGCCCATCCCAGAGTCATCAGCTGTCCTTACCCAATCCAAATTCCCCCGCAAGACTGTGTAATACATTAAGCTTTATCATTTTAACACATGTAATGAATCTAACCTTTAACTACCTTTTCTAAATGATCAAATTAACAGCTGTGAAACAGCAAAACATAAATAGTGAAGATGATAGAAGAATACGATTGCTCTATAAAAAAAAAAATTTGCAGCTGTTTTCCGACTCATTAATATTGTTCTCATCTGATTTTATCCACTTAATTAGATGCTGGCAGTTTGAGCGTTACGTCATCTCTGCGTTATTCAAGGCAGGGAATTCAGAGACAATTTTAACAATTATAGGAAGATTTTTATCAGTTCTTATGCCGCGTACACACGATCGGAAATTTCAGGCCAGCAAGAAGACCGATGAGATTTTTTACATCGGAAAATGCGACCGTGTGTAGGCTCCATCGGAATTTTGCTGGCCGAATTCCCGCCAGCAAAAAATTGAGAGCAGGTTCTCAATTTTTCCGACGGAAAAGGTTTCTATCGGAAATTCCAATCGTCTGTAGCAATTCCGACGCGCAAAATTCCTACGCATGCTCGGAAACAGTTTGACGCATGCTCGGAAGCATTGAACTGCATTTTTTCTCGGCTCGTTGTAGTGTTGTACGTCACCGCGTTCTTGACGGTCGGAATTTGGTGTGACCGCGTAAAGTCCGATAATTTTCTCCATCTTTGCTCCTTCAGACTTTTGTTGGCAGAAAGTTGGTCCGTTCGCACAGCCAACAAAAGTCCGATGAAAACTAAAAAAGTTGCTCCGATGGAGCGTACACACGGTTGTTAAAAAAATGTAAAAAGACGGAAATCTGTTTAAATAAATACAAAACCGTTTTATATTTTGTTAACATTTTTTGCAAACAGGTAATTTTTCTCCTTCATTGATGTACGCTGATGAGGCTGCACAGATAGGCTGCACTGATGGGCACCGATAGGCTGCATTGATGGGCACCGATAGGCTGCATTGATGGGCACTGATAAGGCGGCAGTGATCGGCACTAATAGGTGACACTGATGGGCACTAATAGGCAGCACTGGTGGGCACTGATGAGGTGGCACTGGTGGGCACTGATAGGTGGCATTGGTGGACACTGAGAGGTGGCACTGATGGGTGGCACTGATGGGCGGCACTGAAGGGCATTGATAGGTGGCACTGAAAAGCACTAATATGTGGCACTGATAGGTGGCAGTGATGGGCACTGATAGGTGGCAGTGATGGGCACTGATGGGTGGCAGTGAGGGGCACTGATGGGTGGCAGTGAGGGGCACTGTTCGGTACTGGTAGGTGACACTTATAGGCAGCACTGCTAGGTGACACTGATGAGGCACTGATTGTGGGCATTGATAGGTGGCACTGACGGAAAAGGTTTCTGACGGAAAAGGTTTCTATCGGAAATTCCGATCGTCTGTAGCAATTCTGACGCGCAAATTTCCTACGCATGCTCGGAAGCAATTCGACGCATGCTCGGAAGCATTGAACTTGGCTCGTTGTAGTGTTGTACGTCACCGCGTTCTTGACGGTCGGAAGTTGGTGTGACCGTGTGCAGGCAAGACAGTTTGAGCGGAATTCCGTCGGGAAAACCGCCAGAGCTTTTTCCGACGAGAATTCCGATCGTGTGTACGCGGCATAAGAGTTGAAGCTGTTATAGCTGCAAAGGGTGGGCCAACTAAACACTGAACCCTACGGATTAAGCAATGCCATTAAATTTCATGTGCAGGTGTCCCAATACTTTTGGCAATACAGTGTACATTAGATTTTTTGGTTTGGCTGTACTACTACTTTAAAATGAGACATAAACTCTCATTATTGTGATTTTTTTATGGAAATTAGAAATGTAAACATCTTCTAAATCGAGGAAGGTTTTTCTAAGCTTCTATTAGTTTTACAGAAAGTAGTTCTGCAGATTCCATGAAAGGTGAGAGCGGTGCAGACTGAAAGATGCCGGATCTGAAGATATGGCGCCCTGGCTGGTGTCGCCCGCCTTCCCTCATTATCATCCTGCGAGCACCGAACCCATTAACGAGTTGAACCGCAAACGGCGTTCCGCATGCTAATTAGAGACGCGTCTGCGAGGATATTAATTAGGGGTGACACTTTCACCGCCACTTCACGTTTTTTTTTTTTTTTTTCTTCCCCTCAACCAATGCCACTTAAAAGGTGCGATAAGAAATTAAAAAATACAAATAGAACTTGGCAGTCACCCAGGGAGCGGGCAGGACTGGAGTACGGGGAGAAATAAACATCTCGGCGCCGAGGTCAGCGCGCAGTCACCACTCTGCATTGCATTAGACCCGGAATATCGACTTGCGGATTTTTTTTTTTTTTATGTAGCCGACTTATGCAAAAGTAAATTCCAAGCGTGACCCGTGAAGCGGGGCATTAAGTGGAACATTGTTTGAGTTTGTTCACAGACTGGGAACATTTCATTACATTCATTTCACAGCGGCTGAATATTCTGCAGTAGGTTTTGTATTAATATATTGTATGATTTCAGATTTTTAGTTTTTTTTTTTTTGGTTTTTGGACTCAACATAATTTTTGGATATGAGGATCATTTTTAAAACAGCGACCTCCAGACTGCAGCCCAGATGTGGCCCTTTGCTTGCCTTTATTTCGCCCTCGGGTCACTATTCCTAACACTAATACAAGCCACTATTCCTAACACTAAGACCCCTTTCACACCAAGGGCGTTTTGCAGGCGCTATAGCGTTAGAAATAGCGCCTGCAATCCGCCCTAAAACAGCTGCACCATTGTCTGCAGTGTGAAAGCCCGAGGGCGGTGCTAGCGGTGCGCTGGCAGGACGTCAGGGAAAGTCCTGCCAGCAGCTTCTTTGGAGCGGTGAACTCACCGCTCCTCCACCGCTGCTCCCCATTGAAATCAATGGGGCAGCGCTGTAATACCGCCGGCAAAACGCCGGGGGTTTTAACCCTTTCTCGGCTGCCAGTGGGGGGGTAAAAGCGCCCCGCTAGCGGCCGAAATGCGCAGCAAATCTGACGGTAAAACGCCGCTAAAAATAGCTATGGGCGGTGTGGTGTGAAAGGGGTCTAATACGGGCCACTATTCCTCCCACTGTCAACAAGGTCGAGTCACCATTTCTTCCACTAACACCAGTAGTGGAGCACTATTCCTCCCACTGATAACAATGATGGGGCACTATTCCTCCCACTGATAACAATGATGGGGCACGATTCCTCCCACTGACACCAATGATGGGGCACGATTCCTCCCACTGATAACAATGATGGGGCACGATTCCTCCCACTGACACCAATGATACCAATGATGGGGCACTATTCCTCCCACTGACACCAATGATGGGGCACGATTCCTCCCACTGATAACAATGATGGGGCACGATTCCTCCCACTGACACCAATGATGGGGCACTATTCCTCTCACTGACACCAATGATGGGGCACTATTCCTCCCACTGATACCAATGATAGGGCACTATTCCTCTCACTGACACCAATGATGGGGCACTATTCCTCCCACTGATAACAATGATGGGGCACTATTCCTCCCACTGACACCAATGATGGGGCACTATTCCTCCCACTGACACCAATGATGGGGCACTATTCCTCCCACTGACACCAATGATGGGGCACTATTCCTCCCACTGACACCAATGATGGGGCACTATTCCTCCCACTGACACCAATGATGGGGCACTATTACTCCCACTGACACCAATGATGGGGCACGATTCCTCTCACTGACACCAATGATGGGGCACTATTCCTCCCACTGATACCAATGATGGGGATTTATTCCCCCCACTGATACCAATGATGGGGCTTTATTCCCCCCATTGATACCAATGATGGGGCACTATTTCTTCCACCGATACCAATGATGGGGCACTATTCCTCCTCCTACTAGCTACATGCCCTCTGTAATTTTTTTATTCCTCCTGACCATTAAGCCTGAGGAATTGTTTACTCCCAATGACACTGGGGCATTTTCTACTTCTACTGGCCACAGTCCGGCCCTGTTGTCTGAAGGACAGTAAACTGGCCCCTTGCTTAGAACGTTTGAAGACTCCTGATTAGAAGGACATTTGTACATTGTACATATTGCGCTATCCCCACCGGAGCCGCTGATAATTTCCTTCATTCACAGCATACATAGTGCGGCGTACGGCATTTTCATTATTCTTCCTTTGGCTTATAAATCAGTCTAGAGGTTTATTTTTGTGATTTTCCTGGAACAGTAACTTGGATATGGGGAGCATGGGACACCCCGGAACTGTAGAAACACGCAACGTGAGGACTACTAGGCTTCTGCCTGCTCTGTACAAAAAACCTAGCAGGGACCTCAATGTATTCAAAGGCTCCTCTGTCATATTCTCTCTCTCTCTGCCCCAGGGGGTCTCCACCTGTAGGACTGGACCCAGAAACTCTGCCCCCCTGGCTGCCAGGCCTCAGAATATTTATAAGCTCTCCCTCCACCTTCTGGGCACACCTCCCTAGGGATTGGCCAGAGTCCCATAAATATTCAGGTTGCATGTCCTGCTTTCCCTCCCTCAGACTAAGAACTCTCAATCCCTTTGAAAAAGTAGCACAAATATGGAGTGGACAGCTCCTCACACATCACCTTCTGCCTCTTTGTAGACACTGATCCAGTTCTACTGCTTGCAGAAAATGCTAGCTCACCTGGCTGCTTCCTCTTCCCAGTCCTCCTGGCTGACTCACACATGGAGACTCCCCAGGGCAAGGTTGGATGAAGACTTGGCACACCGCTGTCTTCAAGAGAGACCTGCTACAGCTGGCAGTCTCTATCCTTGTCTGTTTGTGCTGATCTATTCACCGTCTCTCCTTGCTCTCTCTGCTGCCTTTCCGGTTAGGATCCCTCCAACTGCCTCCTGTGGTGGGATCCTTCCAGGCCAGCCTCCCAGGCTCCAGCCCGTGGTAAAACCCCTCCCCGGCAGGGGACCCTCAAGAGCCATCGACAGACTCCCCTCAGCACTGCCTCTCCATCTTCCACCCGACTCCCCTGCTGGCATGGTTTGGGTCGATTTAAGGGCAGTTCCCTGCCAGGCCCCCAACCTGGGGATAGGCTAAGGGCCCCTAAATGTTCCAGGTCACCCATCCTAGCCTCTGTCCACTATCTTCCAGAATATTCTTCAACATTCTAGAAACAGGGGGAGGCACCAGAGAGCTGCCTGGATGAATCATCCAGCCTTGGCCTCTAATAGCCCTGACCCAGATTCTGTGACTCAGGTTTATCCCTGGGCCAGACTAAAGTTTGCCTACTCTCACTTCTAGTAGCACACACTAGAGCAGAGGTCTTCAAACTACGGCCCTCCAGTTGTTCAGGAACTACAATTCCCATAGTGCCTAGTCATGTCTGTAAATGTCAGAGTTTTACAATGCCTCATGGGACGTGTAGTTCCGCAACAGCTGGAGGGCCGTAGCTTGAAGATGCCTACACATTACACAGTCCTGACTGCATCACTGCATACTCTATGTTTACCACCCAGCCCTGACCTTTGCACTCTGTACATGCCCACTGTTTCCCAAAGTTGCTGTGCTCAGTGTGCCCCAGGGTCCTCGGCAATGGTGGCTGCTGCATTAGGCAATCTACAAGCAGGGTGCCGGACGCATGGATTTCAATGGTTTTTGGAGCACATGATTAGAGCCTGAGACTCTAACTGGCTTCATAAAAGGGTGGGCTTGGGGCGCAGAACACTGCACCCTGATCCCACCCAGTTGTGTGACATTAATATTCGCTAATGTCTTCCTGCTTCTCCTCCCGATCAATCAGGAAGAGGGTCCTGAGACACAATTAGCCAGGGAGTCTTAGGAGGAGTCGCAACAGCCCTGGCTCTTCCCTCGGCAAGCTGAAGCGAGGAGCAGCAGGTGGAGGGGCAGCAACAGCCCCTTCTAGGAGCCCTACCCCGGATCCAGCACCACCTCGTCATCGGCCTCCTAAGGTAAGGCCACTGATTTTCGCCTTCCCGTCCATCCCGCGAGGGGCTGGTAGTGTGATTGATGGGCTCAGGTTTGTTTGCCTCCCCCAAAACATCGAGCACCAGCCTCCACTGGTCCTTGGTGTCTTTCACAATTCTAGCGATCAGTGATGGAACTAACGCCGTTAAAGTAAACAGCGTTACGTAACGCTGTTACTTTAGAGTGTAACGAGTAATCTAACTGATTACTCTTCCCCTCGCGGTAACGCCGTTCCCATTACTGGGGCGGCGTTACCGCAATTACCCGCCGCGATCCGCGGAGCCGTCCTTTTAGGAAAGGCCGCGGCTTCGCGCCAGCTCCGGAGCGGCGGCCATCTTGGTGCACCCGATGGCCGCAGCTCCGGCCTAGCTCCGGAGCGGCGGCCATCTTGGTGCACCCGTCGGCCGTTTACAATGTGATTGCTCCGTCAAATGACGGAGCGATCACTTGTAAACAAACCAAGATGACGCCGGTTCCTCTCTCCCCTCTGTGTACAGATCTGTAAAGTGGAGGGGAGAGATCGGATGGCGGCAGCCATCCCTCCATACCCTGCCAATACCCTGCAATACCCTGACAATACTCTGCAATACCCTGCCAATACTCTGCAATACCCAGCCAATACCCTGCCAATACTCTGCAATACTCTGCAATACCCTGACAATACTCTGCAATACCCTGCCAATACTCTGCAATACGCTGCCAATACTCTGCAATACGCTGCCAATACTCTGCAATATGCTGCCAATACTCTGCAATACGCAGCCAATACTCTGCAATACGCAGCCAATACTCTGCAACACCATGCCAATACTCTGCAACACCATGCCAATACTCTGCAACACCATGCCAATACTCTGCAACACCCTGCCAATACTCTGCAACACCCTGCCAATACTCTGCAACAACCCTGCCAATACTCTGCAACACCCTGCCAATACTCTGCAATAGCCTGCCAATACTCTGCCATACCCAGCCATACTCGGTAATACCCAGCTATACTCTGCAATACCCCGTAATACCCAGCCATACTCTGCAATACTCGGTAATACCCAGCCATACTCTGCAATACCCTGCCAATACTCTGCAACACCCTGCCAATACTCTGCACTACCCTGCAACACCATGCCAATACTCTGCAACACACTGCCAATACTCTGCAACACACTGCCAATACTCTGCAACACACTGCCAATACTCTGCAACACACTGCCAATACTCTGCCAATACTCGGTAATACCCAGCCATACTCTGTAATACCCAGCCATACTCTGCAATACCCCGTAATACCCAGCCATACTCTGCAATACTCGGTAATACCCAGCCACACTCTGCAATACTCTGCAATACTCGGTAATACCCAGCCATACTCTGCAATACCCTGCCAATACTCTGCAATACCCTGCCAATACTCTGCAACACCCTGCCAATACTCTGCAATACCCTGCCAATACTCTGCAACACCCTGCCAATACTCTGCAACACCCTGCCAATACTCTGCAACACCCTGCCAATACTCTGCAACACCCTGCCAATACTCTGCAACACCCTGCCAATACTCTTCAACATCCTGCCAATACTCTTCAACACCCTGCCAATACTCTTCAACACCCTGCCAATACTCTTCAACACCCTGCCAATACTCTTCAACACCCTGCCAATACTCTTCAACACCCTGCCAATACTCTTCAACACCCAGCCAATACTCTTCAACACCCAGCCAATACTCTTCAACACCCTGCCAATACCCTGCCAATACTCTGCAATACCCTGCCAATACTCTGCAACACACCGCCAATACTCTGCAATACCCAGCCATACTCTGCAATACCCCGTAATACCCAGCCATACTCTGCAATACCCCGTAATACCCAGCCATACTCTGCAATACCCCGTAATACCCAGCCATATTCTGCAATACTCACTAATACCCAGCCATACTCTGCAATACTCGGTAATACCCTGCCAATACTCTGCAATACCCTGCCAATACTCTGCAATACCCTGCCAATACTCTGCAACACCCTGCCAATACTCTGCAACACCCTGCCAATACTCTGCAACACCCTGCAATACCCTGACAATACTCTGCAATACCCTGACAATACTCTGCAATACCCTGACAATACTCTGCAATACCCTGCCAATACTCTACCATACCCAGCCATACTCTGCCATACCCAGCCATACTCTGCCATACTCTGCCATACTCTGCCATACTCTGCCATACTCTGCCATACTCTGCCATACTCGGTAATACTCAGCCATACTCGGTAATACTCAGCCATACTCAGCGATACCCAGCCGTACCCAGCCATACTCAGCCAATACTCTTCAACACCCAGCCAATACTCTTCAACACCCTGCCAATACCCTGCCAATACTCTGCAATACCCTGCCAATACTCTGCAACACACCGCCAATACTCTGCAATACCCAGCCATACTCTGCAATACCCCGTAATACCCAGCCATACTCTGCAATACCCCGTAATACCCAGCCATACTCTGCAATACCCCGTAATACCCAGCCATACTCTGCAATACTCACTAATACCCAGCCATACTCTGCAATACTCGGTAATACCCTGCCAATACTCTGCAATACCCTGCCAATACTCTGCAATACCCTGCCAATACTCTGCAACACCCTGCCAATACTCTGCAACACCCTGCCAATACTCTGCAACACCCTGCAATACCCTGACAATACTCTGCAATACCCTGACAATACTCTGCAATACCCTGACAATACTCTGCAATACCCTGCCAATACTCTACCATACCCAGCCATACTCTGCCATACCCAGCCATACTCTGCCATACTCTGCCATACTCTGCCATACTCTGCCATACTCTGCCATACTCGGTAATACTCAGCCATACTCGGTAATACTCAGCCATACTCAGCGATACCCAGCCGTACCCAGCCATACTCAGCCAATATTACAGTTGAGGAGATGACGTGGATATTACAGTGGGGGAGATTGTGGATATTACAGTGGGGGCTTTATGGTGGTGGAATTTTCAAAGGTTTTTGCAAATTCAATTATTATTTGCTGATCCGAAAAATTATCCGATCCGTGACTCTGATCCGAGCAACGATCCGATCCGTGAGTTTGGGGGGGACAGATGTACAGAGGGGGAACAGATATATGTGTGTGTGGGGGGGGGGGACAGACATGTAGTGGGGTACAGAGGGGGAACAGATATATGTGTGTGTGTGGGGGGGGGGGGGCAGATGTGTAGTAGGGTACAGAGGGGAAACAGATATATGTGTTGGGGGGGAACAGACGTGCAGGGGGGTACAGAGGGGAAATAGACGTGCAGGGGGGAACGCGCCCCTTGCTTGCAGTAATACTAGACCCGCCCCTAAGAATATAAAAAAAAAAAAGTCACAGTTACTTTGCTGAGTAACTAATTACTTTTCCAATGTAGTAACTGAGTTACTAACTCAATTACTTTTTTGGGAGAAGTAATTTGTAACTTAACTAATTACTTTTTTAAAGTAAGATGACCAACACTGCTAGCTACGCACCATTTTTTTTTTTAATCAGAACGGCAACCTACACATTTCTCTTAGGGAAGATTCCCTTTAAACCAACCACATTTATGTAGTACCCTCTACCAATAGGTAGGTGCTAGCATAGGATTTTTGCTAGATAGTCTGTCAGTACAGGTAAATTTAGGCAGGCCTATGCTGCAAGCTACAGTATATGGGAGTCTGGCAGCGGGGTGATTTGATGGATGTTTGTTACTAGTGGCAACTACAACGCTACATTTATATACAGTATATTGTCCCTTTAAGGAACCATGATAAAAAAGAAAACAGAGGGAAAGCAAAGAGTCACCATAAAAAAAACGATTCTTGTATTTTTAGAGGAATGCTTTGTATTGTGTACTAGTAAGGTGGAGCCGCCTTGGCTGTCGGTTGCAAGAAAGCAAGCCGTCTTCTTAAGCAGGCTGTGATGAAATGCTTTGTTGGCTTCCAAGTGCCTGCAAACTGCGATAAATCTCTGAGCGTGAAGAAAGCTACTAAAAGAGAAAGAATCAGTGCAGGGAAGGGAGGTGGCCTAGAGTTAATGGTCCTCGCACCCAGCCGTACATCTGCGCTCTGCTGCGAGGATGGAATGTTAATTTGTTTTATGTAAAAATTAGCATAGGATTACCAATATTGCCGGAGCGACTTCAAGATGTTTTTTCACACAGCTCTGGGGGTCTTCTTCCGTCTTGGGGGGTCTTCCTGTCGGACTCCTCCGCTATCTTCTGCTAGCTATTTTACTAGCAGAGGAGCCCGGCTTTCTTCTTCGTCACTGCCATCTGGGGGTCTTGTTCCAATTTCGGGGGTCTTGTCCCACTCTTCTGTTCTTCTTGCCTTCTGTCGCCGTCACCACTGCCTTCTGCTTCTTCTTCTTCTTCTTTCTTCATCCGATGTTGACACAACGTTGTCCCAGACGTGTTGCGCTGCCAGTTATAAAGGGACAAGAGGCGGAGCTACCGGCTCATGTCCCATGGTGACCCCGCCCCCCTATGATGTCACAGTCCCACCCCCCACATCCTAGGAGCAGATAGGGACTGCCAGCATTCAGGCTGCCTGACATTTAACCTCAGGGTAGAGCCCTTGACATATAGGGGGGGTTTAAGGACAGATCACCGCCAGTAACTTTAAGTCACATAAAGAGTTTATTAGCCTCCATAAACTCAAGAGTAAGAGGATCAGGGCACAAGACACCCAAAGGACAAAGCCAACTCCAAGAAAGATCCTACTCACAATCTTAGGTAACAGGTAATGGAGTAGTAATAATTACATCAAGCTGAATAGCAGGCACAGGAAGCTGGGCAGCAGGCACCTCAACCTGGGCAACAGGCACATCAGGCTGGGCAGCCGTCACAAGCACATCAAGCGGGGCATCAAGCGGGGCAGCAGGCACATCAAGCAGGGCAGCAGGCACATCAAGCGGGGCAGCAGGCACATCAAGCGGGGCAGCAGGCACATCAAGCGGGACAGCAGGCACATCAAGCGGGACAGCAGGCACTTCAAGCTGGGCAGCAGGCATGGTAACTTCAAGCTGGGCAGCGGACAGGAACACATCAGGCTGGACAGAGGACAGGAACACATCAGGCTGGACAGAGGACAGGAACACATCAGGCTGGACAGAGGACAGGAACACATCAGGCTGGACAGAGGACAGGAACACATCAGAAGCGAGGGCGTGAAGACAGCAAGCAGCTGGAAAAGGCTGGAAGAGATGAGCAGCACTGAGCTGTAAAAAATGAATGTCAAAATAGTGAAAACAGTACTGTATTATAAAAAAAAAAAATTGCAGTTGTTTATGTACCCAGTACTTTAGATCAGTGGTCTCCAAACTGCAGCCCATGGGACAGATGCAGCCTTCGCTTGCCTTGTGTTTAGAGCACTATTCCTCCCACTGACACCATTAATGGGCACTATTCCTCCCACTGATACCAATGATGGAGCACTATTCCTCCCACTGACACCATTAATGGGCACTATTCCTCCCACTGATACCAATGATGGGGACTATTCCTTCCACTGACACCATTAATGGGCACTATTCCTCCCAGTGACACCAATGATGGAGCACTATTCCTCCCACTGACACCAATCATGGAGCACTATTCCTTCCACTGACACCAATGATGGAGCACTATTTCTCCCACTGACACCAATGATGAGGGCACTATTCCTACCACTGACACCAATGACGGGGCGCTATTCCTCCCACTGATACCAATGATGGGACACTATTCCTCCCACTGACACCAATGATGGGCACTGTGACAGACCTAGCCGGGACAGAAGCTTTGGGAGGGGACTGAATGCCAGCCTCTTGCCCACCGGCCATGGGCCCTGGCATTTGGGGGAATGGTGTTTTTTGTGAGCTGTATGCCTGGGGACCCTGTAATTTGCCATATTACAAAAAGTCACTGATTCATATTGTTGGGGCTCATAAAAGATGCTGATGTCATGAACTCTGCTATTATGAGAAGGTTTTCCTGGATTTGCCCAAAGACTTCTTGGTTGTTAATTCTGAACAATAGATGGTCATTGAAAGAACTGATCACATTGACCTCCGGAGATGGACTGTCTGGTAACCTAGGCTGCCTTAAGTGCTGTGTTAATTAACATGTTAATTATGTAATTGTCTTTTAAGTTGTAGTGCAGCTATAATAATATATATCTCTCAGATGGTCAGACTGGAGGAAGCAGTATTACTGACGGAAGCACTCAAGTGGAGTGTGGGGGACAGGATCCGTCACAGGCACTATTTCTCACTATTAATCCCACTGATACCAATAATGGGCACTATTCCTCCCACTGACATCAATGATGGGCACTATTCCTCCCACTAATAACAATGATGGGCATTATTCCTCCCACTGACACCAATGATGGGGTACTATTCCTCCCACTGATACCAATGATGGAGCACTATTCCTCCCACCGACATTGCGGGCTCCCTGAATAGGTAAATGTCCTTATTAAAAGTAAGCAGCTACAGTGTTTATAGCTGCTGACTTTAAAAAAAAAAAAAAATTGCGGGTGAAACAACGTTTTAGAGACCGTTCCAATTGGCACCAGGTCCTTTTTTTCTTGTTATTCCTCCCACTGATATCAATGATGGGGCACTATTCCTTCCACTGATAGCAATGACGGGGCACTATTCCTCCCACTGATAGCAATGATGGGGCACTATTCCTCCCACTGATAGCAATGACGGGGCACTATTCCTCCCACTGATATCAATGATGGGGCACTATTCCTCCCACTGATATCAATGATGGGGCACTATTCCTCCCACTGATAGCAATGATGGGGCACTATTCCTCCCACTGATACTAATAATGGGTCACTATTCCTCCCACTGATACCAATGATGGGACACTATTCCTCCCACTGATACCAATGATGGGGCACTATTCCTCCCACTGATGCCAATGATGTGGCACTATTCCTCCCACTGAAACCAATGATGGGGCACTATTCCTCCCACTGATACCAATGATGGGGCACTATTTTTCTCTATGACACCAATGATGGGACACTATTCCCCCCACTGATATCAACGGTTTGCACAATTCCTTCCACCAATACCAATGGCGAGGCACTATTTCTTCTCCTACTGACCACTGGTACTATATATTTTTCTTATTCTCACTAACAACCAAACCTGAGACATTGTTTATTCCCACTGACATTATCTCACTGTTTATTTTCGATGGGGCACTATTCCTGACACCAACGATGGAGCACTATTCTCCCACTGACACCAATGATGGGGAACTATTCCTCCCACTGATATCAACAGTTGGCACCATTCCTTCCCCCAAAACCAACAATGATGCACTATTCCTTCTCCTACTGACCAAGGGTACTATGTAATGTTCTTACTCCCACTAACCACCAAGCTTGATGCATAGTATAATTTCACATTATGCAATTTTCTACTCCCACTGGCTACACGTCTGAAGGACCATAATCTGGCACTTTGTTTAGAAAGTTTAGAGACCCCTGCTTTAGGTAAGTGAATATTATCTAGTTAAAGTTTTTATATCTACGTTAACTGTATGATAATCTTCAAACCATGATCATCCATGACCATGAGTAGCTATGCAGGATAGAGTTCCTCCTTAACCCCAAAAGGACTCCTCAGGGAGCCCATTTACTCAGCACCGAGGGCATTAAAGGGAAATGCCAAGTATTTGAACACCATAAACTGTGGAGCACTGGAGGTCTTACCTCTTACCTCTATCTGGGTAATTACCCGTCCTTGTTGGGGTAGTTTCTGGCCCATTTTCCATACTTTCTGCAATACTCAATTCATCCTCCTGCAAATAAATTATTTTTTAGCACAAAAGGAATCAGACCATTGCTTTTTAATTGCAAACCTTACTGTGACTTAGGAAAAGGAATTTAACCACTTGCCGCCCGCCCTATAGGCGAATGTTGGCTGCAAAGTGGTTTCAAAATCCTGACTGGGCGTCATATGACGTCCTCAGGATTTTGAGCCGCTGCGTGCCCCCGGGTGTCAGTCTGACACCCCGCAACTACGATCTCGGTAAAGAGTCTCCGACGGAAACTCTTTACCACGTGATCAGCCGTGTCCAATCACGGCTGATCACAGTGTAAATAGGAAGAGCTGTTGATTGGCTTTTCCTCACTCGCGTCTGTCAGACACAAGTAGAGGAGAGCCGATCGGCTGCTCCTCTGACATGGGGGTCTGTGCTAATCGATTATCAGCGCAGCCCCCCCCCGAGGATGCCCACACTGGACCACCAGGGACGCCACCAGACCACCAGGGATGCCCAGCACCAGGTATGCCACCCTAGACCACCAGGGATGTCAGTCAGTGCCCACAATGGATGCCAATCAGTGCCCACAATGGATGCCAATCAGTGCCCACAATGGGCATCACTGATTGGCATGCATTATTGTTTGGCACTGATTGGCATCCATCAGTACAAAACAATACAATACAATGCCGCCAATCAGTGCCCATCCGTGGCACCTATCAGTGCCCATCCATGCCACCTATCAGTGCCGCCTATCCATGCCCATCTGTGCCGCCTATCCATGCCCATTCATGCCTCCTATCCATGCCAATCCGTGCCAGATATCAGTGCCAATTTGTGCCACCTATCAGTGCCCATCCGTGTCGCCATTAGTGCCACCTATCAGTGCCCATCAGTGCCGCCTATCAGTGCCCATCAATGCCACCTCATCAGTGCCACTTCATCCTAATGGAGCGCATTCGGCGCAATACAAATCCAATATCAAATCAAATTGGTGCCACCTCATCGGTGCCACCTTATCAGTGCCCGTCAGTGCAGCCCCATCAGTGCCCATCAGTGAAGGAAAAAAACTTACTTATTTACAAAGTTTTGAAACTGAAAAAAAAAAAAAACATATATTTTTTCAAAATTTTCGGTCTTTTTTTATTTGTTTAGCAAAAAGGTGATCAAATACCACCAAAAGAAAGCTCTATTTGTGGGAAAAAAATGATACAAATTTCATTTGGGTACAGTGTTGTATGACCGCGCAATTGTCCTTCAAAGTGCGACAGCGCTGAAAGCTCAAAATTGGTCTGGGCAGGAAGGTGTTTAAGTGCCCGGTATTGAAGTGGTTAAAGAAATAGCGCCTTGATCTGAAAATCAGACAATCGTTTGTGCATGATAAAACCTTTGGTTAACATGGTTCTCTTTGAACAACAACAACTCCATCCATAATTTGACAGTAGTCTCTAGTTGTTGTGAATAATGCAGTATAGTGTCACTCCCATAACCCTATGGGAGAAGAAAGCTCACTTCCTTCTCTAGATCTGAGGGAACTATTATTTATTTTAAGCGTTTTTTATAGCTCGCTGACAATTTACACAGCGTGTTTAACACGATATACATTGACCTCAGTTCTCTCTGAAGGAACTTACAATCCAAGGTCCCTATTACACATAATATTCAAGGGCCAATGTAGACAGCCAATTAGCCTACCAGCATACCGTTGGAGTGAGGGAGGAAGCTGAAGTACCCAAAGGAAACCCATGCAAGCATGGAGAGAACGTACAAAACCCAGTGAAAGACCATGACCTCAATTACACACCATGTTAGGAGGAAGGGGGCTAAAATGCCCTACAGTGCATCCAGAAAGTATTTTTAGCGCTTCACTTTTTCTACATTTTGTTATGTTACGGCCTTATTCCAAAATGGATAAAATTCTGTATTTTCCTCAAAATTCTACAAACAATCCCCCATAATGACAACGTGAAAGTAGTTGGCTTGAAATCTTTTCAAATTTATAAAAAATAAAAAAAATGAAGAAATTACATGTACATAATATTCGCAGCCTTTGCCATGACGCTCAAAATTGAGCTCAGGTGTATCCTGTTTCCACTGATCATCTTTGAGATGTTTCTACAACTTGATTGGAGTCCACCTATGGTAAATTCAATTGATTGGACATGATTTGGGAAGGCACACACCTGTCTATATAAGGTCCCACAGTTAACAGTACATGTCAGAGCACAAACCCAGCCATGAAGTCCAAGGAATTCTCTGTAGACCTCCGAGACAGGATTGTATCAAGGCACAGATCTGGGGAAGGGTACAGAAAAAAAGGTCCCAATGAGCACAGTGGCCTCCATCATCCCTAAATGAAAGAAGTTTGGAACCACCAGGACTCTTCCTGTAATGTCTGATTCATCCACTGGGGGCTCATTCATCTCCACTATCCCCTCAGCACATTGATGAGGTCTCAGCCACATCACCTGATACCTCCTCTTGTTCCTATTTAAACAGCTACCGCCAATGACTCATCGTTCGTGCTAGGAACCTGTTACCAGGCCTAGTGCACCAGCCACAGGTTGCTGCTTACTTCTCCAAGTTTGGGCAGGACAGAGCCCCACTTCATCCTCTTCGTTTGGGCCTGACAGAGCCCCACTTCATCCTCTTCGTTTGGGCCAGACAGAGCCCCACTTCATCCTCTTTGTTTGGGCCGGACAGAGCCCCACTTCATCCTCTTTGTTTGGGCCGGACAGAGCCCCAATTCATCCTCTTTGTTTGGGCCAGACAGAGCCCCAATTCATCCTCTTTGTTTGGGCCAGACAGAGCCCCACTTCATCCTCTTTGTTTGGGCCGGACAGAGCCCCACTTCATCCTCTTCGTTTGGGCCCGACAGAGCCCCACTTCATCCTCTTTGTTTGGGCCGGACAGAGCCCCACTTCATCCTCTTCGTTTGGGCCGGACAGAGCCCCACTTCATCCTCTTCGTTTGGGCCGGACAGAGCCCCACTTCTTCCTCTTCGTTTGGGCCGGACAGAGCCCCACTTCATCCTCTTCGTTTGGGCCGGACAGAGCCCTACTTCATCCTCTTTGGGCCGGACAGAGCCCCACTTCATCCTCTTCGTTTGGGCCGGACAGAGCCCCACTTCATCCTCTCCGTTTGGGCCGGACAGAGCCCCACTTCATCCTCTTCGTTTGGGCCGGACAGAGCCCCACTTCATCCTCTTCGTTTTGGTCGGACAGAGCCCCCACTTACTACTCTTCGTTTCAGGCCAATGAACGCTTCACCACCATCTCTCCAGCTACCGCCAATGACTCGTCGTTCATGCTAGGAACCTGTTACCAGGCCTAGTGCACCAGCCACAGGTTGCTGCTTACTTCTCCAAGTTTGGGCAGGACAGAGCCCCACTTCATCCTCTTCGTTTGGGCCGGACAGAGCCCCACTTCATCCTCTTCGTTTGGGCCAGACAGAGCCCCACTTCATCCTCTTCGTTTGGGCTGGACAGAGCCCCACTTCATCCTCTTCGTTTGGGCCAGACAGAGCCCCACTTCATCCTCTTTGGGCCGGACAGAGCCCCACTTCATCCTCTCCGTTTGGGCCGGACAGAGCCCCACTTCATCCTCTTCGTTTGGGCCGGACAGAGCCCCACTTCATCCTCTTCGTTTGGGCCGGACAGAGCCCCACTTCATCCTCTTTGTTTGGGCCGGACAGAGCCCCACTTCATCCTCTTTGTTTGGGCCGGACAGAGCCCCAATTCATCCTCTTTGTTTGGGCCAGACAGAGCCCCAATTCATCCTCTTTGTTTGGGCCAGACAGAGCCCCACTTCATCCTCTTTGTTTGGGCCGGACAGAGCCCCACTTCATCCTCTTTGTTTGGGCCCGACAGAGCCCCACTTCATCCTCTTTGTTTGGGCCCGACAGAGCCCCACTTCATCCTCTTTGTTTGGGCCCGACAGAGCCCCACTTCATCCTCTTCGTTTGGGCCGGACAGAGCCCCACTTCATCCTCTTCGTTTGGGCCGGACAGAGCCCCACTTCATCCTCTTCGTTTGGGCCGGACAGAGCCCCACTTCATCCTCTTCGTTTGGGCCGGACAGAGCCCCACTTCATCCTCTTTGGGCCGGACAGAGCCCCACTTCATCCTCTTCGTTTGGGCCGGACAGAGCCCCACTTCATCCTCTCCGTTTGGGCCGGACAGAGCCCCACTTCATCCTCTCCGTTTGGGCCGGACAGAGCCCCACTTCATCCTCTTCGTTTTGGCCGGACAGAGCCCCCACTTACTACTCTTCGTTTCAGGCCAATGAACGCTTCACCACCATCTCTCCAGCTACCGCCAATGACTCGTCGTTCATGCTAGGAACCTGTTACCAGGCCTAGTGCACCAGCCACAGGTTGCTGCTTACTTCTCCAAGTTTGGGCCGGACAGAGCCCCACTTCATCCTCTTCGTTTGGGCCGGACAGAGCCCCACTTCATCCTCTTCGTTTGGGCCGGACAGAGCCCCACTTCATCCTCTTCGTTTGGGCCAGACAGAGCCCCACTTCATCCTCTTCGTTTGGGCTGGACAGAGCCCCACTTCATCCTCTTCGCTTGGGCCAGACAGAGCCCCACTTCATCCTCTTTGGGCCGGACAGAGCCCCACTTCATCCTCTCGTTTGGGCCGGACAGAGCCCCACTTCATCCTCTTCGTTTGGGCCGGACAGGGCCCCACTTCATCCTCTTCGTTTTGGCCGGACAGAGCCCCACTTCATCCTCTTTGTTTGGGCCGGACAGAGCCCCACTTCATCCTCTTCGTTTGGGCCGGACAGAGTCCCCACTTACTACTCTTCGTTTTGGGCCAATGAACGCTTCACCACCATCTCTCCAGACCTATGGAGTGTCCCCATCAGCATAACGCAACTCACAGCAAGTATACCTGAACTGCATAAACTTTGTACTTCTGAACTGCTAGTGCCTTGCTGACCCTCCTGATATCTAAGTTATGGCTGTATATAAACTCTTTAAATAAACCCCAACTAATCCTTCAACATACCTTCGTTCCTTTATCTGTAATTTGCCATAAGGTGTAACCACTTGACTACACGGTATGTATATAAGTCCAAAGCTGTAATCCTCTACAAAAACACTACTAGCTCACTGCCTGAGACATTACACTTCCTAGAGTGGGCCGCCTGACCAAACTGAGCAAACGGGGAGGAGAAGGGCCTTAGTCAGGGAGGTGACCAAGAACCCGATGGTCATTCTGACAGAGCTCCAGTGTTTCTCTGTGAAGAAAGGAGAACCTTCCAGAAGAACAACCATCTCTGCAGCACTCCACCAATCCGGCCTGTATGGTAGAGTGGCCAGACGGAAGCCACTCCTCAGTAAAAGGCACATGACAGCCCACCTGGAGTTTGCCAAAAGGCACCTAAAGGACAAAATTCTCTGATCTGATGAAACAAACTCTTTGGCTTTAATTGCAAGCGTCATGTCTAGAGGAAACCAGGCACCGCTCATCACCTGGCCAATACCATCCCTACAGTGAAGCATTGTGGTGGCAGCATCATGCTGTGGGGATGTTTTTCAGCGGCAGGAACTGAGACACTAGTCAGGATTGAGGGAAAGATGAATGCAGCTATGTACAGAGACATCCGTGATGAAAACCTGCTCCAGAACACTCTGGACCTCAGACTGGGGCGAAGGTTAATCTTTCAGCAAGACAACGACCCTAAGCACACACTCCCATGATAGCAAAGGAGTGGCTCTCTGTGAATGTCCTTGAGTGGCCCAGCCAGAGCCCAGACTTGAACCCGATTGAACATCTCTGGAGAGATCTGTAAATGGCTGTGCACTGACGCTCCCCATCCAACCTGATGGAGCTGAGAGGTGGCACTGACGCTCCCCATCCAACCTTAATATGGGGGGGTGGATGGAGCCCGTAAGGCTAGACGCTGGTACAAAAAAGTGTCTATTTATTTATTCTGCGAAGAAGGAATGGACGCTCCCCATCCAACCTGATGGAGCTTGAGAGGTCCTGCGAAGAAGAATGGGAGAAACTGCCCAAAAATAGGTGTGCCAAGCTTGTAGCATCAAAAGACTTGAGGCTGTAATTGGTGCCAAAGGTGCTTCAACAAAGTATTGAGCAAAGGCTGTGAATACTTATGTACATGTGATTTTTTTTTTTTTATAAATTTGTAAAGATTTTTAACAAGCTTCTTTCACGTTGTCATTATGGGGTATTGTTTGTAGAATTTTGAAGAAAATTATTAATTTAATTGATTTTGGAATAAGGCTGTAACATAACAAAATGTGGAAAAAGTGAAGCGCTGTGAATACTTTCCGGATGCACTGTAGATGTTAAAAAAAATGCAAGATGCCTTTCAAACAGTATCAGCAATAAGTAATTGGTGATGATTAACCAGAATTATGATGTAGATGTTATACTAGAAACCTAGCTCCATTAAACTCATAAATGGATAAAAAAAATTTAAGGCTACCAGGTAACAAAGGATAGAAAGATTTTAAAATATTGGGATATTGTTTGTTTGTAAAATCCTATTATAGACCAGCTGTAAAAAAAACAAATGAGTAAAAAGTTTTATTTGCATAAATATTAGAAGTATAAGAGATCTTAGGTAATTTCTCGTGTTAAAAATTATTTCTATATTACAAGTCAATTTTATCTTCTTCAAGTGCAGTTAACATTACGTGAGCTATTAAAAAAATAAAATGTTGCAGTTACAAATATATAAATGGATGGTAAATAAATGCAAGACGCCTTCCAAACATTGGAAATTATTGGAGATGTTCAACCAGGATTATGATGTAGTGGGTATAATAGAAACCTAGCTCCATCAAAGTCATGAGTGGGTAATACATTTGTAAGGCTACTACTTGGTAACAAAGAATAGAAATCTTTTAAAAAGTGACAAATTGTTTGTACAATCCTATTTTAGACTAGCTGTAAAAAAATAAACCCTATAGGTAATCAATTTTTTTTTGCATAAATATTATAAGAAATTTTAGGTACTTTCTCAGGTCAAAATAATATCTATACTACAAGTCAATTTTATCTTTTTCAAATGCAGTTAAAACTACCCGAGCTATAAAAAAATAAAATGTAGCAGTTACAAATATATGAATGTTAATTATATGCAAGACACCTTCCAAACAGTATCAGGGGACTACTAAACTGCATATTGGGATGATGGGATGATTGGATTATTGGCTGCAATACTGAGAACTCTCACTAGATGTCAGTGTATTTTATACACACATTATATATATATATATATATATATATATATATATATATATATATATATGAAAATATATATATATATATATGGTAATGACTCAGTTTTTTTCTCAAAATATGTTATTCTTTCCTACAGTGCTTGATACAATGTTGCAAGATGCAGTTGCTAATGTTTAAGACCCCTTTCACATGTATGGACCGTTCAGATCCGCCTGTCAGTTTTTTCAGGCGGATCTGAGCGGACGCTCTATTGTCTCTATGGAGCGTCGGATGTCAGCGGTGACATGTCCGCTGACATCCGATCCGTCCCGACCCACAAAATCCAGACGGATGGATGTCCTATTTTCCATCCATCTGGCGGATCGGTTTGGATGAAAACGGACAGGCGGTCCATAATCATCCGATCCCCCCATAGGGGAGAGTGGACTCTCTGACAGGTCCGTCCCTGCACAGAGTGCAGAGACGGACTTGTCATCCGTCGGCTCAGCGGGGATCAACGGTGCGATCCCCGCTGAGCAAGCGGAGGAGTACAACGGACAGCCCCGTGTGAAAGGGGCCTAACTGTTCACTTGCAAATGGAAAAATTACATTTGACCTGTTTTTGATGTGAATATGGGTAGAATTATTATTTACCCATGGGGTTTATGGGAGGAATATCTGACACCTGACAATTAACATATTTAACCCATTTCTGATAAGAATATGCATATAATTATTTTTCTACATGGGGATTATGGGTGGAATATTGTAGTTAAACATACATAGGAACATATTCAACCCAGAAACTACAATATCCCACCCATAATCCCATATAGTATAATAATGATATGCATATTCATATCAGAAATTGGATTGAATATGTTCCTATGTATGTTTAACTACAATATTCCACCCACAATCCCCATGTAGTAAAATAATGATATGCATATTCTTATAAGAAATGGGTTAAATATGTTCCTATGTATGTTTAACTACAATATTCCATCCATAATCCCCACGCAGAAAAATAATTACCGTATATGCATATTATCAGTAATGGGTTAAACATGTTCATTGTCAGGTGTTAACATGATATTCCTCCCATAAACCCCATGAGAAATTCTACCCATATTCACATCAAAAAAAGGTCAAATGTAATTTTTCCATTAGCGAGTGAACAGTTGCCGCCACTGTGACCCCTGCTCGCCGTCTTCCCTGCACTTACCCAGTCTCAGTGGGGCAGCAGGTGATACTACTATATTTGAATCTCGTAAGAATATTCCCGCAATGTATTCTTCACTACCCTATGTCATATTTGCTATCTGTGATATGCCTTTGAAAAATCAATAAAAAATGTATTGAAGCATAAGAATGATTACACAAGTCACCATCTTTTACTACTACAGATCCGCGCTATAGCCGAATGACGGCTACAGCGCGGACCTGCTTTGTTGGGATTACGTCCATTGAAATCCTCCCGTGCCCAAGCGGCCTGCGCGCCCCCTGCAGGGCACGTGCGGCGCACTCTGTAATCAGCGAGTCTATGAGACTCGCTGGATCACAGATCAGAGTAAGGGGTCGATTCCGACTCCTTACCACATGATCAGCTGTCAGCCAATGACAGCTGATCATGTGATGTAAACAGAGTCGGCAACCGGCTATTTTTTCTCCTCGCGCTGTCAGCGCGCGAGAAAAAAAAACGATCACCGGCGGCCGTGAGAGGGACATCAGTCCCGATCACGGCGAGCTGTCGCCAGCTCCTCAGTGCCCACCTGTGCCCCCTGCAAGTGCCACCTAGCAGTAGGCAACTGTTATATCCTCTGAGTTGTGAGAGACACAAGACTCTGGTCTGGAACAATGGATGTTTATTTCAGTACTCACTGTACACTGCAACATGCATCTCAGGACAGTACATCTTATTATGCTTCCTTACATGTGCTCTAAGATGGCTACTATGCCCCTTGACCCTTGTCATCACTCCTGGGTGGAGCCAGCCTTAAAGTGACAGTACATGTGGAACCCTTCAGGTATAACAGCAACAATGCCGCCTACCAGTGCCCACCAGTGCCACCCATCAGTGCCCACAGTGCCACCTATCAGTGCCTACAATCAGTGCCTCAACAACAGTGCTGCCCATCAGTGTCACCTACCAGTGCCCATCAGTGCCGCCCATCTGTGCCCACCAGTGCCACCTATCAGTGCCCATCAGTACCATCTATCAGTGGTACCTATCAGTGCCCATTAAGTGCCACCCATCCGTGCCACCTATCCGTGCCACCCATCAGTGCCACCCATCAGGGCCCATCAGTGCCACCCATCAGGGCCCATCAGTGCCACCCATCAGGGCCCATCAGTGCCATCTTATCAGTGGCCATAAGTGCCGCCTTATCTGTGCCCATCAGTACCGCCTTATCTGTCCCCATCAGTGCCACCTTATCTGTGCCTATCAGTGCTGCCTTAACTGTGCCTATCAGTGCTGCCTTAACTGTGCCTATCAGTGCAGCCTATCAGTTTCCAAATTTTCCAACTTTTTTTGTTTGTTTAGCAAAAAATAAAAATCCCAACTGTGATTAAATACCACCAAAATAAAGCTCTATTTGTGGGGAAAAAAATGATAAAAATCTCATTTGGGTACAGTGTTGTATGACCGCGCAATTGTCATTCGCAATGCGTCAGCGCCGAAAGCTGGAAATCGGTCTGGGCAGGAGGGGGGTTAAGTGCCCAGTAAGCAAGTGGTTAAGCATTTTTCTCCATTTTCAATGTTGAAAAAAAAGTCTGTAAATACCTTTTTGGGGAAACATTTTTTCATATGACCGCTAAGTCCTCAATAGCTGATATCTGTGATAACATTGATAGTGGAGAGTAAATCTAGATAGGCCAGGTAATAATTGTTGATACGCGTTGTACTTATCAGGGGGTTTGTTATACCCTCCTCATATGACATCGCTGAAATTCTATTTCTACTAAAGAAAATAAATGAAATAACAGATAATGCAGCAAACTGAAATGGGTCTTTATTATGGATGATTTCAAGCAGCCAGACATCAAATTGGATGTTGGAGGTTAGTGGTTCTAATGAAAGGACACAAATTTCATCCATTTATCAAATATCAAATAGATTTATAATTGCTGGAGGCTGAACCAACCAGAGTGGAAGCTCTGATAGATTTGTTCATTTCTAATAGACCAGATGCCATTTCAAATGTTGCATGCATGGGGGCATTTGGGCAACAGTGACCACAATATGGTAACATTTCAACTTGTATTCAATTACTGAACAAAAGGACCACAAAACTCTACGAAAAAAGCAAAGTATAAAAAGGAAAGGCACTTGATTTTAGGATACAACCTCTAAAAATGTAAAAGAACTGTAAGGCCCTCATGCACACGAGACGCTGTTAAACGCACGTTCAGAGGCAGTTGGGCACTTTTTTTTAACTGCCATGAACACATGCAATGTTATCCTAATGCGGCGTACACACGGTCGGAATTTCCAATAGAAACAGTCCGATGGGAGCTTTTCATCAGACTTTCCGACCGTGTGTATGCCCATCGGTCTTTTCTGTCGGAATTTCCGACGGACTTTAGATTGAGAACCTGTTCTTAGGTTTTCCGTCGGAAAAATTTTCTATCGGATTTTCCGATCGTGTGTATGCAATTCCGACACACAAAATTCTGACGCATGCTCGGAAACAATTCGACGCATGCTCAGAAGCATTAAACTTCCCTTTTATAGTGCAGTCGAACGTTTTTTAAGGCGTGGTGTTATTGACCGTCAAAATTTGGTGTGACCGTGTTTAGTCAAGACAGTTTGAGCGAAATTCCGTCGGAATTCCGACGGGAAAAACCATCAGTATCAAGTATTGATACCCGTGCAAATGCCTGGTATCGGCACCGGTGCAACCCTACTGCATACTGGTGTCCTATCATTCCTTGCACAGCAGCATTCAGACTGGGCAAGTGGAAGAGACAGTAGAGTGGAACCTCGGATTGCGAGTAACACGGTTAACAAACGTTTCGCAATACGAGCTATTGTTTTTTTTTTTAAATCCTGACTCGGTTTGCGAGTGTTGTCTCGCAAAACGAGCAGGATTCAAGCCTCTGCCGTGTGCAGTACCGCATTTGGCCAGAGGTGCAGGGCACCAGTGACACTAGGAGCTGTTCGCAGCCGTTCGGAAACACCTGAGTATTTACAAGCCTTTCTGAGGGTTTCCGAGTGCATCCGAGCGGCCTACGAGTATTTCCGAGTCTCTCCAACGCCCCCCCCCCCCCCACCACACCTCTGGCCACATGCTGTATTGTATGCAATAGAAGTCAATATGGAACAAATTATCTTCGTTTCCATTGACTTCTATGGGGAAACTCGCTTTGATATGTGAGTGTTTTGGATTACAAGCATTATCCTGGAAATGATTATGCTCGTAATCCAAGGTTCCACTCTATTAGGAGCCACACTGAATGTGCAGACAAGGAGCATGTAGACAGCATAATAAAGGCAAACAGAGCCTTTACCTGAGCTCTGATGGGGAAGGAAAATTGCACACTGTGCAAGGGCGCAAATTGAACCGTCCAGAGTGGCTTCCTTCTTGGAGCTGGCTGCTCAGCTGTCGGCTAATTGCCAGCTCCTATCTCTCCACAGTTACTCAGCTGTTGATGATCCTGCTCGTCAGTCCTGCCTACTTAAGCCATCCAGTCCAGAGGATCTCTGCCTTCGCCTTGGTCAACATCACAAGAAACATCTCGGTTCAGACTGCTGCGATGCGGGAACACTGCGAATCTACTGCGGGTTCCCGTATCGCATGTCTCCCGGCGGCAGTTCACACTGCCCTATGCGAGCTGCTGGGAGTGTCAGTTAAATGTTAATGACACCCCCAAATCAGTTTGCATATCGCACCCATGTGAACACCCATGCGATCCGATTCTGCTGCGGACCAAAAAAAGGGTCCTGTGCGAGTTTGGACCGAATGTGATGCGAATTCAGCCATACTATCTGTATGGCTAAAATCACATCGCACAGAGATTGCATGTGATTCGCACTGCAGTGCGGTGCGAATCATATCCGATCTCGGACATCGCAGCAGTCTGAACCGGCCCTAAAGACTGGGTTTTCTGACATCCCTTCTGGCTCCGGATCCTGCTTGCTGTTCCACTACTTTGATCCCTGACTTCTGGCTTGGCTGACTATCCATTCCGGTTACTGAATTTTGGCTATGTTTGTTCTTTTTACTTTAATTATTAAACAAGTATGATTTAACTGTACTTCTGTCTCGGTCTGATTTCATGTTTTCTGACAACCATTTGATGAACGACTCATCCACAACAGCAGCCTAGGACCATAACCAGGTCTCCATACACTGTGCTTTCACTACAGGTTAACCTTCCTAAAGAAGATTTTTGGAAATCCTGTACAAGGGTACATAAAAAGCACTGACAGGGGTTAAAGTGGTTCTAAAGGCTGAAGGTTTTTTACCTTCATGCATAGAATGCAAAGCCTTCAGTGTGCAGTCCCCCTAATATTTACCTGAGCCCGATCCAGCAATGTACATAAGATCAGCAGCTCTCCTGGGTCTTTCACTTCTCATTGACTCAGACACAGCAGCTCCCACTGCTGTCAATCACAACCAGTGAGGAGGGAGAGGGGGCAGGGCCGAGCCATGCTCTGTGTTGTCTTATAGACACACAGAGGCAGCTCGGGAGCAAGCATGGATGAGTGCCCCCAGAGAAAGCAGCTTGCACTGATGGCAATCGACGGAATTTCGCTCAAACTGTCTTGCCTACACACGGTCACACCAAATTCCGACGGTCAATAACACCACGACATACAACACGTTCGACGGCAATATAAAAGGGAAGTTTAATGCTTCCGAGCATGCGTCGGAATTTTGCGTGTCGGAATTGCATACACACGATCGAAAAATCCGATAGAAAGGTTTTCCATCAGAAAAAATTAAGAACAGGCTCTCAAAGTCCGCCGGAAATGCAGACAGAAAAAGACCGATGGGCATACACACAGTCGGAAAATCCGATGAAAAGCTCCCATCGGACTGTTTCCATCGGAAATTCCAACCGTGTGTACGGGGCAATAGTCATGAAAGGGATAAAAGAGAAGAGAGCAGCCTCTAAGTGTAGCAATATGTTGCTAATTGTTGTACCTTCATTAACCGCTTAAGGACCGCCTCACGCCGATATACGTCGGCAGAATGGAACGGCTGGGTACAAGCACGTACCTGTATGTGTCTCTTTAAGAGCCCAGCCGTGGGTCGCGCGCGCGCCGCCGCCGCCGCGCTCGTGACCCGGTCCTGAGCTCCGTGATCGTGGCCGCGGGACCAGCGGACCCGATCGCCACTGGTGTGCCGTGATCGGGTCACAGAGCTGATAAACGAGGAGAGGTCTGTGTAAACAAACCTCTCCCCGTGCTTCCTAGTGCGACTGACACCGATCGTCTTTTCCCAGTCATCCGGACAGACTATCAGTGACGTCAGACGCCAAGCCACGCCCCCTACAGTTAAAACACACACACTTAAACCCTCCCCGCCACCTAGTGGTTAACTCCTTCACTGCCAGTGTAATTTACACAGGAATCAGTGCATTTAAATAGCACTGATTGCTGTATAAATGACAATGGCCCCAAAAATGTGTCAAAATTGTCCGATGTGTCCGCCATAATGTCGCAGTCACAATAAAAAACGCTAATCACCGCCATTACTAGTAAAAAAATAAATATTAATAAAAATGCTATAAAACTATCCCCAATTTTGTAAACGCTATAACTTTTGCGCAAACCAGGGCCGGTGCTACCACTAGGCGGATTAGGCAGCCGCCTAGGGCGCACTGCCACCTAGGGCGCAACTGTGGCTCCTATGTATACACAGCGCTGGTGTGGAGATGACACAGCCTTGTGTGTGTAGAGCTGGGTGTCAGTATAACAATACAGACAAGCATGGGGAGGGAGGGAGGAGTGCGGAGACAGCGCGGCTCAGTCACTGGGGAAAGCAGAAGATATTTGGCGGAGCCCCTCTGCAGTACAAGTGTATGGGAGAGATCTGCGCTCCCCTCCTATGAACAACACACAGAGCAGCCTGGAAGTGTCTTCCGCCCAGCTCCTGACACTCACACATAAGTCCTGGGGACTCCCCTCCCCTTCTGAGCATTACTTTTGCCATGCCTGGGTTGAATCTGTGTCAGGGCTGAATGACTCAGCAGGCAGCATCTCAGGTAACTCCCCATGCTCTCTGGAACCTTAGAGAAGCTTCCAAAAGTAGAGTTTGGCATTTTGGAGGAGCTGCCTGGAGTATTGAAGAGGGCCCCATCCAATCCCCAGTAAATGGGCTGGCAGGGGGGCAGGTATCTCAAAAATACTCTTGGGACAGCAAGTGGCAGTTGGGTGGAAGAAGGAGTGTGAAGTGCTGAGGAGGCTGTCGGTGGCCCTTGAGGGTGCCCTTAGCCTTGTGGGTTTGACCTTGGGCCTGGGGCTTGGGTGCTGAAGGGACCCTCTACCACACATGGAGGATATCCTTCCTGGAGGCACATGAGCAAGGAGAGGACAGCAGGAGCAGGTCCAGGAGTTCTACAGAGAAGTCAGCGGGTGGGTGAGCAGTCTGGGAGGACTGAGGAGAAATAGCCTGGAGGGCTACTAAAAAGGGTAGCTGCAGCCAGGCGAGCTGGCAGTGCCTAAAGCGGTAGTTCTGGGATCAGTAGCCACAGGAATGTAAAGCTGGACATTGACTTTTGTTTGCTACACACCTAAAGGGGCCCTGAGTTTTTGCCTGCCAAGGGCTATTGCTTAAAAATCTGGAGTGCGTTTGTTGAATTAACCATCAGTGTGCCAGCTGATATTCTGTGTGCAAGCTAGTGCTGAACGAAGAGGGGGAGCGTATATAGACTGTATATAGGAAAGTTGTCCCTGAAGTTGTCCGAAGTCAAGTGGGCATCCCACCTGGGGGGAGCCGCAGATCCCGTGTATAAGGAGACAGTGGAGGAAAATACAGAGACTGGTGCTTGTAAATGTGCCGCCCTATACACACCACTGACCCCAGAGCCTTTACATTGCAGCACATCCACCCCACTGACTGCTCTGCACACTGCGCTCTGTACACACTCAGCCCGCCCATTACATGGCACAGTAAACAGTTCCTTCGGTTTTCTGCAACTTCCAGGACAGGATGATACCAGCATTCAGTGCAGGCGTGCAGCTCTTCCTCCTGATAACCCCGAGCTCCCTGGAACGTCCCTCCCTCCCCCAGTCACACCACGGCAGGTTGGAAGCAGAGGATGTGGGTGAGTGATTAGTGTCCAGCTACACAATGCTATTACTGATATCAGTGCTGTGCAGGGTGGTCAGTGTGTCTGCTCTCTTTATGTTTCTTCTGCTGGTGACCACCCTGGAAAACACCCCCCCCCCCTGTTCCCACCATCCCTGTGCTGAGGTCCTGGGTCTGTACCCCCGCTGTGCCCAGTATGAGGGGTTCCCATCATCCCTGTGCTGAGGTCCTGGGTCTGTACCCCCGCTGTGCCCAGTATGAGGGGTTCCCATCATCCCTGTGCTGAGGTCCTGGGTCTGTACCCCCGCTGTGCCCAGTATGAGGGGTTTCCATCATCCCTGTGCTGAGGTCCTGGGTATGTACACCCACTGTGCCCAGTATGACGGGTTCCCATCATCCCTGTGCTGGAAGAAGAAGAAGAAGAAGAAGAAGAAGAAGAAGAAGAAGAAGAAGAAGAAGAAGAAGAAGAAGAAGAAGAACCTCCGCTCGGTAAAAGAGCGGAGGAGTCCGGCGAGAAGACCCCCCAAGACGGAAGAAGACCCCCGGAGCAGTGCAATAAATTATTTTTAAAAAATTGTGTGTTTTTTTTTATTGACACTTTTACACCTTAGGTAAATGGGTAGGGGTACATCGTACCCCATACTCATTCACATAGGGTGGGGGACCGGGATCTGGGGGCCCCCTTATTAAAGGGGGCTCCCGGATTCCGATAAGCCCCCCGCCCGCAGACCCCGACAACCAACGGCCAGGGTTGTCGGGAAGAGGCCCTTGTCCTTATCAACATGGGGTCAAGGTGCTTTGGGGTGGGGGGGCCGCCCAGCCCCCTTTCCCCAGGGCACCCCCCATGTTGAGGGCACGCGGCCTGGTATGGCTCAGGAGGGGGGGGGGCGCTCGCTCGTCCCCACCCCTTTCCTGGCCAGCCGGGCTGCGTGCTCGGATAAGGGTCTGAGATGGATTTGGGGGGAACCTGCACGCCATTTTTTCGGCGTGGGGACTCCCTTTAAATCCATGCCAGGTGACGGGGCTAGCGTGGTGGCATTCACTACCTTTGCTTGTCCTGTCTACCTGCAGTTACGTTCTAAATGAACGCGGATTGTCCGCCGGAGAAGTCCGGGCGTGTGTGGGCAAGTTCACAGCTCGGAAAGTCCGGCGAAGCCCCGCTGGAAGGTCCGGCCGTTTGTCCGCTGGACTAGGTCCGGCGGACAATCCCGCCGGAAAGTCCGACCGTGTGTACGAGGCATAAGAGCTCCTTAAATTCAACCAAACTATTATTCCTTGTGACTTTAGCTGCTCCCTCTACTTTTTGTTAATCTTTTTCCGTGCGGCCAGCTTTGACTACACTAAGTACACTCAGTTTACAAGTAACATACATTTTTATCCCTCTACAGACAACATTATTATTATACTAAACTTTAATTTTGCTGGGAAAGAACATTTTCAATTCCTTCGTAAGACGTTACAAAAGCACCCTCTAAATTAGTATATATTGCTCATGCATTGTTAGGCAAAGACACTCCAATTAAAATCGTTATTAAAAGCCCAAACTGTGTAAATGACCTTATTCTGTAATGTCATAAATTTCACGCCGCAATAAAAATTAGTTTGAAGTCTTTTTTCCGCCGCTGGAATTAATCACTTTCTCTCCCAATAAATTGAATCTTGGACCAAAATAAATGTCTGGATTGTGTACGGCTTTGGCGCCCACAAAAGAACCCGTCGCGGCGAGATTTGCAGTTTATACGCAGCTGCGGGCATAAAAAAACTCTGTGTAAAAACTTACAAGGGTCAGTAAATATTAAAATTATATAGTCTTTAATGCTGTTCTTAATTTTACACTCTGAAGGGAGATAAACCAAGGAACAACTTATATTAATGCCGCGGTCTCATAAAATACAGTTATACTTTCCTCCTCAGTAATTCACTTTTTTTATTCTTTTATTTTTTTTGTTACATTTTTAAAAATTATAAACGGAAAGAAAGCCAGCAGCATTCATTTGTATTGTTTTTCACAACAATCTTGTTATTTATCGAGCCACCATCAGCACTTTAACCACCTCAGTACAGTGCATTTTCACCCCCTTCCTGACCAGGCCATTTTTCAGCTTTCAGCGCTGTCGCACTTTGAATGACAATTGCGCGGTCATACAACACTGTATCCAAATAAAATTGTTATCGTTTTGTCCCCACAAACAGAGCTTTCTTTTGGTGGTATTTGATCACCTCTGCGGTTTTTATTTTTTGCGCTATAAACAAAAGAAGAGGGACAAGTTTAAAAAAATATATATATTTTTTACTTTTTGCTATACTAAATATCCCCAAAAAATATATAAAAAAACATTTTTTTCCTCAGTTTAGGCCGATACGTATTCTTCTACGTATTTTTGGTAACAAAAAAAAACGCAATAAGCGATTATTGATTGGTTTGCGCAAAAGTTATAGCGTTTACAAAATAGGGGATAGTTTTATAGCATTTTTATTAATATTTTTTTTTTTACTAGTAATGGCGACGATCAGTGATTTTTATTGTGACTGCGACATTATGGCGGACACATCGGACATTTTTGACACAATTTTGGGACCATTGTCATTTATACAGCAATCAGTGCTATTTAAAATGCACTGATTCCTGTGTAAATTACACTGGCAGTGAAGGAGTTAACCACTAGGGGGCGGGGAGGGGTTAAGTGTGTGTTTTTTTTAACTGTAGGGGGCGTGGCTTGGCGTCTGACGTCACTGATCGTCTGTCCTGATGACTGGGAACAGACGATCAGTGTCAGTCGCACTAGGAAGCACGGGGAGAGGTTTGTTTACACAGACCTCTCCTCGTTCTTCAGCTCTGTGACCCGATCGCGGGACACCAGCGGCGATCCGGTCCGCTGGTCCCGCGGTCACGGAGCTCAGGACCAGGCCGTGAGCGTGCCACCGGCGGCGTGCGCGTGACCCACAGCTGGGCTCTTAAAGAGACACGTACAGGTACATGATTGTGCCCAGCCGTGCCATTCTGCCGACGTATAACGGCGTGAGGCGGTCCTTAAGCGGTTAAACAGGTTGTAAAGCTACATTTTTTTTGTTATCAATATCTGATCTATATACAGCATAGATCAGGAATATAGCTCTTATTTCTGCACAAATTTTCGATGTACCTGTTATATGCATATGCTTTTTCTGAACTTCCTCCTTTAGTATATCTATGATCTCCTGAGCTTCTGTTTTTTAGATCACGCTCCGTGCAGAAACGTTGCGTCTCCAAACGAACTACAATTCCCTTGATGCTTAGCGGCATCGCGCATGCGCATTGCTGCTTTTTCGCTGTGTCAAAGAACGAGCCTTGTTCTCATTTCTCACCACTCAGCAGCCACGCCTATTCCCGCCTCCCCAGCACGCCCATACACTGAATAAACATAAAGGGGGGCGGAGTAAATGCTGTGCTGCTGAGATCGTGATTCTGATCGCAATAACATGGCATGGGAGGCGGAGCTACAGCGTCTTAGACACGCCTGCGGCTCCCCTGCCTCCCGTGCCTGTGAACGTACACAGCGTCTCCGCGCAGGGATGTAGTCCCAAGAGAGGGGGCAAGCACGCTGACTATCCCCCAGTCAGAACGGCTTGGATGATGGGGGCAAGCTGACAGAGGAGGAACAGGAAGTGAGAAATTCAGACAAAGAAAAAATACATTTAGAAGGGAAATCGAAGGAAAAGGTAAGTGAACCAACAATGCACTACCTTAAAGGAACCTAATTAGAAAATAAAAAACAAACCTTTACAACTAGGGTTGTCCCGATACCACTTTTTTAAGACCGAGTACAAGTACCGATACTTTTTTTCAAGTACTCGCCGATACCGATTACCGATACTTTTTTTTAATGTCATGTGACTGTTTGACTGATGGGCACTGACTGGTGACTGATAGATGGCACTGATAGGCAGCACTTATGGGCACTGAGAGATGGCCTGGATAGGCAGCACTTATGGGCACTGATGGATAGCACCGATGGCTGGTACTGACTGAAGGGCACTGACTGATGAGCACTGATAGGCAGCACTTTTGGGCACTGGTAGATGGCACTGATAGGCATTTATGGGCACTGATAGGTGGCTGGCACTGATAGCTGGCACTTATGGGCACTGATAGGCAGCACTTATGGGCACTGAGAGATGGCATGGATAGGCAGCACTTTTGGGCACTGACTGATGAGCACTGATAGGCATTTATGGGCACTGATAGGCATTTATGGGCACTGATAGATGGCACTGATAGGCATTTATGGGCACTGATAGGTGGCTGGCACTGATAGCTGGCACTTATGGGCACTGATAGGCAGCACTTATGGGCAGGCACTGATGAGCACTAAAATGCAGCATTGATTTGCAACTGCATAATAAATGACATGAATGATGAGGCAAGGAAGGATTTTGCAATGCTATATGGCATATAGCATTGCAAAATCCTCCCTTGCCTCTCATCATTCATGTCATTTAACATTTAGTATGCTGCAACGCCCATCTTGCTACACCTTTTACTCAGCTGCAGTAAGCCAGCAGCAGACATCTTGTTACACCCAGCCTGAACTAAATGGGCTGGGTGTAACAAGATGTCCGCTGCTGGCTTACTGCAGCCGAGTACAAAGGTGTACCAAGATGGGCGCCGTGATGTTTGTCCTCCGACGAAGACACTGAGCCGTCACTTCCTGTTCCGAATGGGAACGGCGGCACCCTTCATCCCTGCCCTGGCCAGCTTACTCCCTGTTCCACTGCTACCAGCTAGATCTCCGCTCCGCCCGCTCTGCCCGTTCCGCTCATTCCGCCCGCTCTGCCCGTTCCGCCTTCTCCGCCCGCCGACTTCCGGTTACAAGTATCGGATTAGGCATCGGGAGCATTTGTGCGAGTACAAGTACTCGCACAAATGCTCGGTATCGGTCCCGATACCGATACTAGTATCGGTATCGGGACAACCCTATTTACAACCCCTTTAAGGCATTGTACAAATTTCAAATGTTTTGGTTTTTTAACTCGGTATTAGTGTAGTTATATTCCCTTTACAATATAAAAAGGGAGACAATACAGTTGCACTATAATAAAATACAAGAGGGTTAAGAGGGCCCTGCTCAGAAGAGCTTACAATCTAATAGGGTGGGGCAGGTGGTACAAAAGGTTGTAACTGTGGGGAATGAGCTGACGGGAGTGGTAAAAGTTTAGTTGGAGGTGCGATAGGCTTCCCTGAGGGGATGAGTTTTCAGGGATCGCCTGAAGGTAGCTAGAGTAGGAAATAACCCGACAGATTGAGGTAGAGAGTTCCAGAGGATGGGAGAGGCTCTGGAGAAATCCTGGAGATGAGCATGGGAGGAGGAGACGAGGGAGCTTGAGAGTAGGAGGTGTTGAGGGGAACAGAGAGGACGGTTTGGGTGATATTTGAAGACAAGATTGGTGATGTAGCTTGGGGCAGAGTTGTGAATGGCTTTGTATGTTGTAAGTACCGTATTTATTGTTATTATAGAACACACACTTTTTTCCCCCCTTAAAATAGGGGGAAAATCGTGTGCGTGTTATCCGCTGATATAGGCTGCACCGAGGGGAAGGAGGGGATGAGCGCCGCCGAAATACACAGAGCCGGATCTCCTGTGTACTCAGCTCACAGTCACGCCAAGTCCCGCCCGCCTGGACAGCTCCTAGCATTGATGTCCCGGCATTGGACCAGCGTTATGTCCATCATAGGATCCGGACCAAGGGGCGGGACTGGGCGTGACGCTGAGCCGAGTACACAGGTAATCCGGCTCTGTCTATTTCGGCAAGGCTGCAGATGGACACTGATCAGGCTGCAGTGAGGAGCAAGGCTCCAGAGGGGCAATAATTAGGCTGCAGATGGGCACAGATTAGGCTCCACTGAAGCTGCATATGGGCACATATAAGGTTGCACTAAAGCTGCAGATGGGCACAGATTAGGCTGCACTGAAGCTGCAGATGGGCACTAATCAGGCTGCATTGATGCTCACTGACCATTATTTTGCTTCAACACAAGGAGATTAGTCCTCACGGCGGCCATCTTTATGTAGCCCACCGGAAGTGACTTTGTTCTCACACTGAGAACAAAGCACCCGGCCATGCGTCGGGCGGATGCTGCTCGGAGCGATCGTTTGTGCCGCAAAGCAGCTCCAAACCCCGCCAATGAAGCGCTGCATCTCATGATTGCATTGACGTGGCACTTCCCATAGTGCACTGTGTCCGGCGCCCAAACACAGTGCACTTAGTTAAAGGAAATTTAATTTTTTTATTTTTTTCTTACAGGGGCCATTTTTTTTTGTGACTACAGCGGGGGGGCGGTGCCCCGGGTGCCCGCTATGGACGGGCCACCACTGCTAGCAAGTGTTCTTGCAACAGACATCCACTTACTGTCTCTGGACCAGGTGGGCAGGTTGCACACCTCCTTCTGGACACCAGAGACCTCTGTAGCCTTTCTTTTCCTAAACAGCGTACACAACATTTTTCCTAGCACAAGCAATAGAAAACATTACAGAAAACAGGTCTGCTTCAGTTGAACTTTAGCACAAATCCCTGCCACGAGCACTCAATTGTTTTTCTTTTGCGTCTTTTAGGTTTTGTGCAGTATAAACCAAGAAAGCGTAAAAACCTCTGTAGTGTATTAATATGCTTTTACTAAACAGAAAAAAAAATGCACACACAACTGCAGGGAAAAAAATAATTCACTGCATACAAAGTATCACAAAATATGGACAGTATACACATGGCCAAACAATCTTTCCTTCCCAACAAATTAGCATGGATGAAATAAGTATACTAAACAGCTACTTAACTTGTTTTTTCCTTCGATGGAGTCTTCTTATGGTTCCTTCCTTCTCAGAGCCCTGCAAACAACTGTTCCTTTGTCTTCCAATACATGGCTTGTTGAAGTGATTTCCCTACCCCCACTTCCTGTCTACATGATTTCATGTAGCATCATTTCCTGTCCTGAGTTCATGAACCAGTCCAACAAGTTCATTTGCATATCAATAGGGGAGGCCTAGCTTCCAAAACCAACACATGTAACTAAAATCCAACAATTCACACATCTGTGCTATAAGAATCACCAAAATAGCCATAGCAACACACTATACAGAGTTTTTAGCTTCTCTCTGTGTTTGTGTACAAAATAAGTGTTGGTGGAGCAATGGACCTAAAGGTAAATATAGTCAAGTATGAGCTCCAGTTTTAAGAGCCAGCTCTCCATCATGTGGGGTAATGCTATGGGTCCCCGTAGTCTCAGAGCCCTGCAAACAACTGTTCCTTTGTGTTCCAACACATGGCTTGTTGAAGTGCTTCCCCTCCCCCCACTTCCTGTCTACATGATTTCATGTAGCATCATTTCCTGTTCTGAGTTCATGAACCAGTCCAACAAGTTCATTTGCATATCAATAGGGGAGGCCTAGCTTCCAAAACCAACACATGTAACTAAAATCCAACAATTCACACATCTGTGCTATAAGAATCACCAAAATAGCCATAGCAACACACTATACAGAGTTTTTAGCTTCTCTCTGTGTTTGTGTACAAAATAAGTGTTGGTGGAGCAATGGACCTAAAGGTAAATATAGTCAAGTATGAGCTCCAGTTTTAAGAGCCAGCTCTCCATCATGTGGGGTAACGCTATGGGTCCCCGTAGTCCAAAGAAACTGTAATAAATCTATACTGGACAGAAAGTCCAGTATACACTGATCAGTAATAACATTATGACCGCCCATTTAATACTGAGTAGGTCCCCCTTTTGCCACCAAAACATCCCTGACCCTTCAAGGCTTGTACTTCACTAGTCCTCTGAAGGTATGCTGTGGTATCTGGCACCAAACTGTCAGTAGCAGATTCTTTAAGTCCTGTAATTTGGGAGGTGGAGCCTCCATGGATTGACTTGTTTTTCCAGCACACCCCACAGATGCTCAATTTGGATTAGGATCTGGGGAATTTGGAGGTCAAGTCAACACCTTGAACCATTATTGTGTTCCTCAAGCCATCCTTGAATTCTACAGGCCGGGCCACCTTCTTCCATTGCTCAGTGGTCCAGTTCTAATGCTTACATCCCCATTGTAGGAATTTTTGGGTGTGGACACGGGTCACGGGACACAGGTCAGCTACACAGCTCAATACACAACAAATTGCGATGGCCATTTTTCTGCTTTCAACACATCAACCTCCTGGGGCAACATGTTTATTTGCTGTGTAATCTATCTTACTTCATGCAGTTGGGGAAGTGAAAAACTAAAAGTAGTCTGATTTAATAAAGTATTTTGCCCTGTACACACGGTCGGATATTCCGACGACAAAATCCGTCCATTTTTTCCAACGGATTTTGGCCCAAACTTGTCTTGCATGCACACGGTCGCACAAAGTTGTCGGAAAATCCGATCGTTCAGAACGAGGTGACGTATAACACGTACGACGGGACTATAAAGTGGCCAGTAGCCAATAGCTTTTGCCTCGTAATTTATTCTGAGCATGCGTGGCACTTTGTGCATTGGAATTGCCTACACATGATCGGAATTTAAACGATCAGATTTTGTTGTCGGAAAATTTTAGATCCAGATCTCAAACTTTGTGTGTCGGAAATTCTGACGTAAAAAGTCAGGTGGAGCCCACACAGGATCGGAATTTCCGACAACACAATCCGATCGCACGTTTTCCATCAGAAAGTCCGACCGTGTGTACAGGGCATTAGTGTTTATGCTTAATTAGACTGCTTTTAGTTTTCACCTTGTTTATGTGGACTTTCTCCAACAGTCTAACCTAGTTCTGGGCTTTTTTTTTCTTCAGAAAACAGATGCAGGTAAGCACATTCCAAAGAGGAGTCCCACAAAATTAGTATCAATATACTGGAGCTAGAAATTGGAAGTACTACTTATGCCCCATACACACGGTCGGAAATTCCGACCACAAAATCCGTCTGATTTTTTCCGACTGATTTAGTCCGACACTGGTGTTGTATACACACGGTCGGACAAAGTTGTGGGAAAATCCGATTATCCTGAATGTGGTGACGTTCGTTGCGTACGACGGGACTACGTAGAGACTAGTAGCCAATAGCTTTGGTCTTGTAATGTGATCTGAGTAGACAAAATATTTGTTTATTTTCGTTTCGTTTTTTTCGTTTCCGTTGATTCGTAACGATTCGTACATTCGTAAGTCGTTGGTGTTTGTATTCGTAACGATTCATACATTCGTAAGAGTTATTTTTTCGTTGATTGTTTTTTTCGTTAGTTTAATTTTCGGACGCATTCGTATTTATTCGTACATTCGTAACATTCGTAACATTCGTAGATTCGTAATCGGAGCATAATTCGTAATTTTATGTAATGTGTATGCTATTATTACATTTTAATAATTTACGAATCGAAAAAAAAAAGTTACGAATCGACAAAAATAAAGTTACAAATGTACGAATTTTTTTGTTCAATAGAGACACGGAAAATTACGAATCAAAAAAAAAAGTTACGAATCGAAAAAAAAAGTTACGAATCGAAAAAAAAAGTTACGAATCGAAAAAAAAAAAGTTACGGATTGAAATTGAATTTTTTGTTCAATCCATTCGAAGCACGTTTAGCAGCACCATTGTAAGGGACACGGAAAATTACCAATTCAACAAAAAAAAAATTTTTTTGTTCGTTTTTGTTTTTCGGATTTTCTTCATTAGTACATTCGTTGTTTCTAATTTGTTTTTTTCGGATTTTCGTTGTTTTTCGGATTCGTTCGATTCGAATGATTCGTTAATCGGATTCGTACGATTCGAATGATTTGTTATTCGGATTCGTACGATTATTTTTCGTTATTTTCGTTCGTTCTTTTCGTACGAATGAACGAAAATAACGAAAAATAACAAAACGAATTGCACATGTCTAGATCTGAGCATGCATGGCACTTTGTCCGTCGGAATTTGCTACACACGATCGGAAAAAGTCCGATAGGACTTTGTTGTCGGAAAATTTGAGAGCGGGATCCCAAACTTTTTCCGTCGGAAATTCCGACAGAAAAAGTCTGATGGAGCCCACACACGGTCAGAATTTCCGACAACATGGTCCGATAGGACATTTTCCGTCGGAAAATCCGACCGTGTGTACGGGGCATTACAGTGAGGGAATACTGTATTTGATCCCCTGCTGATTTTGTACGTTTGCCCACTGACAAAGAAATGATCAGTCTATAATTTTAATGGTCGGTTTATTTTAACAGTGAGAGACAGAATAACAACAAAAAAAAATCCAGAAAAACTAATTTCAAAAAAGTTATAAATGGATTTGCATTTTAATGAGTGAAATCAGCCATCCACGATCCATTTTCAATGCCCTGGCTAACGGGAAGGAGGTTCTCACCCAAGATTTGACGATACATGACCCCGTCTATCGTCCCTTTGATACAGTGAAGTTGTCCTGTCCCCTTAGCAGAAAAAACCCCATAATGTTTCCACCTCCATGTTTGATGGTGGTGATGGTGTTCTTGGGGTCATAGGCTGCATTCCTCCTCCTCTAAACACGGTGAGTAAGGATGAGCCCGGTGTTCGATTCGAACCCATGTTCGAATCGAGCACCGGGTGTTCGCTCGCTCGGCGACCCCAGAACTATTGGGGCCGCTCGCATCAAATTCGTGTGATGCGAGCGGCCCCGCAATGCATTGCGGCCCGCGCAGTGCAATGCTGGCTGATGATTGGCCAAGCATGCACTGTGACCCGCATGCTTGGCCAATCACAGCGCCGGCAGCGAGGAGAGCCATAATTGGCTACAGGCAGGATGCCTATAGCCAATTATAGCTCAGGGGCTTTAGTACACGCCCCACGGTATAAGAGGCCGCCGCGCCGGCGGCCTCGCATATTATGTTTCAGACAGTGTCAGCGTGTCAGTGTGCTGCTGACTGCTGACAACAATATGTGCTTTATTTCTGGGGATATGTGTGTGCATGCTGTTAGAACAGCATTGCAGTATCACATCTGGGGGGTGTCTATAGGTGGCCTGTGAAGGAGGGCAGGTTTCCTGTGCTTAGAACTTTCCCTGCAAAAAAGTGTCATTTTTGCAGGAAGAAAGCTATTTAAATCACTCGCGGCTAATGAATTGATGGCTCCTGTAACACAGAGAACTGTCATTCATTAATAAAAAACAAAAAAAAAAGCGTAGGGGTCCCCCCAAATTCAATAACCAGGCCCTTCAGGTCTGGGATGGATATTAAGGGGAACCCCAGCCAAAAAAAAAAAATGGCGTAGGGTCCCCCTCAAAATCCATACCAGACCCTTGAGGTCTGGTATGGATTTTAAGGGGAACCCTAGCCAAAAAAAATGGCGTGGGGTCCCCCTCAAAATCCATACCAGACCCTTATCCGAGCACGCAACCTGGCAGGCCGCAGGAAAAGAGGGGGGGACGAGAGCGGCCCCCCCTCTCGCCTGAACCATACCAGGCCACATGCCCTCAACATTGGGAGGATGCTTTGGGGGTCTAAGACCCCTAAAGCACCTTGTCCCCATGTTGATGAGGACAAGGGCCTCTTCCCCACAACCCTGGCCGGTGGTTGTGGGGGTCTGCGGGCGGGGGGCTTATCGGAATCTGGAAGCCCCCTTTAACAAGGGGACCCCCAGATCCCGCCCCCCCCCCCTGTGTGAAATGGTAAGGGCCTACCATTTCACCAAAAAAGTGGCAAAAATGGTAAAAATGACAGGAGACAGTCTTTGACAATTCCTTTATTAAAATCTTCTTTCTTCTTTCTTCATCCTTCGGTTTCTTCATCTTCTCCTTCCTTCATCTTCTTCCATCTTCTTCTTCCATTTTCTTCTTCCTCCGATCCGCTTCTTCTTGCGCTGGTCTTCTCGTCCTTCTCGTCCGGCATCTTCTTCCGTCGGCGTCGGCGTCGGTGTCTCTGTCTCTTCTTGGGCCGCTCCGCGCAATGGGAGGCTCCCGCTGTGTGAGGCTCCGCTCCGTCTGACAGGTCTTTTATAATGGAGGGCACCTGGTGACCCCGCCCCCTCTGACGCACAGGGACGTCATGGGGAATTCCATGATGGCTTTCCCCATGACGTCAGAGGGGGGCGGGGTCACCAGGTGCCCTCCGTTTTAAAAGACCTGTCAGATGGAGCGGAGCCTCACACAGCGGGAGCCTCCCATTGCGCGGAGCGGCCCAAGAAGACACCGACACCGACGCCGACGCCGATGGAAGAAGATGCCGGACGAGAAGGACGAGAAGACCAGCGCAAGAAGAAGCGGATCGGAGGAAGAAGAAAATGGAAGAAGAAGATGGAAGAAGATGAAGGAAGGAGAAGATGAAGAATCCGAAGGATGAAGAAAGAAGAAAGAAGATTTTAATAAAGGAATTGTCAAAGACTGTCTCCTGTCATTTTTACCATTTTTGCCACTTTTTTGGTGAAATGGTAGGGGTACAAAACCCCCTTACCATTTCACACAGGGGGGGGGCGGGATCTGGGGTCCCCTTGTTAAAGGGGGCTTCCAGATTCCAATAAGCCCCCCGCCCGCAGACCCCCACAACCACCGGCCAGGGTTGTGGGGAAGAGGCCCTTGTCCTCATCAACATGGGGACAAGGTGCTTTAGGGGTCTTAGACCCCCAAAGCATCCTCCCAATGTTGAGGGCATGTGGCCTGGTACGGTTCAGGCGAGAGGGGGGGCCGCTCTCGTCCCCCCCTCTTTTCCTGCGGCCTGCCAGGTTGCGTGCTCGGATAAGGGTCTGGTATGGATTTTGAGGGGACCCCACGCCATTTTTTTTGGCTAGGGTTCCCCTTAAAATCCATACCAGACCTCAAGGGTCTGGTATGGATTTTGAGGGGGACCCTACGCCATTTTTTTTTGGCTGGGGTTCCCCTTAATTATCCATCCCAGACCTGAAGGGCCTGGTTATTGAATTTGGGGGGACCCCTACGCTTTTTTTTTTTTCATTTTTTTTATTTTTTTTATTTTTTATCAATGACTTTTTTTTATGAATGAGTTTCAATGAATCACTGTTCTCTGTGTTACGGGAGCCGTGAATTAACATTAGCCGCGAGTGATTTTAAATAGCTTTTTTACTTTCAAAAATGACACTTTGCGCAGAGACAGTTCTAAACACGGGAAACATGCGCCCCTTTACAGGCATACTATAGACACCCCCCAGGTACGAAATTTAAAGGAATATTACACTTTTATTGTTTCACTTTAAGCATTATTAAAATCACTGCTCCTGAAAAAACGTCCGTTTTTAAAAAAAAAAATTTGCATTGATACATGTCCCCTGGGGCAGGACCCAGGTCCCCAAACACTTTTTATGACATTAACATGCATATTAGCCTTTAAAATGAGCACTTTTAATTTCGAACGTTCGCATCCATTATAACTAATAGGGTTCTAAAGCTCGCACGGACTTTAGGTCCGTTCGCGGGTTCTGGTGCGAGCCGAACAGGGGGGTGTTCGGCTCATCCCTAACGGTGAGTTGAGTTGATGCCAAAGAGCTCGAATTTGGTCTCATCTGCCCACAACACTTTCACCCAGTTCTCCTCTGAATCATTCAGACGTTGATTAACAAACTTCAGACAAGCCTGTACATGTTTTTTCTTGAGCAAGGGGACTTTCCAGTCACTGCAGGATTTCAGTCCTTCATGGCGTAGTGTGTTACCAATTGTTTTCTTGGTGACTGTGGTCCCAGCTGCCTTGAGATCATTGACAGGATTCTCCCGTATAGTTCTGGGCTGATTCCTCACCGTTCTCATGATCATTGAAACTTCACAAGGTGAGATCTTTCATGAAGCCCCCAGACCGAGGGAGACTGACAGTTATTTTGTGTTTCTTCCATTCTGTGAATAATCGCACCAACTGTTGTCACTCTCTCACCAAGCTGCTTGGCGATGGTCTTGTAGCCCATTCCAGCCTTGTGTAGGTCTACAATCTTGTCCCTGACAACCTTGGACAGCTTTTTGGTCTTGCCCATGGTGAAGAGATTGGAATTTGATTAATTGATTGCTTCTGGGGGGCGTGGCCGGAAGCGAGAGGAGAAAGACGTCCCGCTGTGAAGCTCCGCTGGGACCACCAGAATCCAGTGCCATCCTGAGCCAGCATCCCCTTACAAACCCCAAAAAACAGGCATCCTAACCCCCAGACGTCCCCTGCAGAGACCGGTACCTGTATTAGGTCCCCCGGGCGGCTGTTCGCTTTGCTATCCGGGCCGCGGCCGGCCCCATACACTACTGTGCCGCCGCCATCTTGAGGCCTACACCGCCAGCTGCATCCTCCGCGCTCGAGTACAGCGCTCTACGGGGCAAGACAGTCCTGCCCAGGTACGCATCCGACGGCCTCCTGAACCAGGGAGGTCGGTTTATGGGCAATTGGAAGGCCGCTGGAGGGGTCTGCAGTGTTTAGTCCCCCAGGATGGAAGACGGCGGCCATCTTGCTACACCCAGGACTCCCTGGAAGCCTCTTTACCTCCCCCCCCGTTCCTGATTCCAGCCCCACTGACCTCCCAAAGTACCCTGCTGACTGAGAAGGAACCCCGGACTACAGATTAGGTGGTCTTCAGCAGCAATTGCAGCCCTGGGGCTAGCGGAGGCCTGTGCCCACATCCAGGAGTGACGGCCATCTTGCTGCACCCAGCAGCAGTGTGATTAAGCCTGTCCTGCAAGACTGACTGCAGCCACTCTCCAGGGACACAGTGAGTACCTAACTGCTTGTTAATCTGTACAGTCAAGTCCCTCAGAAGTAGCTGCCTGCCCAAGATCCCATCTCTGCCCTGCACGGAACAGTCTCCCGGCCCCACTTTAGCAGAACTCACTCACCTGGCAGATATCCCCCAGGAAAGCCCGCGGCTGCGGCCTACCAGTGGAGAGCAGCGAACATCTTGTTACCCCACAGACACCCTGCCACCTCTAAAGACACAAGACTAACCCTATCCCCCCAAAACTTGATGTACAGGGGCGTAGCTTAGCAATGGCAGAGTGAAGACGCCCAACATGGAGCTCTGCAGGCCATAGCCCAGAGAACAGACAGACAGCCAGTCAGAAGACACAAATAAGTACATGCCAGGGGAGCGCAAACACCCGCTGAACACGGGGGAATCGAGGGGTCCCGGAATCGCACATTACTTCCTCAGGCCGCACAGCGCCCCGTCCCCCGCCACACCAGCTAAAATGGCGCCGCCGCGTGTCTCATACGCCAACGCAATCACCCAGCCAGGGAAAGGTTCGTCGGTGGCTGCAGCACCCAATGCCTCACAACCCTCTCGAAGTGACAGGGCTCCCTCTCCCATCCTGTCACCCCCACTCCCCAACACCGAACTGTCGATGAGTCCCGTCTTTCAGGGGGGGCCTGATGGCGACCAGGAGGGAGCTTTACGGGACATTGTTGCGGGCCTGCCATCTAAACAGGACCTGCAGGAGATGGCGGCCTCCATAGTTAATGCACTATCCAGAGAGCTACATGACCTACGCCAACAGGTAGACACTGTGGAGGAGAGGGTCACGGTGCTAGAAACCTCCAGCTCCACGACGGAAACACGCATTGCGTCCCTCGAAGCAGGACAGCAGGCATTCCGCCATCAGCTGATTGAGATGCAATTAAAGTTAGACGACGGCGAAAACAGGAGCAGGAGGAACAACTTGCGCCTCCGAGGCATTCCGGAGGCTACCGCTGGCCCAGACCTCCGTGCCACGGTTGTGGCCCTCCTAAACCAGGTACTGGGGAAGCCGCCTACGGCAGACCTGGAGCTGGATAGAGTGCACCGGATCCCGGGTCCCAGAGCGGCGCCCTCAGCTGCACGAGACCCACCGGCAACAGACCCTCCGCGAGATGTCCTCTGCAGGGTCCATTTCTTTACCATTAAGGAAGAAATTATGCGCCTGGCCTGGGAGCGGGGCACTATTGACTTTGACGGCGCGCCTATCCGGATTTACCCTGACATATCAAGGCAAACAAGGGCCATGCGGGGACTCATGCGCCCCCTACTGGAAGTGATCCGACAAGCTGAAGCCACCTATAGGTGGGGGCATCCCTTCCACCTGATTATACGTAGGAGAGGAACGGAATTTCAACTACGCACACCAGAACAACTTCCGGACCTATTTGATTTCCTCAACAAGCCGGCAATCTCGGTGCCCAACTGGTTTGACTTCCTTCTTTCACAGGAGACCACGAGACCACCGCCTCCCAGATCACAGCGGACCCGCCGACCACGCTCAAGAGCCACCAGCCGTGAGACCTCTAGGCCCCATCCGATGTCTTCAGAGGACTAAATGTCTCCCCTTCTCAGAGACTAGTTAGGTACCTTGATTAATGCACACTAACCTACCTACCACCGGAACACTTTGTTTTGTTTGAACCATGCACGGCCGGCGAACGGAGACAGCGAGCTACCCAGCGGACTTTGACACCTCGCAAGAATCCACCCACGGACTCCTGACTAGGGAAAGCAGAAGCCGCAGTGAACTAAGGTTTAATGGGGGTTGGCTGTATGACTCCTGGGGAAATATAGCAAGGTACACTGTATGGGGGGGGCGGTGATGGGGTTTTGGGCTGTTGGGTACATTGCCATCTAGACAAGCTCAGTTAGGGGCCAGCTCGGCTGCCTCCCCCCCCCCCTACGCCTTATAGTTGGTTGGTCACCTAAGGGACTGTTGCGCTGGAGTTGCCTCCTCCACCCCTGTACTCACACCCCAGGCGTACAGCCTATGGACACATACCCAGTCTGCCATGGGGCAGCCACACGCCCGCCACCTCACCTAGATCATTCTTCCTTTTTCCTTTAGCCTGTACACACGGGAGGGTGGAGGGTGGGGTGCCCTGGGATCATGAGTGAGCAAGGCTCACCCGCACGGCCCCTCCATAGCGACTAGCGATAACCGTGACTTCCAGTCTTTCCAGCCTGGAACCTAGACACAGTGAACGATGGGCTAGCCCTTGGTCATTATTCGGCTGGGGCATGGGAGGGTCACAGACATTCCGGGTGAGATGCTAAGTGTCTCCAGTGAGGGTGAAGTTACCCGCCTCCGAAGTTTAATGCTCATGCGGTCTCTATTTTTTCGTAGGCCAGGTATGTAGGTGAAAGGTAAAGGCTTTGTGCTGTTGGTACTCATGTTATGTTTATACTGTATTTGCTTTAATAATTAATGTTCTCCTGGGCTATCTGCCCCTGCATCTCCATGTTTATTGAGATTTATTGAGATTTATTGAGATTTATATTCCATTCTCATACTGAATTTTGTTTGGCTGATTGCCTTTCCCTGATCTCTTTTTCCTCCCACAGAGGGGGAAAAGGAAGAGGGAAACAACAATTTTTCTCGCTTCATCCACCCCCCAATAGGTTAGATCCCTGTGTGGACACACATAGTGCCCACAAGGGGTCCTTAGAAATTACCTAAACAGGAACCGTTTCCTCCCTCCCCTTATCCATCCCACCCTCCTACCCCCCTCCTCCTCCTCCTTCTCTTCTCCCCTTGCTCCCTCTAACTTCCACTGTACACTCCTACTCTGATCTCCACGCTTCCTCCGCCTCTCTGATCCTCTGCAGCGGGGGGACCTCTTTTTCCCACGTGGGAACTCCGAGTATTACTATGGGTCTCCTCAAGATCACCTCCCTAAATGTCCGTGGTCTGAACACTCCTGAAAAGCGATCGCAGCTCTTGACAAACCTGCGCAAAGGCAACACACAAGTGGCGTTCTTGCAAGAGACACACTTTCGTGCTGATTGCACGCCTAGGCTGACCAATGGGGCCTTCCCACTGGCATATCATAGTGTGTCCCCGATCTCCAAATCTAAAGGGGTGAGTATTCTCTTGGCAAAATCAGTACCCTGGTCGTTCATAGCACAGAAGACAGACCCGCTTGGCCGTTTTATCCTGCTTAAAGGGAAGGTGTCTGGGGTGTTAGTCACCCTCGCCAATGTTTATTTTCCCAACACAGACCACCCGCAATTTCTACGGAAGCTCCTTCCTGAGCTCCTTGAGTTCACAGAGGGTATATTGGTGTTTGGTGGAGATCTCAACTTTGCCATGGAACCGTCCCTCGATGTGTCACGGGGCGCGTCCCACCTCTCCTACTCACGTCTCAAGCGATTGAAGTCCGACATACATGCATTGCACTTGGTAGACCCTTGGCGGCTGCTTCACGCTCAGGAACGGGACTACACGTTTTTCTCTCAGGTACACCACACCTATTCGCGGCTGGACTACCTCTTACTATCCCACAAAGACCTTTCTAGAGTAGTGTCAACGTCCATAGACGTCATGTCTTTCTCGGACCACGCACCAGTAAACCTGATATTACAGTTGGGAACGGAATCCCGATCCCCACCATCATGGACCCTGAACGAATCTCTGCTTCAATCAGAGGACACTCGCACAGAGATCTTGACTGCTCTGCGTGAGTACTTCTCCCTAAATAGGGATTCGGTTACCAATCCCCTTGTGATGTGGGAGGCCCACAAGGCGGTCATAAGGGGCACGCTGATCCGGATAGGAGCTAGACTCAAGCGCGAAAGAAACCGCCGTACAGAAGAACTCCTGACATTGATCCATAATTTAGAAAGTAAGCATAAGGCGAGTCTAGCCCAGGCCACATTCCAGGACCTTCTCAAGGCCCGAGAGGAACTACATGGTATTTTGTTCCACAAGACGAAACAGAAGCTGGCATGGGCACGGCGTACCATGTATGAATTCTCAAACAAACCTGGTACGCTGCTAGCAAGGGCTTTACGGGGTCCGCGTACTAAGACTTATATTCCCCACATTCTAACGCCGTCTGGCCAACGGCTGCATGTCTCTTCAGACATCGCCAAGGAATTTCATTCTTTCTACAAAAGCCTCTACAACTTAGAGAAGCCACACATCACAGACCCATCGGGGGAAAGCCCATTAACCCCACGGTCGTATATAGCAGCGTCGGGCATGCCCTCACTGCCTGTAACCGTGCAGGAGGAGATGGAGGAGCCGATTACAGTTACGGAGCTGGGTGAGGCTCTGGCCACTTCCAAACCCAAAAAAGCACCGGGCCCTGACGGCTTAACCCCAGCTTACTATAAAACCTTCTTTGACACTCTAGCGCAACCGTTGGTTGCCGCCCTTAATTCCATTACAGAAGGGAATTCCTTCCCAGAGGACTCCTTGAGAGCCTTTATCTCCCTCATCCCGAAGGAGGGGAAGGACCCCTCGCAGTGTGGAAATTTCCGCCCTATCGCTCTCTTGAACACGGACCTAAAGCTCTTTGCCAGAATCCTAGCAAACAGGCTACTCCCACATATCCCCAATCTCATTCATAGGGACCAGGCAGGCTTTGTCCCGATGAGAGAGCCTCGGGACAACACTATCCGGGTGCTCAATCTGCTTCATGCAGCCAAGACTTCCAATCGAGCCCTTCTCCTGCTGTCCACTGACGCGGAGAAGGCGTTCGATCGTGTTGACTGGTCATTTATCCGGGCCACCTTGGAACACATTGGTCTGAAACCCTCCATGCTGACCTGGATTCTGTCTCTATACACTAACCCGACGGCATCGATTAAAGTCAACGAGACGAGATCCGACTTTTTCCGCATACGCAATGGCACACGCCAGGGGTGCCCTCTATCACCACTAATCTTCATCCTTTCATTGGAGCCACTCCTGTGCCACATCCGGGCTGATGCAGGCATTGTGGGCTACCCCAAACCCTCGGGGAGCCACAAGGTGGCCGCGTTTGCAGATGACCTCATCTTTTTCGTCACAGAACCCCTCACGTCACTCCCCAACTTGCTCCAATCTCTGCAAACTTACGGCACCCTCTCTCTCTTTCAAATTAATTTGGCAAAGTCCTCCATCCTGAACATAACAGTAGGGAATGACACTGTGAGGCGTCTGAGACAAACCTTCCCGCTGAAATGGGCAAAAGACCGCATTCGGTATTTGGGGGTGGACATCACCCCAGACACCAAAGGCCTATACGAGGCCAACTTCGCACCAATGCTCGACCGTCTGAAGGCAGACCTTCTGCGCTGGCATACACTCACTTTGACGTGGTTCGGACGCTGTAATGCTCTGAAGATGACTCTACTACCCAAGGTCCTGTATGTAATGCAGGCGTTGCCCATCCGCCTGCCCCCAACATTCTTTAAACGGTTGGAAGCCATGTTTAGGGGCTTCATATGGTCACACTGCAAGCCACGCATAAAGATGCAGCTCCTGCACAGGGCAAAAAGTGATGGTGGACTTGGCCTCCCAGATATGAAGGCTTACTACAGGGCGGTCCACCTCACCAGGATAGTGGACTGGCACTGTCATGCCGGGGCGAAACACTGGGTAACCATGGAAGGGGAAGACTCCGAGGGCACGCTCGGGAGCCGGCCGTGGATCGCCGCCCCCCTGCCAAAGGAATTGGCGGACCACCCCACACTGGGAAGCACCCTCTCGGTGGCAAGAGATGCCTTTAAGCATTCCACTATGTCACCTACACCCTCACCTATGGTGCCAGTGTTGGGTAACCCAGAATTTGTCCCGGGCCTTCAGAGCCCCACCCTCCAACGCTTGGCGACGGGTACCAGACTACGCTTGTGCGATTTTATAGGATCAGATGGCCGACTCACCTTAGAAGCAGGGACATTGGCAGCGGACCCCCCTCTGGACTTCTGGAGCGGTTTGCAGCTCCGGAACTTCTTGCGCAGCTGCATGCGGAAACCGGGCATCTCTCGTCCACTCACAGAATTGGAGCGCATTTGTCATCGTGGGGAGCCAGAACGCCATTGTCTCTCGCTCATATACTCCTCTCTAACCCAATCAATAGAGGGATCTACACCCCCCTTCATAACTAAGTGGGAGACAGAACTTAATATGCACTTCACGGGCGAACAAAGACAAAAAATCCTGCACTTCGCACAGAAGGCGTCCATCGCCACCAGAGTCCAAGAGACCTGCTACAAGATTACCACTCGCTGGTACAGAACACCCACTACCCTGCATCGTATATTTCCCCAGGTTTCAGACCGATGCTGGCGATGTGGGACTGAAGCTGGCACGATGCTGCATATATTCTGGTCCTGCCCCAAACTTACCCCTTTTTGGCGGGGGGTGACTGACACGATCAGACACCTGACCAATGTCTCCCTGGAAGGGAACCCGGCGGCCTGTCTGCTACATATGACAGAACGACCCATTAAAAAATATAAAAAGTCTTTGACCATTCAACTTTTGAATGCGGCCAAGGCATGCATTCCGCTGTGTTGGAGATCGGAGAACCCACCGGCAAGGCCCCTCTGGTTTGCTAAAGTTAACGAACTGAGAGACATGGAGGACCTCTCAGCCACTTTGTACGATAGGGAGGAGGCCTTCCGCGAGACCTGGAGACCCTGGCAGTATTTCATATACACAGAGGAATATCTCCAAGAAGTGGCACGCAGTCCTGGACCCCACAGGCAGACCTCCTCACCGACGCCCCCCGGGCAGAGGACACCACCTTCCTCTTAACTTGCTTGCTCACCCCTTTTCCCCCTTTCCCCCCTTTCTTGCTTCTCCCATCCTCAAGATCCCCCCCCCCCCCCCCCCTCCCCATAAGTAGTACTCCACCTTTTCTCAAGTTGCCACCCACACACGAGTCCATAGGAAGATACAGGTTTAAACCTGGAAACAGCGAGACCGGAAGGTCGCCCATGTGTGGGGCATATAGATGATCGTACTAACATACCCACAAATAAAATAAGTAATAGCTTATTCAGGCCAGTGACTGTTTTTCCCAACAGATTTACGACCGTCCATAAACAGGGTAGAACGTTGAACAAGTAGCCTATGCGTTCCTGTACTCGGTAATGTTGCCTTAGCACTGTATCTCTTTGTATTGTTTATTAGGCAAGAAGCAGGCTCAGTCGACCCGCCAAATGTTGCCTGAACACTGTCACATCTTCTAACTCCCTGTCTTACCACTTGTCTTGTAATCGGTTGGATATGTTCTCTGTTGTATTTTTTGTCATGCAATTTACTTTGAAATAAAGGAATTAAAAAAAAAAAAAAAAAAAAAAATTGATTGCTTCTGTGGACCGGTGTCTTTTTTACAAGTAACAAGCTGAGATTAGGAGCACTCCCTTTAAGAGAGAGTGCTCCCAATCTCAGCTTGTTACCTGTATAGAAGACACCTGGAAGCCAGAAATCTTGATGATTGATAGGGGATCAAATACTTATTTCACTCATTAAAATGCAAATCAATTTATAACTTTTTTGAAATGCATTTTTTTGGATATTTTTGTTATTCTGTCTCTCACTGGTAAAATAAACCTACCATTAACCACTTCAGCCCCGGACCAATTGGCAGCCAAAGGACCAGGCCCCTTTTTGCGATTTGGCACTGCGTTGCTTTAACTGACAATTGCGCGGTCGTGCAACGTGGCTCCCAATCAAAATTGGCGTCCTTTTTTTCCCACAAATAGAGCTTTCTTTTGGTGGTATTTGATCGCCCCTGCGGTTTTTATTTTTTGCGCTATAAACAAAAATAGAGCGACAATTTTGAAAAAATTCCAATATTTTTTGCTATTTGCTATAATAAATATTCCCCAAAAAAATATAAAATCTATAATCAATAATCGCTAATTGCGATTTTTTTTTACCAAAAATATGTAGAAGAATACGTATCGGCCTAAACTGAGGAAAAAAAAATTTTTTATATTTTTTTGGGGGATATTTATTATAGCAAATAGCAAAAATAGCATTTACAAAATAGGGGATAGTTTTATAGCATTTTTATTAATATTTCTTTTTTTACTAGTAATCGATCAGCGATTTTTATTGTGACTGCGACATTATGGCGGACACATCGGACATTTTTGACACATTTTTGGGACCATTGTCATTTATACAGCAATCAATGCTATTTAAATGCATTGATTCCTGTATAAATGACAGTGGCAGTGAAAGAGTTACCCACTAGGGGGCGGGGAGGGGTTATGTGTGACGTGTTGTGTGTTTTTTTTTACCAGTAGGGGGCGGGGCTGACGTCTGACGTCACTGATCGGCTTTCCCGATGACAGGGAACAGCTGATCAGTGACAGACAGTGTAGGAAGCGCGGAGAGAGGTTTGTTTACACAGACCTCTCCCCGTTCTTCAGCTCTGTGACCCGATCGCGGGACACCAGCGGCGATCGGGTCCGCTGGTCCCGCGGCCGTGGTCACAGAGCTCCCGTCCACGGCTAGGCTCTTAAAGGGCCACGTACCTGTACGTGCTTCTGCCTAGCCGTGCCATTCTGCCGACGTACATCGGCGTGAGGCGGTCGGGAATCGATTAAAATTATAGACTGATCGTTTCTTTGTCATTGGGCAAACGTACAAAATCTGCAGGGGATCAAATACTTTTTTTCCCCTCACTGTATATAAGTGTCAATTCAAGAGCTGCCAGATTATCTTTTTTGTCTTGGGTGAGGTGTTCCTTTAAGAAAGATCATCCAGATGGCAAAAAGCAGCATATATAAGGTGCATTGACTTCCCTTCTTTCATTGGCAGATGGGTCAACATACAGACACATAATGGATGAGATTGCACCTTGAAACTGAGCAGAATTGATTTTCGTATCGCCAGCAGAATGGCAGTAATGTGTTTTTTTTTTCAGATCTGGAATAGACCTTATTGTCATCTCCTAAAAAAGATTTCCTAAAAAAGATTTCCTCTGTGAAATAGCAAAATTTTCCTAGCAGACACATTACGTTCTACTTATAGACCGTCAATGGTTATTGACCTCCGCTAAATTTCTGAACATTCAAAATCGATCAGGGCCATGTGCATTTTAAAATGAACACTTTCATCTAATGCCCCGTACACACGGTCGGAATTTCCAACGGAAAATGTCCTATCGGACCATGTTGTCGGAAAATCAGATCATGTGTGGGCTCCATCGGGGCATTACAGTATGTTCTAGGACAGGGGTCTCCAAACTTTCTAAACAAAGGGCCAGTTTACTGTCCTTCAGACTTTAGGAGGGCCGGACTGTGGCCAGTGGGAACAAAAAAGGTCCTGACATCAGTGGGAAAAAATAATGCCCCATTGTTTATTTCAGTGAGAGTAATTGCGCCCCATTATTGGTCTAACTGGGAGGAATTGTGCCCCAGCACTGATGTAATTGGGCCCCATTGTTGGTGTCATTAAGAGGAATTGTGCCCCATCACTGATGTTATTGGGCCCCATCGTTTTTTGTCATTGAGAGGAATTGTGCCCCATCACTAGTGTTATTGGGCCCCATCGTTGGTGTCATTGACAGGAATTGTGCCCCATCACTGATGTTATTGGGCTCATCGTTGGTGTCATTGACAGGAATTGTGCCCCATCACTGGTGTTATTGGTCCCCATTGTTGGTGTAATTGAGAGGAATTGTGCCCCATCACTAATTTTATTGGGCCCCATTGTTGGTGTCATTAAGAGAAATTGTGCCCCATCACTGATGTTATTGGGTCCCATTGTTGGTGTCATTGACAGGAATTGTCCCCCATCACTGATGTTATTGGGCCTTATCGTTGGTGTCATTGACAGGAATTGTGCCCCATCACTAGTGTTATTGGGCCCCATCGTTGGTGTCATTGAAAGGAATTCTGCCCAATCACTGGTGTTATTGGGCCCCATCGTTGGTGTCATTGAGAGGAATTGTGCCCCATCACTGATGTTATTGGGCCTCATCGTTGGTGTCATTGACAGGAATTGTGCCCCATCACTAGTGTTATTGGGCCCCATCGTTGGTGTCATTGAAAGGAATTCTGCCCAATCACTGGTGTTATTGGGCCCCATCGTTGTCATTGGGAGGAATTGTGCCCCATCACTGATGTTATTGGGCCCCATCGTTGGTATCATTGAGAGGAATTGTGCCCCATCACTGATGTTATTGGGCCTCATTGTTGGTGTCATTGAGAGGAATTGTGCCCCATCACTGATGTTATTGGGCCTTATTGTTGGTGTCATTGAGAGGAATTGTGCCCCATCACTGATGTTATTGGGCCCCATCGTTGGTATCATTGAGAGGAATTGTGCCCCATCACTGATGTTATTGGGCCCCATCGTTGGTATCATTGAGAGGAATTGTGCCCCATCACTGATGTTATTGGGCCCCATCGTTGGTATCATTGAGAGGAATTGTGCCCCATCACTGATGTTAATGGGTTCCATCATTGGTATCATTGAGAGGAATTGTGCCCCATCACTGATGTTATTGAGCCCCATCGTTGGTATCATTGAGAGGAATTGTGCCCCATCACTGATGTTATTGGGCCTCATTGTTGGTGTCATTGAGAGGAATTGTGCCCCATCACTGATGTTATTGGGCCTCATTGTTGGTGTCATTGAGAGGAATTGTGCCCCATCACTGATGTTATTGGGCCCCATCGTTGGTATCATTGAGAGGAATTGTGCCCCATCACTGATGTAATTGGGCCCCCATCGTTGATGTAATTGAAAGGAATTGTGCCCCATCACTGATGTTATTGGGCCCCCATTGTTGATGTCATTAAGAGGACTTGTTCCCCATCACTGATGTTATTGGGCCCCATTGTTTGTATCATTGAGAGGAATTGTACCCCATCTCTGATGTTATCAGGCCCCATTGTTTGTGTCATTGGGAGGAATTGTGCCCCATTGTTGGTGTCAGTGGGAGGAAATGGGCCCCCTTCATTGGTGTCAGTGGGAGGAATTAGGCCCCATTGTTGGTATTAGTGGATGAAATAGGGCCAAGGGCCGGATAAAAGCAAGCAAAGGGCCGCATCTGGCCCCTGGGCCACAGTTTGGAGACCACTGTTCTAGGAGGAGAACAGCTGGGGTGGCAGAGAGAGAGAGAGAGAGAGAGAGAGAGAGAGAGAGAGATATCATCTGTACAAATCATTAGTAAGACCTCATCTGGAATATGCAGTTCGGTTTTGGGCACCAGTTCTAAAAAAAGGATATCGGGGAACTGGAGAAAGTGCAGAGAAGGGCAACCAAACTGATAAGAGGCATGGAGGAGCTCAGCTATGAGGAAAGATTAGAGGAACTGAATTTATTCTCTCATGAGAAGAGGCAATTACAAGGGATTATGATCACCACCTGTATAAATACATTAGGGGGATGCAAAAACCTGAGGGACCAGGAAGGACTTTCTTTTCCCCCACAATTTGGACCATGCTTTATTGGGGGGTTTTCGTCTTCATTTAGATCAACTGTGGGCATAAGATTGTTTATATGGAGATCTTCTACTCATTTCATAATTTTTTTTATTTTGGTTGAATTAGGTGGGCTTTTGTCTTTTTTCAACCTGATAATTATTTAACCATGTAACTTTCTTGCCAAGGCTTAGCTTTACCTAATGCCCAACTCTGGCCAATTTCTTTTTTTCCCCTTAATTTTGGCTAAAGCAATGCAATTCGAAGTTCTATCAGGGAGGGAATTTCCATCACTTCTAATGGATTTACGGGGCTTCAGATGGAACAGGAAATGGGTTCAAATTTCCCCAGTGGGGACAAAGAAGGCAATCACACATTTTATGGTAGAGTGGCAGGTGCATTGATTCGACCTCTCTATCAGACCTTTTATGCCCCATTAACTTCAATAGACACGCCAAGTTAAATTTGCTGTGGCCACAGAGAAGAGCAGAGTGTCACATCGGTGGAATAAGTATGAACTCCGTCAGCTGCCATGGTGGGTTTTAGGTAGGTGGTCGCGGGGGGAGTTAAAATGTTGATCATCATATTCGCAAATCCTGCAGCACACTACGTCGTCCATAGGGCACTCACTCGGGAAAGCCTGGTCTGAAGATCTTCCGGAACTGGAGGACACTACACAACTCCTGGAAGGATATAAGACAATACGCAATATCATAGTCAATGAGCAATGGAGGGAGACCCAATTCAAAATTGTGCATAGGGCATTTATACCAGCCCTGGTGGATTGTGCCAATCCCCTTGTAGCAGTCTGTCCTTGGTGCAACGTTAGCAGGCCGACACTTCTACACCAATTTTTGGTCTTGTACACCAATTCAGGATTACTGGGACCAAATACTCCAATACATCTATGGCATCACATCCACAAGACTGCCTAAAGATCCACTGATCTCTCTGTTTAGCTGCTCTTCTCCTACCGTTTCCAACACCCGGAACAATGGGAAACCAATATCCCTGACCCCATGGATGCATCTCTGCCTTTTAACAGCCAGGAGGGTCCTCCTACGGTCCTGGACCTCTACGCACAGTCCATCGCTCTTCATGGTAAAGAAAGATCTGAAAGCACTACGGTACCTGGAAAATCTGGATGCTATGCTACAGAACCTTGGAACCACCAAGCGCTTCTTCACCCGCTGGAAAGTCTTTATAGAATACTCTTTCCCACGGAAATCCAACTCATGGTCACCTTTCAATACACCACCTGGTATGCCAAGGCAAACCTTACCAATTCCTTGAGTAAACTAATGCCCCGTACACACGTTCGGACTTTGTCCACCGGACCTAGTCCGGCGGGACTTCCCCACACACGGCCGGACTTCCGAGCGTGTGACTTGCCCACACACGCCCGGACTTCTCCGGCGGACAATCCGCTGGACAAAGTCCGCGGGACTTTTGAAAATGAACGGACTTGCCCACACACGGAGCAGTCCGTTCATTTAGAACGTAACTGCAGGTAGACGGAGCTAGCGAAGGCAGTGAATGCCTTCGCGCCACCCCCGTCACCTGGCATGGATTTAAAGGGACTCCCCACGCTGAAAAAAACGGCGTGGGGGTCCCCCCCAAATCCATCTCAGACCCTTATCCGAGCACGCAGCCTGGCAGGCCAGGAAAGGGGTGGGGACGAGCGAGCGCCCCCCCTCCTGAGCCATACCAGGCCGTGTGCCCTCAACATGGGGGGTGCCCTGGGGAAAGGGGGGCCATGCGGCCCCCCCACCCCAAAGCACCTTGTCCCCATGTTGATGAGGACAAGGGCCTCTTCCCGACAACCCTGGCCATTGGTTGTCGGGGTCTGTGGGCGGAGGGCTTATCGGAATCTGGGAGCCCCCTTTTATAAGGGGGCCCCCAGATCCTGGCCCCCCACCCTATGTGAATGAGTATGGGGTACGATGTACCCCTACCCATTCACCTAAGGTGTAAAATGTAAAGTAAAAAACCACACAATTTTGAAAAAAAAATTATTGCACTGCTCCGGGGGTCTTCTTCCGTCTTGGGGGTCTTCTCGCCGGACTCCTCCGCCATTTACCTAGCTCTTTTACCGAGAGGAGAAGTCCGGCTACCTTCTTTGTCGTCGCCGCCATCGTCTGGGGGTCTACAACAGCCTTGACATCATTCCTTACTCTTTTTCTGAAACCTCAGTTCTGTATTTACTAGTTATGAGCCCTTATAAGGTGTATAGAGTTATATTCGGCACCAACGTACAGCGATATTTAAAGGAGTTACCCCTACCCCCTAAGTCTGCACTGTATTCTATTTGGTTTGGATACTTGTTAGCCTGTTATGCTATTTCTTCTGAACAAAGATGTGTAAATCCGAATAAAAAATGTCTTAAAATAAAATACCGTATATATTCGAGTATAAGCCGAGTTTTTCAACACATTTTTTTGTGCTGAAAGTGCCCCCCTCGCCTTATACTAGAGTCAAGCACTATAGGAACCCCATATAGGGTGATAGGATGGGTTTTCACACCAAATTTGGGGTTCCTAGCACCAAGTGGCCCAAGATACAGGGCCCCAAATCGGTCAACTGTGTCCATCTGCAGCAATGTCATTTCGGGACCCTTTAGGTCCAGAGACCCCACCTCCACCTCCCACCACCACCTTTGGCTGCAGCTAGGAGGCATCTAGGAACCCTTAACTACCGAGTTTGAAGCTTGGGGGACCTATGGCTGCAAATGGGCACAGTGAGGCTGCTAATTGGCACAGTGAGGCTGCAAATGGGCATTGTTGACCCTCTTTTCCACTTACAGTAGCTGCACATTTCTCACCCTAGGCTTATACTCGAGTCAATAAGTTTTCCCTTTTTTTGTGGTAAAATTAGGTGCCTCGGCTTATATTCGGGTCAGCTTATACTTGAGTATATACGGTAAAGACGTTGATCAACTGCCTGTTTTGCCACCCTTTTTGGTTCCCATGTGCACGAAGCCTAAGGGCTCATTTGCACCATTTGTATTGGGATGGTCGAAGTCCCAATGTAAAGACAAGACGGCTTACCTTGTTTCCTATGGTGTCAGTTCCCACCTTTACGTTGCGGTGGTGTGCACTAAAAATAAAAAAAGTGCCGGCTGCAGCAGAAACCACCACATCCCAACACTGCTGTGTGAATAGAACTTAAGGCTTGATTCACATCTATGCATGTTGCTTTTTAACGTTTCTGCAGTGCTTTTTGCGGTGCTTGCCGCGTCTTTGGACGCGTGTTTTTACCGCGATTTGCGTTTTTTTTTTTTTTGTTTACACTGTGGTGACTTAGCAACCAGCTATATACAGTGAAAACAATTTTAAAAAACGCAAATCGCGGCAAAATCGCGGTAAAAGCGCGGTACTTGCGTTTTGGATGCGGGTCCATTGACTTCTATTACATGCAAAACGCTGCATTTTGCATGAAAAAAAGTCCCCGACTCTTTCCAAAAACTCGGAGGCACAAAAATGCATTGATGTGAACATGTTCCATTGGAACCCATGTTAAAAAAATTTCCTGCATTTCTGCAAAATGCAAAATGCATCAAAAAACGCATTAGTGTGAATCAAGCCTAAGGATGTCCCTGACATTTCATAAAAGTTCTACCCCCCCCCCCCCTCAAAAAAAGGGCAATGCACTGGAATTTATGTCCTTCTAGCTTCATGATGTGAATCAGCCAGTAGACTTTTCAAACCTTTGTTTTAACCACTTGACCTCCGGAAGATTTACCTCCCTTCATGAGCAGGCCAGTTTTATTTTTATTTTTTTGCGATACGGCACTGCGTTACTTTAACCACTTCAGCCCCGGAAGATTTGGATGCTACATGACCAGGCCATTTTTTGCGATTCGGGACTGCGCCGCTTTAACTGACAATTGCGCGGTCATGCGACATGGCACCAAAACAAAATTGACGTCCTTTTTTTCCCACAAATAGAGCTTTTTGGTGGTATTTGATCATCTCTGCGGTTTTTATTTCTTGCGCTATAAACAAAAAAAAAAAAGCTAAAATTTAGAAAAACACAATATTTTGTACTTTTTGCTATAATAAATATCCCCATTTTTTTTCTTTTTTAAAAAGCTCATTTTTTCTCAGTTTGGGCCAATTTGTAGTCTTCTACATATTTTTGGTATAAAAGTTATAGCGTCTACAAAATAGGGGATAGATTTATAGCATTTTTATTATTATTTTTTATTTTTATTAGTAATGGCGGCGATCTGTGATTTTATGGTGGACACATCGGACACATTGACACAAAAAAAAAAAAAACCAGGCAATTTTGAAAAAAAATAAACAAATATTTTTTACTTTCTGCTATAAAACATATCCAATTTAAAAAAATCAAAAAAAAATCGAATTTCTTCATAATTTTAGGCCAATATGTATTCTGCTGCATGTTTTTGGTAAGAAAAAAAAACATTAAGTGTATATTGATCGGTTTGTACAAAAGTTATAGCGCCTACAAACTATGGTAAATATACTGGAATTTTTTTTTTTTTACTAGTAGTGGCGGCGATCAGCAACTTATAGTGGTACTGCGATATTGCGGCGGGCAATTGAACACTAACTGACGCTTTTGACTTTTTTGGGTGACCAGGGACACTAATACAGTGATCGGTGCTAAAAAATATGCACTGTCACTGTACTAATGACACTGGCTGGGAAGGGGTTAAACATCTAGGGTGCTTTTACTTAAGGAAGTGAAGGATTTTATTCCCTGCTTTGCAGGGAAACAAAATCCAACATATTCCCCACTGACAGGACAGAGCTCTGCCTTGTTTTTTTTTTTAACAGGTAAAGAGAGCTCTGCCTTGTTTACATAGGCAGAGCTCCTGTCTCCTCACCGATCAGCAGGTGCCAGTGGTCATCCTTTGGCAGGCACCCTCTGATCAGCTGCTGCTGTAACTAATCACAGCAGAAGCGGCCTCTGTGCAGTAGTAAGGCTACAATGGGCCGGTCACCAAGTGGTTAATGCCCCTGCAATGTATTTAGCCCCTGAAAGACTAACTCTCTGCCCCCCCCCCCCCCAACTCTCTCTCTTTTCTGGCCAGTCTGGGTAAGGGTCTGCTATGAATTCCGGGGGGGGGGGGGGGGGTGGTCCGCTCCATTATTTTTGTGCAGGGTCCCGCTCAAAATGCAAACCAGATCCTTAGCCAGGCATGCAGCCCAGGTGGCAAGGAAAGGAAGGATCGACAAGTGTGAGTCATATGTGCAAAGACATGTGGGGTAACCCCCAAAATCCATACCAGGCCCGTATCCTAGATAGGAGTCAGTCATGGACATTTGGGGGGGCCCCATGCAAAAATAAAAAAACATGGTGGCACCACAGCCTCTCCCAAAATCCATACCAGACACTTATCCTAGACAGGGGACTGTCATGGACATTTGGGGGGACATGCAAAAAAACTGAGTAGGCCCCTTCGCCGCCCCCAAAATCTAAACCAGACACTTATCCAAGACAGGGGACTGTCATGGACGTTTTGGGGGGGCCCATGCAAAAAAAGAAAAACACAGTAGGCACCTCTGCCTCCCCCAAAATCCATACCAGACCCTTATCCTAAATAGGGGACTGTCATGGACATTTAGGTGGCCCCATGCAAATAAAACACAGTAGGCACCTCCACCCCCCCCCCCCCCCCCAAAAAAAAAAATCCATACCAGACACTTATCCTAGACAGGGGACTGTCATAGACATTTGGGGGGCCTCGTGCAAAAAAAACACAGTGGGCACCTCCATCTCCCCCAAAATCCATACCAGACCCTTATCCTAGACAGGGGTCTGTCATGGACATTTGGTGGGGGCATGCATAAAAAAACACAGTATGCACCTTTGCCTCACCCAAAATCCATACCAGACACTTATCCAAGACAGGGGACTCTCATGGAAATTTGGGGGGGGGGGCATGCAAAAAAAAAAAACCCCAGTAGGCACCTCTGCCTCCCCCCAATATCCATACCAGACCTTTATCTTAGACAGGGGACCATCATGGACATTTGGGGGGCCTTGTTAAAAAAAAACACAGTGGGCACCTCCATCTCCTCCAAAACCCATACCAGACTCTTATCCTAGACAGGAGTCTGTCATGGACATTTGGGGGGGACATGCAAAAAAACTGAGTGAGCCCCTCTGCCTCGCCCAAAATCTATACCAAACCCTTATCCTAGACAGCGGTCTGTCATGGACATTTGGGGGGGGGGCATGCAAAAAACACAGTAGGCACCTTTGCCTCACCCAAGATCCATACCAGACTATTATCCAGGCATGCTCACTGGCTGGCAGAGAAAAGGAGGGGCAACTATCACCCCCCCCCCCCCCCCCATACCCTCCTAAACCATTCCAGGCCACATACCCTTAACATGGGGGGGGTAATTTTCCCCATTTTGATGGGCAAAAGAGCCTCGTACCCGCATCCTTAGCCCAGTGGATGTGAGGGTCTGCGGGGGGCCCCCAGATCTACATTCCACCCCCTTACAAATGAGTAATGGTTACATAGTACCCCCTGTTACTCATTCACAAAAAAAAAATCTGAAATAGACGAACAATGTAGAAGAAAAAATACAAGACATGCTCCACACTGTAAATCCCTCGTCCCCCATATTGTCCAGCGATATCGATCCATCATCAATCACAATGAATGATGCCCTGCAGACAGAAACAAGACGACCCATGCGCACGAACCCCCCTCCAGTCTGAGTTCTGCTGCACAGGGACCACAAGAAGCCGATAGCAGGTCCAGTTTAGGTACTTACACATACAAAAAAAAAAATTATGATATATTTTTTAATACACAGCTGAATTAATCAGCGTCTTTTACATCTGCCTCACCTTTAACAGCTGAAAATGCTGTTTTTTCTGTAAGAAGAAGAGCTCTGGCTGGAAATAGGCAAAACATTTTCTTAAACAGGTTGTCATCGGAAATGATCGAATAACAAATCCACCCGTAAATGGTAACTCAGACACACGGAGAGCTCCTCTCCGAAATGCACTAACAAACTATATACTGTATAATGAGCCATTGATCTGAAACAAAGATTTAGAAACTTTGGCTGCATACAAAATGCAAAAGGAAGTGTTGTCAAGTTTTTAATACCATGCTGCCATCTAGTGGAGAAAATAGAAAATACAGGATAACATATTAATGTTCATGCAGAACTTTCTACTACTATACGTTAAATCGCGGTGTGGGAATCCTGCGTTCCGTGCGCGTTTCCCGCACTGCGTTCAAAAGGCTCAATGTTCATTTATACATTGAAAAGTGCAGCGCATACCCTCACCGGCCACTTTATTAGGTACACCTGTTCAATTGCTCGGTAACACAAATTGCTAATCAGCCAATCACATTTCTTTCTTTAGCATTCATTTTTCAAAATAGATTTCTTTTTTTTTTTCTTGACATGATAACATACAGGAAAAGTAACTATTAAAAAAAAACTCCACCTTTTACCATTAAAAAGCTGCCCTTGAGCTCCAGTCCAGTGACGTTGCCTAGGGTGAGATGATGTCACCAGTCTGCTCAGTCTTATGTAATGCATCATGTATTGCCCTGGCTGGCACCCCCTTTAACCGATTCCCGCCCATGCTATAGCCGGCTGCAGCGTGGGCCTAAATTACCGGAAGGGCGTCCATAGACGTTCTCGTGCTTCCCACACACCCCCTCTGTAATCGCCGAGTTCGTGTGGCTCGGATGATCGTAGATTAGGTAAAGAGCCAATCAAAGCAGGCCCTTTAGCACATGATCAGCTGTCAGCCGATCACAGAAATGAACAGATGTCGGTCATCATTTTTGTTTGTTTTTTCCTTCACGCTGTTAGCATGAAGAAAGAAGAAGCTGCGGCTCCCTTAACGCCCGAATGCACCACAATCACCAGTGCCACCTATCAGTGCCCATCATCAGTGCTGCCTACCAGTGCCTATCAGTGTTCAGCAGTGCCACTTATCAGTGCCCATCAGTTCTGCCTATCAGTGCCATCTCTCTATGCTGCCTATCAGTGCCTCCTATCAGTGCCCATTCGTGCAGCCTCATCAGTGTCTCCTGATCAGCGCCCACCAGTGCCGCCTCATCAGTGCAAGCTATCAGTGCCACCTATCAGTGCCCATCAGTTCCGCCTATCAGTGCCACCTTTCCGTGCTGCCTTTCAGTGCCCACCAGTGCCACCTATCAGTGCCCATCAGTGCAGCCTCATCGGTGCCTCCTGATCAGTACCCACCAGTGCCGCCTCATCAGTGCCCATCAGTGCAACCTATCAGTGCCCACCATCAGTGCGGCCTACCAGTGCCTATCAGTGTTCATCAGTGCCACCTGTCAGTGCCCATCAGTTCTGCCTATCAATGCCACCTCTCTATGCCGGCTATCAGTGCCTCCTATCAGTGCCCATCTGTGCTGCCTCATCAGAGTCTCCTGATCAGCGCCCACCAGTGCCGCCTCATCAGGGCAAGCTATCTGTGCCCATCAGTTCCGCCTATCAGTGCCACCTCTCCGTGCCACCTATCAGTGCTCATCAGTGCAGCCTTATAAGTGCCTCCTGATCAGTAACCACCAGTGCCGCCTTATCAGTGCCCACCAGTGCAACCTATCAGTGCCCATCAGTGCAGCCTATCAGTACCACTTAACAGTGCCCACCAGTGCTGCCTCATTGGTTCCCATCAGTTTCACCTATCAGTGCCCATCAGTTTCACCTATGAGTGCCCAGCAGTGCAGCCTCATCAGCGCACATCAGTGAAGGAGAAAAATGACCAGTTTGCAAAATTATGAAAAACTTTTTGTTTTGTTTTTTCAAAATGTTCTGTCTTTTTTGTTTGTTTAGTAAAAACATAAAAACCCAGTGGTGATTAAATACCACCAAAAGAAAGCTCTATTTGTGTGAAAAAATTTATAAAAAATGCATTTGTGTACAGTGTTGCATGACCGCGCAATTGTCACTCAAAGTGTGAGAGCGCTGAAAGCTGTAAATTGGCCCGGGCGGGGGAAGGGGGTTGAAAGTGCCCAGTAGGCAAGTGGTTAAAGTGCAGAAGCTGCTTAGGCCAGGAATTCTCGTGATTGTAATGCAGCTCCCCCTTCTGCTCCCTGATTGGGTGAGAAGAAAGGAGTGAGGAGAACCTTGATTGGCTTTAGCCCCACACACAGGCACAGGGGGGAAGAGGAGGTGGGCTTCCAGGACGGAACAAGCAATGGGATGGAGGTGATTGGCCAGGAGGCCAAATAAATAAGGAGGAAATAAAGTACAGCTGTCCAGGAGGAGAGAGGGGAAACATACAGCCTTTTTCGGCACAAATAAAAAGAGTTTGCACAGGGAAGGAGGAAAACACGGCCTGTGAGAGAGTGTGCAGACACCTGGCCGCAAAGACAGAGAGCGGGGGGCAAGCTGCAAAGGGGGGGGGCACTCCTGTGTGGTGCGAGAGAGAGAGAGAGAGACACAGGAGTGCAGCCTTACACTTGCTTTGACTTTAACACACATTAAAGCCCCTACCATTTCAACATGCTTTTTTGATGTCTATTGGTGATGCTTTTTTAAAGCTTCAATGAAGGTTGGCAAATGCCTTGCTCTGCTGATCCCCCACTCGGTAGTACCCCCAGCTCTGCTGATCCCCCACTCGGTAGTACCCCCAGCTCTGCTGATCCTCCACTCGGTAGTACCCCCAGCTCTGCTGAACCCCCACTCAGTAGTAACCCCCAGCTCAGCTGATCCTCCGCTCAGTAGTACCCCCAGCTCTGCTGATCCCTCACTCAGTAGTACCCCCAGCTCTGCTGATCCCCCGCTCGGTAGTACCCCCAGCTCTGCTGATCCCCCACTCGGTAGTACCCCCAGCTCTGCTGATCCTCCACTCGGTAGTACCCCCAGCTCTGCTGAACCCCCACTCAGTAGTAACCCCCAGCTCTGTTGATCCTTAACTCAGTAGTAACCCCCAGCTCAGCTGATCCTCCGCTCAGTAGTATCCCCAGCTCTGCTAATCCCTCACTCAGTAGTACCCCCAGCTCTGCTAATCCCCCGCTTGGTAGTAACTCTCAGCTCTGCTGATCCCCTATTCAGTAATAACCCCCAGCTCTGCTGATCCCCTATTCAGTAATAACCCCCAGCTCTGCTGATCCCAAGATCGGTGGTAACTCTCAGCTCTGCTGATCCCCTACTCAGTAATAACCCCCAGCTCTGCTGATCCTCTGGTTTTCTAAACCTCCTCTCTCTCCAGTCCCCACTCACCTTCCGCTATATTGCCCCCATGCTGCACACCACATGTGACATCTGCTAGTTTCTCCTTCTCCGGTTGCCCCAGCTCTGCTGATTCTCCGCTACTCAGTCCTCACTCTCCAGTCCCATTCACCTCCTGTTATAGCATTCCCATGTTGCACACCTAGTGTGCCGTCTGCTTGTGGGTGGGGTCTAACTGTACCCGTGCACGTAGGGCAACACCTCGCTCGAAGGCGTGGTAATCAGAGCCCCCAGGACAAGGCGGAATCTGCAGTCATGTGAAGAATCGAACTTTAAGGCAGTATCCAACTCAGAGATGAGCCACTTGTGTATAGTCAATGCGCAGAGTTCCTCCTTACGATGTTTCTACCCATGTAACTGATGTATGTTTCTCATTAGGAGGGACGTGCTGAGCCTACGCCCACTCTACCAGTCCAGCGTACCTCTGTTACCCCACTCCCAGTAACAGAATGGAGTCCCGCTGAGCACCTAGTATGACATGCAATAATGTTCTTAGCCTAACTACACCTAACTGAGGCTGCCCCAGGTTACCTGAATTGGTGAAGTAATATCAGAAAGCACCAAAAAGCGACATGGGGTGTAATTTTTGGACCTAAGCAGTGGCGGCCCATGCAGTGGCGGCCCATGCATTGTGGGTGCACGGGTGCCACCCCTCCTATCCCTGCCTCCCTATCTATGAGCCCGGCCCCTTTCAGGACACCGGGTGCATGTTTTTTTAAGCACCTGATTAGAGCCAGAGGCTCTAATGGGCTAGAAAAAAAGGGTGGGCACAGAGAGTGTGCCCTGATCCCACCCAATTGTGTGACCATAGCGAATACATTTTTGCTATTTTCACACCACAGTGCCTCCCCGCCAATCAGGAGGCAGGTTCCTATTGGATGCCCAGCGCATTGACGGAAGTCAGAAGAGGAGACACAGAGCCGAGGAAGCATGAGGAGCGGACTGCTCCGCCGCCGCTGCTGCTGCCTGCTGCCTGCTGCCCGTACTGGAGGACACACAGGAGGAGAGGACACCACAGCCTGGTAGGTGCCAGACCTGGGGGGGTGCTGTCAGTGTGCCACGAGATGGGGGGTTGTGAGTGGGCAGTGCTGTCAGTCCTATATATCATATCTGTGATGCTGTGCTGCTCTATATACCCTATCTGTGATGCTGATCAATATACCATATCTGTGATTCTGACCTATATACCCTATCTGTGATGCTGATCTATATACCCTATCTGTGATGCTGACCTATGAACCCTACCTGTGATGTTGATCTATATACCCAATGTTGATCTATATACCCTATCTGTGATGCTTATCTATATACCCTATCTGTGATGCTGACCTATATACCCTATCTGTTATGCTGAGTGCTGACCTATATATCCTATCTGTAATGCTGATCTATATACCCTATCTGTAATGCTGATCTATATACCCTATTTGTGATGCTGATCTATATACCCTATCTGTGATGCTGATCTATATACCCTATCTGTGATGCTAACCTATATACCCTATCTGTACTGCTTACCTATAGACCCTATCTGTTATGCTGAGCTATATACCCTATCTGTAATGCTAATCTATATACCCTATCTGTACTGCTGATCTATATACTGTATTTGTAATGCTGAGCTATATACCCTATCTGTAATGCTGACCTATATACCCTGTCCTGTGATGCTGAGCTGTATACTCTGTCCTGTGATGCTGAGCTGTATACTCTGTCCTGTGATGCTGAGCTGTTTACTCTGTCCTGTGATTCTGGGGCTGTATACTCTGTCCTGTGATGCTGAGCTGTATACTCTGTCCTGTGATGGTGAGCTGTATACTCTGTCCTGTGATGCTGAGCTGTTTACTCTGTCCTGTGATTCTGGGGCTGTATACTCTGTCCTGTGATGCTGAGCTTTATACTCTGTCCTGTGATGCTGAGCTGTATACTCCTGACACTATAGGTGAAAGCAAGTGGAATACAGGGGATGAGTGGGTTGATTTTATAATATAATATATATGATAAGTTGGAGGGGTCAAAAAAGAAGGGCAGGGTAGACACCCCCCCCCCCCCATCCTAAAACTTTACCAGCTGCCACTGGACCTAAGTGAAGCAAACGTAACTTGTGAACTGGAATCTAAGGTAGACAATTTTATTTAGTGACAGGCGCTTTGATTGGCATTCAGAGTACTTTAAAAAAAGCATGTCCAATGCCACATTTTGAAGCAAGTGTAAACAAACCCTTTCTTTAGGGGAGAGGATCTACAGGGCTATCTGCATTCCCACGAGGCACCAGGGAGACCCACAGGACCAGAATGAGGAGAGGGTGGGGAGCTGGTTCTGGCAGAGTGTGTGTGTATAATTGGCAGCTGCTCCAAGAAAGAGAGACCTGTTTGTGTACCTGTATACCGGGAAGTGCATCTGAGTTGTCCGCTGTGCTGCTGAACACTGAGCCCTCATTCCTGCAGAGTGGAACTCCTTGCTTGGCGCAGTTCCTTCCATGGATCCTTTTGACTGCACCAGGAAGACCGTGAGGCCCACATCACATCTGCTCCACTGTGACATAAATATTGCAGCCTGCCTCATGTATTTTTATCTAGCCTACAGGAGTGACCATCGAGGGACAGACTGCTGACCTAAGGCCACCTATGCTGATCACTGATTTACCTATCACTGATATTTGTGTTAAACTTGCTTGCCATCTTTGGAACTTGGCTACCACCAGTAGAGCTCTGCTCAGGACACTTTGGGGGTATTCCCTCCATAGCCCATAGACTATTATCTTTTTTGAAGATGATCCCATCAATATGAGTTTAAGAGCCCCACCGCCGGCAGTCTTGTTTCTTGTTCCAATGCCAGTGGCTAGACAGGGCCTGTACACAGTAGTTAGGATGTATTGTTATTTGAACTATCTTGTAAGGCAGGTGCAGTCTACTTTCTCCAATGCAGGTGGCGCTCTCCCCAGCGGCACTGTAGTTGGAGAGGAAGTTAGGAGGAACAGGGTTCCTCTATGGTTTCTGGGTCACTGAGGAAGCTATCCTATTGGATGCTGCCTCCCCATGTGACTCTGGTGGCCATCTTGGGTCTGGCAGAGCCTATTTAAGACCCCGTTCCCAGGTTTGGCATGGATTTCACGTGTGGGCAGTGTAGGGAAAGGTACCCCACCATTTAGAGACAGTGTGAGCGAGGAGGGAAAGCTTAGGGTCTGCAACTCCTCAGGACATCTACTCAATTGGGCACTAGACGGCCAGGCCGCATTCTCCCCTTTTTACAGGCACTGTCATTCTTGCTAAGCATCGATCCATTCACGTTCATGAAAAACATGTGCACCCTTTGGGCGGTCCCAACCTCCAGTTGTGTTGTGAACTGTTTCTGCATTCTTCATTACAAGTTCTTTATTGCACTCTCCTGTGTGAATTATTGCCACTGCACCACGCTGCACCAGGCTGCACCCCACCTACACGTTATAAAGATATTTACTTAATTTACAGCTGTTCTCGTTTTAAGTTCTTCCATCTTGCTCACCTGGTGCCGTTTCAAAGGCAGCAACTGTTACGAAAGCCATTTACTTTGCTGCACTAATAATTCTTCCAGTAATTAATGTGTAATTTATTGAACCTGCTCAACTAGTACTTCCCTTTTAGGGCTTGTTCTAACTGCAGTAAAGTCTTTTGTAAAACTCACGATGTGTCAGTAAGTTGTGGGTCCAGCGAAGGGCAGATAACAACTGGGAGCGGCAGGAGGACCCAACAATCCAGTAATGTAAAGTTGTGCACATTTTGAATTGCATCCGATGTGATAAAATATGGGTTGCAAGAGTTACTGTACAGAAATGTCTTGCAGTGGTGCCTTCAATATAAGACTTTTCTTTTGCTGACAGTAGGGTTGGGTGATTTTGTATTGTGCACAATAAATAGTGAGCTCTTCTGTCACACAAGCCAAAGTGGAAATGCTGATACTATTTAAACAGGTGCACAGATGTTCCAGAATTCCAGTTTATTGATTTAAGGATATTTTGCCCCTTGTTTTTGCACTATTTAGGCAAAAATTGTGTGACCAACTGACCATCACACCTTCCTACACCAAAAGTGGACTCCCTTCCAAATATTAGAGTTTTCATGTTTTCAGTGAAGGGTACTGTTCATGCTATAGAATATAAAGACGCTTTTCTGTTCCACTATGACTGTGCCACTGTGTACAAAATCAGCTTCATAAAGTCGTGGTTTGGTGAGGAGGAACTTGAGTGACCTGCACCAATCCCAGACCTCAACCTTACTGATCACCATCCATAAAGTCATGATTTGATGAGTTGGGTGTGGAGGAACGTGGGTGGCCTTCATAGAGCCCTGACCTCAACCCTACTGAACACAATGCACAAAGTTGTGGTTTGATGAGTTGGGTGTGGAGGAATTTGAGTTGCCTGCCGGTCAGAGCTCAGACCTTAACCCTACTATTTTCCATCTATAAAGTTATGGTTTATTAAGTTTGGTGTCAAGGAACTTGAGTGGCCTGCATTGAGCCCTGATGTCAACCCTACTATACCATCCATAAAGTTATGGTTTAATAAGCTTGGTGTGAAGGAACTTGAGTGGGCTGCAATGAGCTCCGACCTCAACTCTACTGATCGCTATCCATAAAGACATGGTTTGATGAGTTTGGTGTGGAAGAGCTTGGGTGGCCTGCACTGAGCCCTGACCTCAACCCTACTGATCACCATCCATAAAGTCATGGTTTGATGAGTTTGGTGTGGAGGAACTTGAGTGTCCTGTACAGAGCCCTGACCTCAACCCTACTCAACACCACTGGGATGAATTGAAGGTCTTCTCATCCATTATCAATACCTGACATTAGAAATTCCCACAAACTCCTACATCTTGTGGATAGCATTCCCAGAAGAGTGAAGGACGTTAAAGTTGTAAATGGGGGCCAACTGCATATGAGTTTGGAGTGGGATGCCCAACAAGCTCATATAGATGTGATGGTCATTTGTCCACATTGTGGCCTTATAGTCTGCATCTAAAATGCAAAGAAAACACATTCCTGTGTAGCCCTGGCCAGTAGCTGACAAGGAGAAGACCGGCTGCAGTTTCACTGTGTCTGTTGGTCTGCTACTGCCCTTATCTGTGTTCACAGGAGACTCACAGAACATAGAACAGCTGGTGTTAAGCCGCTCTCTGTCCACAGGTGGGGTAAACCTGTGGATGTGAACTGCCAGAGACTCTGAGATGATATGTGAAGGACTGTGGGAAATGTAGTTTAAAAGGAGACTTAAACTGTACTATAGTTTGTTATTGGACTTCAGCTCCCAGTAACACTGTGGTGTGAAAGAAGGAGAGTGTTTTAAAGTGTGTAGCGCCCCCCTGGGTCTACTGAAGGCAAGGTGTGACCTCCAGAGGCAGGGGGCGAGCTAGCATTTACCCCATGGCTATAATGGGGAGTTTGGAACAGAAATTGGGTGCCAGTCACTTGATATTTTCAAAGCTTTAAAGTGGATGTGATGTCATAATGTAGAGAATAAGATTTCCTTTCATTTGAGCCCAGTCTTGCCACACAGAGGCAGGGGGCGGAGGGGTCACCACCTTTGATCCCTTAGCGCAGCATTTTGTGTAGCGCCCCCCTGGGTCTACTGAAGGCAAGGTGTGACCTCCAGAGGCAGGGGGCGAGCTAGCATTTACCCCATGGCTATAATGGGGAGTTTGGAACAGAAATTGGGTGCCAGTCACTTGATATTTTCAAAGCTTTAAAGTGGATGTGATGTCATAATGTAGAGAATAAGATTTCCTTTCATTTGAGCCCAGTCTTGCCACACAGATTTACTCCAGCCCTGAGAAATCCTCTTTTATTGTTCAGTTAGAAAGATCTTGACAAAGTGCTGAAAACTTTGTCAAAAACGCCCCCTTGCTGTGAGTGAAAGGTGATTTACATATCTCATGCACTAGCCTAAAAGAGGCACATCCTGTGTAATTATAAAAAGTGTGAAATCCACCCCTCCCCCACATAACAAATCCTGTGATCAATGTATCCTCAAACACACACACTGCACTATAACAATCATCAGATCACTGCATGTTCTACTCTGCCCAGCTCTGATTTCATGCATCTCCCCTATATTCTTCTTGCTGTTTACTCGAGAATAAATTTATTTTTACTCTGGTCTGTGCCTGTCTCAGGCTAGTGCATGAGATATGTAAATCACCTGTCACTCACAGCAAGGGGGTGTTTTTGACAAAGTTTTCAGCACTTTGTCAAGATCTTTCTAACTGAACAATAAAAGAGGATTTCTCAGGGCTGGAGTAAATCTGTGTGGCAAGACTGGGCTCAAATGAAAGGAAATCTTATTCTCTACATTATGACATCAAAAAATCTTTGAGGGTTTACATCCACTTTAATACAGAACTTTAAAGGAGGTAGTAGGAGAGAGGGTTAGGGGTCTCAGATACCAGTAGCAGATCACTTACACACTCCTTGGATCCAGAAAAAGTACAGCTTCACAGTACCAGAACCTTTAAGACGACCCGGCGATACTGTAAACATGTTTCAGATTGTAGAACAAGATCCAGCTTCACAGTGCAAGAACCTTTAAGCTGACCCAGCAACACTGTAAGCAGGTTTTAGATGTAGGTGCATCCTCCAAATGAGTCACCAGGCCCTCCCGAGAGACCAGCCTTCATCCTGGCTCTCTCCAGCAAGGGTCCTCCCCTGTATCTTCTCTTTTTGGCACAGCTACTCCCACGCAGGGCAAGACAGCCTAAGGACCACCTCAGGATTAGTAGACCCCAGACAGGCTTCTGGGCCTACTTGCAGAAGCACATCCTCAAGCCACACACAGCCCGGCTTGGGAGCGAGCCTGCACATCTGCCGCCAGAACAAGCGACTTGCTATGGTGACAGACAGAGAAGAATAGGAGGGGACAGCACCAGTGGGGGCCCCATAAGAGGAGGCTTTAAGTATTTTCCTGGGCTGAGAGAAAAGACAGGGCATTTTGCAGAAGGACTGAGGCTAAGACAGACCTGCTTTACCTGGGGAGAGCAGAGAGGCAGCTTCTTGCTGAGGAGCAGAGGCTGTGAGTGGATGGTGGCACCTGAGAGCAGCAGAGAGAGAGAGCGGCAGCCGATCTGGAGGAGTGGAATGCTGAAAGACTACTATTTAGCTTAGATGCAGACGTGTGTACTGCCGAAAAATGTGTTAATTTTCATTTCATTTGCATTGTTTTTTTTTGGTTTTTTTTCGGGTCATTCGTTATGATGACAATTTGTAAATTCGTAAATTTGAAAATTTGTAAATTCATAAATTTGTAAATTCAAAAATTCATAATTTTGTAAATTCGAAAATTTGTAAATCCGGAAATTAGAAAATTTGAAAATAAGAAAGAAAATCCGAAAACTTGAAAGAACGAAATCCGAAAATTCTAAATAATAACTACCGGTAACTAATAATAACTAATTATTAAATTATAGGTTTTGGAATTTCCTTTCAAATTTGGCTGTTAGTGAACGTAACGAATACGAATTTATCCGAAGTTACGAATTATCCGAAATAACAAATGAATGGAATGTAACGCATTAATAATAATAAATAACAATAATAATAATAACTTTTTATTATTATTATTTATTATTCATTTGTTCCGTTCCATTTGTTTAGATGCAGCATTCGTTTTTTCGGGTAATTCGTAGCTTTGGATAAATTCGTATTTATTACGTTCACTAACAGTCAAATTTGAAAGGAAATTCCAATACCTATAATTTGATCATTTGTAAATTCGTAAATATGAAAATTTAAAAATAAGAAAGAAAATATGAAAATTTGAAAGAACGAAATCCGAAAATTCTAAATAATAACTAACAAATAATAACTAACGATTAAATTATAGGTATTGGAATTTCCTTTCAAATTTGGCTGTTAGTGAATGTAACGAATTTATCCAAAGTTACGAATTATCCGAAATAACGAATGCTGCATCTAAACAAATGGAATGGAACAAATGAATAATAAATAATAATATTAACAAGTTGTTATTATTATTGTTATTTATTATATTACATTCCATTCATTTAGATACAGCATTAATTATTTCGGATAATTCATCACTTCGCATAAATTTGTATTCGTTACGTTCACTAACAGCCAAATTTGAAAGGAAATTCCGATATCTATAATTTAATAGTTAATTATTATTAGCTAGTTCGTTCGTTATTCTTTTGAATTTTTGTATTTTCTTTCTTATTTTTGGATTTTCGAATTTACGAATTTTCAAATTTATGAATTTACAAATTTACGAATTGCGATCATAATGAATGACCCGAAAAACGAAAGAAAAAAACCCCGAAACGAATGAAACTAAAACATTTTGCGGCAGCGCACATGTCTATTATTAATAACAAAGGTTAAAAGAGTTGCATCCAATGTACATATAAATTATTAAAACAATACTAGTGCTGATAGATCATTGTGTATATTCATATGCCAGAGGAAAATGCTGATATCATAAGTCCCCATATACCAACGCGTTTCGCCAGACTTGCTTCATCAAGGCTTATGTAGACATTACAGCAATTATGTCAAGCACATGGGGACAACAGCATCACCACTCCCTGGACGGGTGCTGGAGCATCAAATGACCCCAATAACATGCACTCCAATTGACACCAGTTAGAACATCAGGTAGATAGTCATTCGTGGTTGTGGTCTATTCTCTAGTGAGTTTTCTAGTGGTTTCCAAATGACATTTCTTCCGATACAGAGTATAGAGATCACCTCACCTGGACAACCTCCTGGACACTGAGATCCCTTGACAGTGCGGGCATTACTGGAGGGAATGCTCTCGTCTCTTCCCCCCTTCCTCCTTTTGGAATATACTAAATACATATGGTGTAACTGAAATTAAGGACAGCTGGAGGTCTTTTTAGTCCAACAACCTTTGGTTGGAAAGACACCAACTAGATTTTGAATATTATTTCTGATCGATCATTGTGTATATTCATACACCAGAGGAAAATGCTGATATCATAAGTCCTCGTATACTGACGCGTTTCGCCAGACTTGCTTCATCAAGGCTTATGAAGACATTGCAGCAATTATCTCAAGTACATGGGGACAACAACATCACCACTCCCTAGGTGGGCGTTGGAGCATCAAGGGACCCCACTGTAAGGTTAGTTGATCTTATACAATATTATAGTCCTAAAGAGTAACTCTACAATTCCTTACACCCACTAAACATGCACTCCAATTGACACCAGTTAGAACGTCAGGTAGATAGTCATTCAAGGTCATGGTCTATTCTCTAGTGAGTTTTCTAGTGGTTTCCAGATGACATTTCATCCAATACAGAGTATAGAGATCACCTCACCTGGACACCCTCCTGGACACTGAGATCCCCTGACAGTTGCAGGCATTACTGGAGGGAATGTTCTCTTCTCTTCCCCCTTCCTCCTTTGGGAATATACTGAATACGTATGGTGCAACTGAAATTTAGGACAGCTGGAGGTCTTTTTAGTCCAAGAACCTTTGGTTGGAAGGACACCAACTAGATTTTGAATATTATTTCTGATAGATCATTGTGTATATTCATACACCAGAGGAAAATGCTGATATCATAAGTCCTCATAGGCTGATGCGTTTCGCCAGACTTGCTTCATCAAGGCTTATGAAGACAGTACAACAATTATCTCAAGCACATGGGGACAACATCATCACCACTCCCTAGGTGGGCGTTAGAGCATCAAGGGACCCCACTAAACATGCACTCCAATCGACACCAGTTAGAACGTCAGGTATATAGTCGTTCGTGGTCGTGGTCTATTCTCAAGTGAGTTTTCTAGTGATTTCCAGGTGACATTTCATCCAATACAGAGTATAGAGATCACCTCATCTGGACACTGAGATCCCCTGACAGTTGCGGGCATTACTGGAGGGAATGCTCTCTTCTCCTCTCCCCCTTCTGATTTTTAAATGCCAAAGTTTGTCGCCATTCCACGAGCGGGCACAATTTTGAAGCATGACATGTTGGGTATCAATTTACTCGGCGTAGCATTATTTTTCACAATATAGAAAAAAATTGGGCAAACTTTACTGTTTACTTATTTTTTAATTTAAAAAAAGTGTATTTTTTCCCCAAAAAAATGGCGTTTGTAAGACCGCTGCGCAAATACGGTGTGTGACATAAAGTATTGCAACGACCGCCATTTTATTCTCTAGGGCAGTGATGGCGAACCTTGGTACCCCAGATGCTTCGGAACTCCATTTCCCATGATGCTCATGCACTCTGTGGTGTACTAGAGCATCATGGATGAGAAATGTAGTTCCAAAACATCTGGGGTGCCAAGGTTCGCCATCCCTGCTCTAGGGTGTTTGAAATATATATATATATATATATATATAAAATGTTTGATGGTTCGAATTAATTTTCTAGCAAAAAAAAAAAAAAAAAACTGATTATAACTTGTCAAAAACAAGTTTGAAAAATAGGCCTTAAGTGGTTAAAGAGCTATGCCATTAAAGTGGGGTGCCCCCTAAAAATTTTTTTTTAAAGTCCGCAGCTACAAATACTGCAGCTGCTGACTTAATAATTGGACACTTACTTGTCCCAGGGTCCAACGCTGCGGGGGAACGAAGCCCCCCCTCGTTCCCCGCTCTGCTCGCGGCACTGGCATTCTTACTGTGGGCACCCGGCTGTGGCTTCACAGCCGGGCACCCACTGCGCATGCGCGAGCGGCCCTGCGCCGTGATACGCCGCGCAGTCATCTGGGACCTGTCACGTGTCCCAGATGACTGACTGCGCCGAGGGGAAGTGATGTCAGCATCAAAGGGCACTGAAGGAGGCAGACTACAAGGGACCCCCTAGCAACAGGCATTTAGAGGTGAGTACATTTTTTTTTTTTCCAATTATTTTTTTTTTTTTTTTTATAAATTTAGAGCTATTTTTTTTTTTTTTTTTGGTGCAAACACCACTTTAAAAACTATAGGCTGTTTATTTTTTTTAATGTAGCAATTGTAATTTTCCTTTAGCACACACTTTGTGAAATGCCCAGCAGATGGCAGCAGAGTACAGCGAAGAAATAATCCGAACAGACACAGCACACACACATTTTGTTTAAGAATAATATTTATGAACCGTTATAATACAGAACTGAAAACAGGAAAGTCCAGGAAATACTTTTCTGTTAGTAATTTTTTTTTTTATTTATTTTTTTTATTTTTTTCTTACAAAATATACAAAATAATTAGCAGTCGTTCCTGGCAAGGGCTTTACATGCTGTTTACATGATGAAGATCCCTGATTTAAAGGTGTCATGCGTTGTGTTTACTACCATGACCTTCCCCGGTCCCAAAAACCCGAGGGGAGCGCACCCAGGTGACCCGGATACCTTTTCGAAAAAGGACCTCAAAACAGTTCATGGGCGGCAGAGAAACTGCTGCGATCGTTTTATTTTATTTATTTATTGTACAGCCTTGAATTAGAAGCTTCAAAGAAAAAAAGAAAAGAAAAAAAAAACACTCTAAGCACTTTAAGCATTTAAAACTCAATTGATCTTTCTGCTTAAACCAGTTAAATACATTTCAAGTGCATTAAAGCAAAGCATGTTCAAAGGCAAAAGCAGCCACAGCATAAGGCCTGTCCCGGGCCAGCATGCAGCAGAGAAGGAGCCTTGCTCTCTGTGTTGGAAGTAATGGTCTCTCTGCAGAGGTTCGGCATCTTTGCCGGTTGGAGAGCTCTGGATCTAGCTCAGCAGGGAGGGTGTGTCAGACCTCTGCAGAGAGGCCACTGCTTCCACACATAGAGCAAGGCTTCTTCTCTGCAGCATGCTGGCAGGGGACAGGCTTTTCTACTCTGTGGCTGCTTTCAAAAATTTGCACAGATTTTGCACATATTTTGTTTTGATGCATCTGGAATGTATTTTGCTGCTTTAAACTGAACTGGCCCTATGACATCACCACGTTTTTTTTTTTGTTTCAGAAAAACATGAACCCTTTTTGTGAAAACAAATTATAGAGTGTCCCCATTCCTACCGCCATCCAGACATTCAGGGATCTCAGTTTTTGCCTCTGTGTGTGGCAACTTTCATTCAGATTACCCCAGCTGGTCCATCTAGTGGCAGAAGTCTGGTATCAATTTCTAATGAAACTCAAGTTCCCATGGGGTAGAACGTCTGTCAGTTATTACTTACCATCTGTGTCCCCTTTGGGGAGATTTCCCCTGTACTTCCTGATGCAGAGACACAACAGGAAGTAAAAGAAAATCTGCAGATGAAAAAAAAAAAAGAAGAAGAAATAGCTTTGCTGACCCGTTAGGTTTCCCAAGGTCAGGAAAAGTTAAAGTGAGAGTGCAAAACCTGGTGCAGCTGTGTGTAGTAGCCAATCGGCTTCTAACTTCAGCTTAAAAAAAAAAAAAAAAACTGGAAGCTGATTGGTTTCTATGCAGCGCTGTATCAGATTTTGCAACATGTATGTGTTATGGCCAGTTATTGTAAGGGACGTATTTAGAGCTGAACTACAGGAATGCACGGTGATGTAGTACAGAGGAAAACCTATCTCGCTTCATGGCCCCAAATTTTTGCTCCCTTTTGTTTCCTGTTATGACGACCGGTCCCCCAAAGGTGCCCCATTCCAAAAGCTGTCTCTCTCTACAATGTCAAGACACAACAGTGCAAGACCAGTGGCCAGCCTAAAGCAGCTTCTGTAACCCTCAGGGAGCCTTTAAAGCTGCACCCGTAAAAAACACCAAAAAAAAGCACCTTAATGTTAACTTCCCCAGTGACCCCAGGGCATTCCACCAAAAAAGTTAATTTTCGGCAAGGTGAAAATGGTAGATCTCCAAAGGCGCCCCCCCCCCAACCAGTCCTTTTAGCTGTGTCTCTCCAATGTCAAGAAGTAGAGTGCGGGACCAGCGACCGGCCCAACTGTAACCAGAGACCTTTAAAGTAGACATGTGCACAATAGAAAAATTTGTTTCGTTTCTGTTCATTTCCGTTGATTCGTAACGATTCGTAATTTCGTAAGTTGTCGGTGTTCGTATTCGGACTCGTTCGTATTTTCGTAAAAGTTGTTTTTTCGTTGATTCGTTTTTCCGTTAGTTTAATTTTCGTTTATTTGAAATTCGTATTTTCGTTATATTTCGTATTCGGACGCATTCGTATTTCGGAAGAGCTATATTTTCGTTGATTTAAAAAGATTCGTATTTCCGTTAATCTAATTTTCGTTGATTCGAAATTCGTATTTTCGTAATTTAGTTACATTCGTACTTTCGCGAGATTGATTTATTCGTACTTTCGTAACATAGTTTTCGTAGATTCTTAATCGGAGCATAATTCATAATGTAATGTGTATGCTATTTACATGTTTAAGAAACAAAGAATTTCTCTCTCACAAGTCAGAACTTAACTCAAAAATCCACCAAAACACAGTGCCTCCGACCCAACCACACCCTATCTGGAATATTTCAGAATCAGAACTAACATTCGTTCTTTCGAATTCTCGATCAGCAGAATTTTTGTTATTTCGTATTTTCGTTGTTTTGATTTCCTTTTTCCGAATATTCGTAGTTTAGATTTTTTTCGTTCATTTTGATATTCATTATTTTTGAATCTTTGTTCGGTATTTTCGTTGTTTCTGTTTTCGTTTTTTCGGATTTTGATTCTTTCGTAGCTTTGTGGTTTCTAATTTAATTATTTCGTATTTTCGTTGCTTTTCATATTCGTTCTTTTCGATAGTTCGTTATTCGTTAGAATTTTTAGTAAACCATTCCTTCATTCGTACGATAACGAATATAACGAATTTGAACGGAAAACAAATTCGGAACTAAACGAATTGCACATGTCTACTTTAAAGCTGCACCCGTAAAAACCACCGAAAAACACCTTAATGTTAACTTCCCCAGTGACCCCAGGGAATTCCACCAAAATGGTAAATTTTCAGCAAGGTGAAAATGGTCAATCCTACAAAGGTACCCCCCTCAACCAGTCCTTGTAGCTGTCTCTCTCTCCAATGTCAGGATGTAGAGTGCGGGACCAGCGACCGGCCCAACTGTAACCATCAGAAACCTTTAAAGCTGCACCCGTAAAAAACACAGAAAAACACCTTAATGTTAACTTCCCCAGGGACCCCAGGCCATTCCACCAAAATGGTTATTTTTCGGCAAGGTGAAAACGGTCGATCCTCCAAAGACACCACCGTCAAACAGTCCTTAGTAGCTGTCTCTCTCTCCAATGTGAAGACGTACAGTGCGGGACCAGCGACCAGTCTAACTGTAACCCTCAGAGACCTTTAAAGCTGTACCCATAAAAACCACTGAAAAACACTGTTAACTTCCCCAGTGATCCCAAGTCGTTTCACTAAAATGGTTAATTTTCAGCAATGTTATAATGGTCAATCCCCCAAAGGCGCCCCCCCTACCAGTCTTTGTAGCTGTCTCTCCAATATCAAAATGTACAGTGCGGGACCAGCGACCAGCCTAACTGTAAACCTCAGAAACCTTTAAAGCTGCACTCATAAAAACCACCAAAAAAACCCCTTAATGTTAACTTTCCCAGTGACCCCAGGGCATTCCACCAAAATGGCAAAGTGAAAGGGGTCAATCTCCCAAAAACGCCCCCTAACCAGTCCTTGTAGCTTTCTCTCTCTCCAATGTCAGGATGTACAGTGCAGGACCAGATACCAGCCTAACTGTAACCCTCAGAGACCTTTAAAGCTGCACCCATGAAAACCACAGAAAAAAACACCTTAATGTTAACTTCCCCATTGACCCCAAGTCATTTCACTATAATGGTTAATGTTTGGAAAAGTTAAAATGGTCAATCCCCCAAAGGCGCCCCCCACAACCAGTCCTTGTAACTGTCTCAATCTTTCCAATGTCAAGACGTACAGTGCGGGACCAGCGACCAGCCTAACTGTAACCCTCAAGAACCTTTAAAGCTCCACCCTTAAAAACCACCAAAAAAAAAAAAACCTTAATGTTAACTTCCCCATTGACCCAAAGGCATTCTACTAAAATTGTTGATTTTAGGCAAAGTGAAAATGGTCAATTTTGTTCAAGTTGGGTTCCCTTCTGTGTGAAAATCTACACATCAGCGGTCTGTAATATACAAACCTTGAGTTATATTGTATCAAAATTTCCTTTATTGGATGGCTTTTCCAATGGATCTCTCAAAATGTATTCACATTTTCGGGAACTATTGGAGTATCTTGCGTTTCTGACCTTAGTCCCATTATTTCTCCTTCAAACATTGCCTCAGAAAATCCAGTTTGCATGCATCAGGCTGGGAATCGTATTTACTTCACTCAAGATGCAGAATGTGAGATTTATTTCAGCGTTAACGGCCAAAGCAAAAAAGCCATAGCAAGGAAATCATAAATACCACATATGGCGGGATTATTTTATTTAGAGAGCAAAAAAAAAATCTTATTTCCAGTTCCTTCTACACTTATACAACAATTTTTCCATTCAGGTGAACTAACCAGAAAACTGCCTTTATACTTCGTTACTACAAACTAGCTGAGGGTTGGAATCAGGCCTGCCTGATTGCTTGCTCAGTAGCTAATGGTGAATGGGGGGGGGGGGGGGAGGGGGGTTGCTTTTGTGGGCTGGAAGGACAGAGAAAACTGTGTAGAACATTCGAAATAACATTTGGTAGCAGAAGGAGAGCAGTCATGGCACGGGGCAGGTGGTGCAAGTCTCCACAAGTCTTGCAGTGTTGTCATTCTCCTTACATATATAGCACAGCAGGGACGCAGAGGATGGATGGCTAAAGAATGTGACTTGCCTTATATTTTTGGCAGGTCAACTCATTATTGCATATGTTTAGCTATTATTGGGCTGGGGCTATTCGTTACCTAAAAACATTTTAGCACCAAGGATAGCGCCATAAGCAAAAATTAGGATCCATGGCAAGCCTAACACACAATGAAGGGGAGAAGGTCCACCATCTTTAGGACAGTAATGGCTCCCACAGATGGGCACTTAGAAGGGAGACAGAGTTGCCATGTTGGTTGACCAATGACCACCATTCAGGCCAACGTAAGAAGCAATGCATAAAAGTTTAGCTATTGGGCTGGGGTTGTTCCTAACCTAAAAACTTTTCACCACCAAGGATTGCACAAATTAGGACCCATGGTGTAAACCTCCAATGTTCCACCAATTTTATGACAGAGATAGCTCTCATGGATGGGCACGTGTAAGGGAGGCAGAGTTGTCATGGTGGTTGGCCACCATTAGCACAAATTAGGCCCCATGGTATAACCCTCCAATGTTCCACCAATTTTATGACAGTAATGGCTCCCATAGATGGGCTCTATTATGGGAGAGTTGCCATGGTGGTTGACCACCATCCAGGGCAACGTAAGAGGCAATGCATAATTCATAGTCAAGATTTTCCAAGTTTAGCTATTGGGCTGCTCATTACCTAAAAACGTTTCAGTACCAAGGATTGCACAAGTAGCACAAATTAGGACCCATGGTGTAAACCTTCAATGTTCCACCAATTTTATGACAGTGATAGCTCTCATGGATGGGCACGTGTAAGGGAGACAGAGTTATCATGGTGGTTGGCCACCATTTAGGCCAACGTAAGAAGCATTGCATAATTCATAGTCAAGGTTTTCCAAGTTTAGCTATTGGGCTGAGGCTGTTCATTGCCTAAAAACTTTTCAGCACCAAGGTTTGCACCATTAGCACAAATTAGGACCCATGGTATAACCCACCAATGTTACATTAATTTTATGACAGTAATGGCTCCAATAGATGGGCACTAATAAGGGAGAGAGAGTTGCCAGGGTGGTTGACCACCATCCAGGGCAACGTAATAAGCAGTGCATAATTCATAGTCAAGATTTTCCAACATGTTGTACAATCTGTATGATAATGGTGATAGTCAATATCACTGCCAAGACAGCTATGTTATCACTAAAGATGTTTTTATAAGTATTTCTGTAAAAGTTTAACTATTGGGCACCAAGGATTGCGCCATTAATATAAATTAGTACCCACGGCAAGCCTTACACACAATAAGGGGGTTATCACTAAAGATTTTTTTATAAGTATTTCTGTATAAATTTAACTATTGGGCACCAAGGATTGCGCCATTAAACCCATGGCAAGCATTACACACAATAAGGGGGTATAACCCTCCAAAGTCCCATCTATTTTATGACACTAATGGCTCCCAAAGATAAGAGAGAATTACTGTGGTGGTGGACCACATGTAAGGAGCAATGCATAATTCAAGTCAAGTTTTTGCAACATATTGTACAATCTCTATGATGATGATGATCAGTATAACGTGCTGCCAAGACAACTAGGTTATCACTAATTATGGGTTTGTTCCAAGTGTTGGCCATAATAATTAAAAAATACGCATGGGCAACATTGTAGATAGCTATAGTATTTTAAAACAGTCAGACTTTTCAGGGTAATTCATCGATAGTTACATTCCATCTGTTCTCCAAATGTCAGTGCCCCCACCCACCATTGGCCTTGGCCTTTGCTGGACTCCAACCCATGCACTGTACTTTTTTGCTTCAGTGGGCTTTATTAGCTGTTGATTATAGGCGGCATATAAGCCACCAGAGAAGTGACTCATTTGGAGGACAGTTAGGAGCACTTTGCGCAATACTGCCCGAAGTTGGAACATCTCTTAAACTAATTTAAAAGCCAAAACCTCTTCCCTTCCTTACCACACTGCCCCCAGTCTAAAGCTAAAACCTCTTCCTATCATGACCACCTTGCCACCTTGTTTAAATAAATGCTTTAAAAAGTCTCTTAATTACTTAGCTTAGCTAAGTTGCTCCAGAGTCCAATGGCATCCATGACCATGTGACCAGGTGTAATTTCCAAGCACTCCTTACCCATAGCTAATAGTAATTAGTCGCATTCCACTGGACATTTTCTTAAATGTTGAAGACGTTTCGCAATTGATCCAAGTGTCTCCCTCAGTTCAAATAACTGTCAGGTACATACCCCAGTATATCTGCATGGGCGGCTTAACAATACAGAATAGGTTTAGTTATTGTGGCTAACCGCCGCTAGATATACCATGAGGTGGATAGGTGAAAACCTTTATAGACTTCTTACCCATACTTTAAAACTAAAGTTGACCTTCACTCACATTTTGTCCATGTTATAATCCTAGCTCACCCCCCTCCCTTTTACACATATTTCCAGAAGGCACTTGCTCCCACCTCTTCATTTCTAGCCTAGCTGAAGATGATGTTGCGCACCCCCTGCCTGTAGCCTCCTGCGATACACGTGACACATCCCAGGAGGCTTTGGGACAGTCTCCACCAGTTGGAGAATCTTATGCATGGGCAGTAGAGGGCCAACTGTGACTTATCAGGAAATCGTTGCCGATTCCAGGTTCCAGGACCAAAGACAGCGCTGAGCACTTTGGCTTCTAGGGAGACAGTGCTGGATTACTTGGACTGGTACATTTTGTCAGCTACAGTATTTGCAGCTGTTGGCTGATATTGTAGAAGCGAAGAAGTTCCTCTTTAAGCTAAGCCATTAACTTTGCCACAAATTCGTTGGCTGGTATGTTGGAAAGTTTAAAAACAAGTGAACACTTTAGAAAAATGCATTGCATCAGCAATCAAAATCATGAAGGTCAAAGGAGTAACATTCCCCATCATGCTGAAATTTGACCAAAAATATTCTGATTCTATTGTTTCTCATCCACGTGATAAAAAAAAAAAAAAAAAAATCAACAAATTTCCTTCACCTAACAGCCAAAATCATATCACCAGCATTGAGGAAACTTTTGTGATCCCAATTTAAAGTAAATGTATGCTTTAGGGCCACCATGGGCCCAAATGTTCATCAAGACCAAATGACCCTAACCCCGTAAGAAGAGCTGTATTCAAACATTTTATAGCATCCTACCATGCAAGCCATATACAATCACAGCTGCCAAGCATTCTGCCCCGTATTGGGGACCATGAGCTGCAAAGCTTAACTGCAAGTATTAAATTTCTGTATTCAAGTCATTAAGAAGGTATAAGAATATGCACCTCTGGTATTATAATTATTATCATTGTTATCAATAATATTATTAAGACATTCCTCTGCGGCCAAAATGCATATTTAAAAGGTATATGAAGAATGAAGCTTAATGGTCGGATGGGTTCATATACAGTACTTTTTGGAGAAAAATTGCACCTACTGTATTTGCTGTTCCAATAACGTCATAATAAAAAGCAGGGCTACCCAAAAGTGATAGTTCAATACCAGGGGAATGCTCCTATGTTAAATCACTTGCTTGCCTCTAAAACAATCCAATCGCCAAAAATGTGGCGGTGACATTTCAGAGAGTGGATGAGACTGCTTACACTTATTTTGGAATTGACCTAACAGCATACACCCACAAGTGAAATATCAACTTTAGGTGAATTTGCCCTTTAAGGCTGGATGCTCAGGGACCTTCAAATTTAGAAACAACTTACTCCTGCGCATCAGTGAACTGACTCCATAGTGCTGTATTACTAGGTCAGAAAATGGATAATCCTTTAGATGCCTTGCTGCCCTCTAGGACTGGGGTCCTCCTGGCCGTGCTGTAGGAATAGAAGTAAAAAAGAAAGAGGGCGCACTGGCCTAGTGCATTATCCAACAGATTTATAAAAAATATCCAATAAAACCAACGAGATGATGTCTACTCACAAACATAGACTTGTAAACTCGCTCATCAAGCCACATGGGTGGCTAGTCTCTCTCAAATCGCTTGGACTACCAGAACAAGGTAAGGGGTCCTACAAGGGACCCTGCTGGCTGACACGATTCGAAGGACCAACCTTCCTCAAGGCTCTAAAGAAGAAGGTTGTCAGCCAGAAGGGTCCCATGTAGGACCCCCTACATTGGTCTGGTTGTTCAAGCGATTTGAGAGAGACTAGCCACCCATGTGGCTTGATGAGCGAGTTTACGTCTATGTTAGTGAGTAAACATGTTTTGGTTTTATTAGATATTTTTAATACATTTTTTGGATAATGCACTAGGCCAGTTCGTCCTCTTTCTTTTTACTTCTATATCTATAAATTTACAGTATGTTCTATCTATCTATAATTCCAATGTTTGCTATCCCAGACTAGATTTTTCTAAGTTGTTAGGGGACTCAGGAATTTTTTGAGTCTCTAAACTGGCCTTTCTCAACCTTTTTTTTGCCCTAAAAAATGTATAATAATTTCAGGTCTCAGGGAGCCCTTACTAAATCCAATTCCTCAGGGGTCAATGAGGGGAAAATGCCCCTTACGTTGATAGTCAATAGGAAAAAATTACACCTATGCAGACAGGAAAAAAGACCATATGTCATGCTGCTGGTTTTGGCTAGTAATGTTGGCCGATGTACCGATGTGGCTAAAAGTGCTGGGGTATGTTCTTAACATTCATTAGACCTAAGTAAGCAGCTTGGATGGTGCCTAAGCAGGCACCATCGAATAGGGGGTCAATCAGCCACAGCTCACAGAAGCCTAGCAGCCTCTGGAGGAACACTGGGGTTACATGAAACCCTTGTTGAAAATTCATGCTTTAAACCAGGGGTCTCCAAACTTTTCAAACCAAGGGCCAGTTTACTGTCCTTCAGACTTTAGGGGGGGCCGGATGGTGGCCAGCCAACTGGGATAGAAAATGCCCCGAGCGCAGCATTGGTTAAAATCAACATGGCCTTAGGACTGATGGTCAGTAGGAGATGGAGTAGCAGAGTAGCGCCCCATCATTGGTATTATTGAGAGGAATAGTGCCCCATCATTGGTATTAGTGGGAGGAATAGTGCCCCATCATTGGTATTAGTGGGAGGCATAGTGCCCCATAGTTTGTATCAGTGGGAGAAATAGTGTCCCATCATTGGTATTAATGGGGGGGAATAGTGTCCCTTTGTTGGCGTCAGTGGGAGGAAAAGTAACTCATATCATTGGGAGTAATAGTGCCACAAGGGCCGGATAAAAGCTTGCAAAGGGCCACATTGATCCTTGGGTCGCAGTTTGGAAAAACCCTGCTTTAAACCATTAAAAAAAAATGTAATACCTACTACATCTTCCTATTTTTCAAGAAAAAAGGAGTAGCATAAAGTAGCCCCATTAGTTTCAGTGATGGCCCTTTTTTGGATGTCACAATCATTTATTGGTGATGGGCAAATCAGAATAATCATTGGCCATCCATATCTGATTGGTCTAAATAACCCTATGATGGTTTTGATGACTTGTAAAGGATCACACAGACCATCATTATTACTGACAAATTGTATAATTCTCCAGGACAAACAATATTTAAAATATAAAATACATAAAAGTATGTAGTTTGCTGATGTGCTGGGTTTCTAACCGATTCACCCATCACTATTTATGAGACAGAAATGTTTTTTAAATGCTTTCCTTATATTAGGGTTTCTCAACCTGGGTTCCATGGAACCCTAGGGTTCCTCCAGAGGTTGCTAGGGGCTCATTGAGGGTTCCCCCAGAGGTTACTAGGGTTTCGTTGAGGGTTCCCCCAGAGGTTACTAGGGGTCCATTAAGGGTTCCCCCAGAGATTACTAGGGGTTCATTGAGGGTTACTCCAGAGGTTACTCGGGGTTTGTTGAGGGTTCCCCCAGAGGTTACTAGGGGTTTGTTGAGGGTTCCCCCAGAGGTTACTAGGGGTTTGTTGAGGGTTCCCCCAGAGGTTACTATGGGTTCGTTGAGGGTTCCCCCAGAAATTACTAGGGGTTCATTGAGGGTTCCTCCAGAGGTTGCTAGGGGCTCCTCCAGAGGTTTCTAGGGGTTCCTTGAGGGTTCCTCCAGAGGTTGCTAGGGGTTCTTTGAGCAATGAGCAGTTTCTGCCTCTCCGTTAAGTTCCCACTGACACCATCAATCTTTTTGGTTATCTGTAAGGGGGTAATCCCTCCCAATGACCACAAGTGTAAGGAACATTCTTCCCACTGACCATCCATCACACTAATGTATCATGAGTTGTAGATATAGTCATTTTTTAGCAGGGGTTCCCTGAGAAAAGAAAGTTATTTCAAGGTTTTCTCTGTGTTCAAAAGGTTAAAAAAGGCTGCTCTAGATGCACCTAGTTCCTGGTTTGAATGTCCTTGAGAACCCAGCCTTAATCTTTTTTTAAACAACCTTTATGAACTTTAGAATAATCAAGAATCTTCACCCATTCGGGGCTCAATGCAACATGTTAATGCCTTTATAGAAAAATGCAGAAGCTGGCAAGTTGACATTATTAATTGACATCATAGAGAGAATTTGACCTGAAAAAAAAGCAGTTTTGTTTTCGATAGCCGAGGGAATGGTTAGATTCTCAGATTTCCTGTTCTCTGTGTCCCTATCTCGTAGATTTCCTCTTTTCCAGTGACAACATTAACATTTAGGCAACAAGTGAGGGAAAACGTTGAAAGGGCATACAGACAGCAATAAAAAAACTATTGACGGTCCTACCCTGGTTTGGGTGTTAAGAAAATTTCCCACCAACTTCCTGTCCTGGGAAAGATGTCGCTTGGTCAAGAAGCAAGAGAAAATATCCTAAATGGGGCCACAGACATCAGAAATGAAAAATAAAACCATTCCCTATTTTATAGTTTTGGCTGAAAATACAGTTTCATGCTATGCATGTACCTAAAGCAGAGAACAAGATACGTTGGTTTATTGAGTAAGGTATTGCAATGATCAAATTCAGCAATTCAAAGCAACTTGTCCAATTTTTTGGCCCAGGACAGTCAGGGCCAAAAAAGGTCATTGGTTATGAACTATTGCATTTGGCTCATTGGTCTTTGCCATATTACATAAGCACAATGCTGTATTGCAGGTTACAATCTTAGTTGGCTGTATTGATGGATTTTCAGTAGAGTTTTATTGGTTGGGGTTTTCCACTCTAATCCAAATGTTATTGTACATGTAAAGCTTTCTCCGAACTGTTTCATTTATCAGCTGAAGTTCCATCGCCAATATTGATTTCCTTCCCTGAGACCACAACACATTGCCGACAACCATCAAAAAAATTTAGAGAAAGTCCATTAAATAAAAAATACAATAATATATTATATATATATATATATATATATATATATATATATATATATATATATACACACATACAGTTACAGTATCTCACAAAAGTGAGTGCACCCCTCACATTTTTGTAAACATTATATATATATCTTTTCATCTTTTCATGTGACAACACTGAAGAAATGACACTTTTCTACAATGTAAAGTAGTGAGTGTACAGCTTCTATAACAGTATAGATTTGCCGTCCCCTCAAAATGACTCAACACACAGCCATTCATGTCTAAACCGCTGGCAACAAAAGTGAGTACACCCCTAAGTGAAAATGTCGAAATTGGGCCCAAAGTGTCAATATTTTGTGTGGCCACCATTATTTTCCAGCACTGCCTTAACCCTCTTGGGCATGGAGTTCACCAGAGCTTCACAGGTTGCCACTGGAGTCTCTTCCACTCTTCCATGACGACATCACAGAGCTGGTGGATGTTAGAGACCCGTGCTCTTCCACCTTCCGTTTGAGGATGTCCTACAGATGCTCTATAGGTTTTAGGTCTGGAGACATGCTTGGCCAGTCCATCACCTTTACCCTCAGATTCTTTAGCAAGGCAGTGGTCGTCTTGGAGGTGTGTTTGGGGTCGTTATCATGTTGGAATACTGCCCTGTGGCCCAGTCTCTGAAGGGAGGGGATCATGCTCTGCTTCTGTATGTCACAGTACATGTTGGCATTCATGGTTCCCTCAATGATCTGTAGCTCCCCAGTGCCGGCAGCACTTATGCAGCCCCAGACCATGACACTCCCACCACCATGCTTGACTGTAGGCAAGACACACTTGTCTTTGTACTCCTCACCTGGGTGCCGCCACACACGCTTGACACCATCTGAACCAAATAAGTTTATTTTGGTCTCATCAGATCACAGGACATGGTTCCAGTAATCCATGTCCTTAGTCTGCTTGTCTTCAGCAAACTGTTTGCGGGCTTTCATGTGGATCATCTTTGGAAGAGGCTTCCTTCTGGGACAACAGCCATGCAGACCAATTTCATGCAGCGTGCGACGTATGGTCTGAGAACTGACAGGCTGACCCCCCACCCCTTCAACATCTGCAGCAATGCTGGCAGCACTCATACGTCTATTTCCCAAAGACAACCTCTGGATATGACGCTGAGCACGTGCACTCAACTTCTTTGGTCGACCATGGCGAGGCCTGTTCTGAGTGGAACCTGTCCTGTTAAACCACTGTATGGTCTTGGCCACCGTGCTGCAGCTCAGTTTCAGGGTCTTGGCAATCTTTTTATAGCCTAGGCCATCTTTATGTAGAGCAACAATTCTTTTTTTCAGATCCTCAGAGAGTTCTTTGCCACGAGGTGTCATGTTGAACTTCCAGTGACCAGTATGAGAGAGTGAGAGCGATAGCATTAAATTCAACACACCTGCTCCCCATTCACACCTGAGACCTTGTACCACTAATGAGTCAAATGACACTGGGGAAAATGGCTAATTGGGCCCAATTTGGACATTTTCACTTGGGTGTGTACTCACTTTTGTTGCCAGCGGTTTAGACATTAATTGCTGTGTGTTGAGTTATTTTGAGGAGACAGCAAATTTACACTGTTATACAAGCTGTACACTCACTACTTAATGTCTTCAGTGTTGTCACATGAAAAGATATAAAAAAAAAATTACAAAAATGTGAGGGGTGTACTCTCTTTTGTGAGATGCTGTGTATATATATATATATATACACATACAGTATATATATATATATATATATATATATATATATATATATATATATATATATATATATATATATATATATATATATATATATATATATATATATAATTATATATATATATATGGATATAAAAAACATTTTAGATAACTAAAATTTATAATTTGCATTGTCAATTCTACCTAGCAAATGGAACATGTTTTTACCTGTTAATTCTTATGTGACAAAAGCTTGATTAAACATATAGATAAATGAAATAACTCAAGCTGAGTCCGAGAAGTGACTTCTCCCCCTCCCTGTCTTCTCTGTTTAAAGGGGGCCATAAGAAATTTAAATTAGAGAGAGACAGTCTGAAATAAAAACAGCTTCTGCTGGGAACTCTTTCCTATGCATGCACCTTCTAGTAAATTTTTTATTAATGATTTTATTAAAAATAATAATAAAAAGTAATACATTTAAATAAGGACAAGAGTGTAATAATATTCCTAAGCAGTTTGATTGAGCATTCGCTTGTCTGCTCTCTCTGCTTTGTTTAAAGGGGGCCATAGGAAGTTTCAATTAGAGAGAGACAGTCTGAAATAAAAATAGTTTCTGTTGGGCACTCTTTCCCAGGCATGCACACTTAAGAATTATTATTTTTTATTATTTTATATTAAAATAAAAATGATATATATATATATATATATATATATATATATATATATAGATATATAATTTAATATATAGTAAAAAATTTAAATAAAGACTGAAAAACTGAGAAAAACTGTAATAACTTTCCTAAGCAGTTTGACGGAGAATCCGCTAAGCTCTGACCATGTATATAAAATTACAAAATTAGAAACTTCAGCTTAGAAACAGACATTGGTTCATTAAAAAAATTGGGTTTGTCATATTTGTTATGTTGAACCAATTTGGCATATTGACAATAACAACTGGCGTCATGTGCATCCGAATTAACAAATGGAACGAAATTTGGATCCATTGATTATCCGAATCGGAATTATCGTACAAATTTGAAATTTTATTTTATTTTTTCGAACTACTATTGCATCATGTGACAACATCTGAATGAAACGAATGAAATTAATGCATACGTTAATCTAGTTATAATTTTTTTGGGATTTGTTAACATTCATCACTATGTCTATTCGGAGATTCATATACATCTGAATCTCCGAAAATTCAATTTTTGGCAGAAAAACGTATCATAACAAAATGCACATTTCTACTTAGAAAGGCCAACTTCAATTAAATATCTAGGTCCATGTTTCTATGTAAAATAATCCAAGGTTTCTTTGGATTAGAGTGGAAAACCCTTTAAACCAGGGATATGCAATTAGCGGACCTCCAGTTGTTGCAGAACTACAAGTCCCATGAAGCATTGCAAGACTCTGACAGCCACAAGCATGACACCCAAAGGCAGAGGCATGATGGGACTTGTAGTTTTGCAACAGCTGGAGGGTCGCTAATTGCATATCCCTGCTTTAAACCATCCATCAACCAGACAAGATAAAAGGACACAGTTTGCTAGTGATCTTTAAAAATTCAAGAGTGTACCATTCGGTGGGGGACACCGAGAACTGTTCAAGCACAGGAGCAGTGTGAAGAGTGATGTGATGTCCACATTTTAATAGGTGGGGGTTGTAGAGCTGGAGCCAACCAGCCAACCTTCTGGCCTGAGAGTGACTCCAATTCTGCATGTTATTCCTGACAGCATTTAAAGTATTAAAGAGTTCTGCAGCTTCCATATTGGCAAACAAAATTTGAGTCGAGATATTTAACAAAGATAATCTTTCAGGCACATAAACATTGAGTATTTCTAACAAATGTCAAGTTTCTGCTTTAATGGTGTCTGATGGAAATTCTTCCTTTTCCGGGTGCAACTTGGATGGAGAGAGAAAATGCCGAGGTCCAATTAGAAGAGGCGATGAGTAATGACAGCCCTTAACATAAGGTGAAGCGACTGGATTGTAGAGGTCAAAAAAACACATTGTTCCCCTGACTATGGGTGACTGTTGTTTGGTAAAGGATGTAATCAAAAAGCTTTATTTTACTGGTACCAGAATATTTTTGAACGCCTTTAAAATTTGGTTTAGCCAGATTACCTGAAAATGAGCATGGGTTATCCCCCGGACAAGAGGTACGTCATTGTACCAACACAATTGTTGCTAAGGTAAAGCTATAGAATAAATTGCATTATGGTTTTTCAGGTTCCTGTCCTGACAGACAACATAAGGTCCTCCACCTGTGGTAGAACCAAAAACACCAGCATGGTTTAAACCACCAGCCAAAGACTTTCTGGTTTGCACGAGTCAAGCCAAAGCCATCATGAGACGAAACAAAAATAAAAAACAGAATTATGCAAAAACATATCAGGAAAAACTTGTGGCAAAATAGGGTGGAAAAAGCAAAACAAACAGGATACAAATTTTCAAAATGTCAAGCCAGAAGGGATGATTACTGCTCAACAGCCTCTACAAAAAAATAGACATATTGGTAGAACAAAACAAAAAACAGTGTTAATGTACCATAGAAAGTGACATTTGTCAAACAATACGATATAGGTGCTACATCTACACCTCTAAAGAACCAAGAACATTTGAAGGACCAAGTTGAAGGACCAAGTCAACATTTCAAAACTTCTGATGACAAAGTTTGTATTTTAGATTGACATCCCATGGACCAGTAAAGTATACATTTTCAAAAATATTGTTTCCCTAAGATGGGGATAAAGTGCTTGAGTGGAGGGGGGGAAAAAATAGCTATGGGCGGGTTTGCAGTGGTAACTCTTAGCTGGTGATTGCAGGTATGGTTTGTGTGTTGGTGGGAGCTTCGTAGCACCATCGTCATGGAACAACAAAGCAAGATGGTTTCCACACGTAGCAAATGTTAGAAAAAATAAAATAAAAAAATTGTGTGTGAACAGAACTAATGATCGAGAGAAAGGGAGGCACATATGCTATTCTGCGTTGGAAGCCCTGGGGCTGTGCTTGGCACTGCAAGGACAAGTTTTAATCTCGGCAAACTGTCCACACTTCCCCTGTTTAATCCTTGTCCCAGGGTTTTGTCTTCTCTCTTGAGAACAAAGGGACTGGCTGGGTCCAGTGCATTCCATGACTGCCTGGATGAAAGGAAATAACAGAGGAGCAGGGATGAATTACTGTCATCCCACATGCTAACGCAGCTTTTGTTGCCCCTTGTAGCGCTACGCTTTATTTATTTTTTTCTATACTAGCGACCCAGCTCTGCTCTGTGCTGGAATCATTACTGGGACGGCACCTATCCTCTCCAACGTGGCCTGGCTGACGGCGTAAGACCTAGTTTGAGGAGGCTTCGCTTTTCTGCCGGCTGTGCCATTGCTCCTAGCACCAGTCTTAGGAGAAGGGGCTGTGTTAGCTGTGACTATCAATGTCTTTGGGGGACCTGAAGAGGGCTGTCCTCCGTTTGCGTATATTGGCCTCGGTTGGCCTGTGACAGAGCGAGAAGTGGAGTGGCGGCACCCATTGCAGTTGTAGGTGACGTATGAGCCGGTGGTGTAGTTGGATTTGGAGTTGCTCCAGTAGTGACCGTTGAAGGTGTTGGTGTTGGTGGCTGACGTTAGCGTGTCATGCTCAGAGGAAGAGGCATCTGGGTGAAAGACTTTGGTAGACGGCGTGCACTTAGGAGGAAGGTCATCCTCTCTGGAAAGACAAGCGAAAAAAGACAGTAAATATGAAAAATGGTCAGGCAGGTTAGTTCAGCATGCAGGCTGAAAATGAAACATAAAGGCCTTAATGCTAAGCCAAACTGGGCATTTTTTCATAGCCAAAATTTTGGCAAAATTTTCAAATTTCTGAAATATTATTGTTTTCCATGAAGGTAGATGTATTTTGTTTACCCAAACTTCACCTAACCAGAAATATGGCAAAAATGGTGGCTATATTTGCCAACATTTTGGTCAAAGCTAAAACTTTACTCATTCGTAAAGGCTCTAACCAAGCCCTGATATATAGAACTAAATTATACATTTAAAGCCAGAATATAGTATATCAATATTATAAAAAAATATTAACATTTAGATACAGAATAAATTCCCCAATCTAAGTGTATTGAGGTTCTAAATGACAGCTTCCTGGTGGGCTCGGTCACATGGGTCCAAAGAAGCATCCGGACATGCCAAATTTAACTCTAGTGATCACCTTTATAAATAGACCCCCGTTTTTTGTTGATCATTTTAGGGTTTAGGTTAGTAATGTGCACAATGAAAAAAATGTGTATTGTTTCCAATTTGTTTGTTCTGCATCAACTTACAAGATTTAATCCTCTCCCGTATTGCAATCTTCTTGGTTATGTACTTGAAAATATACCATCTTGATGTACATTTACATATTGTTAACCCATTGGCTTGATATGCCAAACATTCTTTATATGTTCTTTATACATTTATGTGTTCAATCCTTGTACATTAAATAACATTTTTATGACTTTTGTATTATGCCTCATTTAAAGTCCCATGGGCGAATATTGGTTGTGTGCTAATTAGTTTGTTAAGTTAATCATTTTGTTTTGTCAAATTCGTTATGTAAGAATGATTTGTTTTCGGAATTCTTTTCGTACATTCGTTATTTTCAAATTAACTTGAAATTCGAATTTTTAAATCGATTCGAAATTAGAATTTTGGAAGACGGCTATATATGTTCATTTCTATTCTATTCTATTATTTTATTTCCTATTCTATGCTTTTATTTTCTATTGTATTCTATTATATGTGTTTTCAAAGTTAATGTTCCTAAAACCACAGTTGGGTTTTGGGGTTAATTATGACAAATTATGATCTCAGTATCAGTCTGGCTGGAATTGCACTTCTCCTTGACCGCAGGTGTCGCTGTCACCGCCGGCAAGTATGAGAATGCAGTTTAGCTGGGTGTATAGAATACCCTTCTTTCTCTATGAACTAGCCCAGTGGGAGTGTTTGTCCTGCTGTGAATTCTGGGAGAAGGTATTTAAGGTACTGAGATCACGTGTTTCGGGGTTCCGGTCCAGAAGATATCTTCTGTCTGTTTGGTTCTGGTCCTCCTGACCAGCCCCCGTGGCCCTTCTGGCCTAGGGTGCGGATCCATGCAATTTCGAGTCTTGGGGCTGGATAGCCTGAGGCAAAGCCACTGCAGGGACAGGCTCGAATGGAATTCGGGGCCAAATTATCCAAAAGTGGTCCGGTGGCATCTCAGATAGGAGAGGCCCAGCAACTGGAGAAGCATCCAGGGGAGGATTCTTCGGGAGAAAGCCATGCGCTAAGGCTGGCTTCTCAGACAGAGCCTGGAGGCTCAGTTGAAGGACACTAAATGGATCTACATCGTATCATACGGTATCGCCGGACCGGCTGCGAGATACTGGTACCGTATGATAGCTCTCTAAATTTGTCTGAGTCCCTCAGTTACAACCAAGTCTGTGGCAGAGACTTTATTCTCAAGTGTTCTACAACCAAGTCTGTGGCAGAGACTTTGTTTTACTTAACGCTTCACCGGCTGCTAGGCCTGGTGAGAGAAGGTCTATCCGATGGTTGTGAAAATCCAGCTGTGAGACGGTAATTCTCTGGATTTTTATAGTGAGAGACTGTTAAGGATGGAGCCTAAACACAGGCATCCAACACAAGTGAACAGATCGATGGGCTGCACTAAAGGAATCAGGCTCCAAAAGGTAGTGATAAAGATATATTTATTAATAATAAAGACACACATAAACACAGCAACCACAAACAAGCAAGAACACAAATAACACTGCAAACCCCCAAGCCCTAATCTAACTAACTAACTATACACTTCAAGGAAATGGAACATATATATATATACAAGGCAGGGAGGAGAGACCAAGGGGGAAACAGGAAGCAAGGGAACATCAAGGCAGGAGACAGGGGACGGGTCTCAGGAACCAGGTAAGGGGGACAACATCCAGGACAGGGCAGGAAGCAGATAACGGGTCAGGTTACGGGTCAGGTTACAGGTACAGGTTTCAGGTCCAGGATCAGGTTTCAGACAGGCAAGACAGGGCTACAGAAAGGAATACTGAAGCACTGAACCTCAGTGAAGGACAGGCTTATATACCCAGCAAATCCACAACAGGTGTAGCCTGATTCCTGGCATGTCCATCTGCTGGGAGACCCCCGCTGGTGGCCACCAGAACTGCACCCTTTGATGTTGAAGGAAGTAGTGACACCACCAGGCGATCCAGGTAATAACACCATTCCTGACAATGTCCAGCGGCTGGGAGACCCCTGCTGGTGGCAACCAGAACTGCACCCTTTGATGCCAAAGAAACAGTGACACCAGCAGGCGATCCAGGTAATAGCACCGTTCCTGACAGTTCCCCCCCCCTAAGGAGTGGCCTCTGACACTCCATTCTGCCCTAGATCTGGCAGTGCATGTAAAAGTGGAAGAGTCCCAAAAAAGTCTTCTCTGTGACGGCAGACCTCCTTGCGCTCTCTGGCCAGAGTCTCTTAACCTACTAGGAGGCGTGCCACCCGAGTCCGACAATGGGACATGTACCCCACCACCAGGGTTTGGAAGTTTAGATCTGGAAATAAAAACAGACAGGGCAGCAGGCTCCGGGTCATCAGGCTGGGCAGCGGGCACCAGGTCATCAGGCTGGGCGGGCACCAGGTCATCAGGCTGGGCAGCGGGCACCAGGTCATCAGGCTGGGCAGCGGGCACCAGGTCATCAGGCTGGGCAGCAGACAGGAACTCATAGGCTGGGCAGCAGACAGGAACTCATCATTCTGGGCAGCAGACAGGAACTCATCAGGCTGGGCAGCAGACAGGAACTATTCAGGCTGGGCAGCAGACAGGAACTCCTCAGGCTGGGCAGCAGACAGGAACACCTCAGGCTGGGCAGCAGACAGGAACACCTCAGGCTGGGCCGCAGACAGGAACACCTCAGGCTGGGCCGCAGACAGGAACACCTCAGGCTGGGCCGCAGACAGGAACACCTCAGGCTGGGCCGCAGACAGGAACACATCAGGCTGGGCCGCAGACAGGAACACCTCAGGCTGGGCAGCAAGCTGGAACACCTCAGGCTGGGCAGCAGACAGGCACATCAGGCTGGGCAGCAGGAACAGGCACATCAAGCTGGGCAGCAGGCACGGGCACATCAGGCTGGGCAGCAGGAACTGGCACATCAAGCTGGGCAGCAGGGGCACTTTAGGCTGGGCAGCGGGAACAGGCACATCAGGCTGGGCAGCAGGAACGGGCACATCAAGCTGGGCAGCAGGAACAGGCACATCAAGCTGGGCAGCAGGAACGGGCACATCAAGCTGGGCAGCAGGAACGGGCACATCAAGCTGGGCAGCAGGAACGGGCACATCAGGCTGGGCAGCAGGAACAGGCACATCAGGCTGGGCAGCAGGAACAGGCACATCAAGCTGGCAGCAGGAACAGGCACATCAAGCTGGGCAGCAGGAACGGGCACATCAAGCTGGGCAGCAGGTACGGGCACATCAAGCTGGGCAGCGGGAACAGGCACATCAGCTGGGCAGCAGGAACAGGCACATCAAGCTGGGCAGCAGGAACAGGCACATCAAGCTGGGCAGCAGGAACAGGCACATCAAGCTGGGCAGCAGGAACAGGCACATCAAGCTGGGCAGCAGGAACAGGCACATCAAGCTGGGCAGCAGGAACAGGCACATCAAGCTGGGCAGCATGTACGGGCACTTTTGGCTGGGCAGCGGGAACAGGCACATCAGGCTGGGCAGCAGGAACGGGCACATCAAGCTGGGCAGCAGGAACAGGCACATCAAGCTGGGCAGCAGGAACGGGCACATCAAGCTGGGCAGCAGGTACGGGCACATCAAGCTGGGCAGCAGGTACGGGCACATCAAGCTGGGCAGCGGGAACAGGCACATCAGGCTGGGCAGCAGGAACAGGCACATCAAGCTGGGCAGCAGGAACAGGCACATCAAGCTGGGCAGCATGTACGGGCACTTTTGGCTGGGCAGCGGGAACAGGCACATCAGGCTGGGCAGCAGGAACAGGCACATCAAGCTGGGCAGCAGGAACAGGCACATCAAGCTGGGCAGCAGGAACAGGCACATCAGGCTGGGCAGCAGACAGGAACACTTTGGGCTGGGCAGCAGACAGGAACACCTCAGGCTGGGCAGCAGACAGGAACACCTCAGGCTGGGCAGCAGACAAGAACACCTCAGGCTGGGCAGCAGACAGTGGCTCATCAGGCTGGGCAGCAGGCGCGGGCACATCAGGCTGGGCAGCAGGCACGGGCACATCAGGCTGGGCAGCAGGCACGGGCACATCAGGCTGGGCAGCAGGCACGGGCACATCAGGCTGGGCAGCAGGCACGGGCACATCAGGCTGGGCAGCAGGCACGGGCACATCAAGCTGGGCAGCAGGCACGGGCACATCAAGCTGGGCAGCGGGCACGGGCACATCAAGCTGGGCAGTGGGCACATCAAGCTGGGCAGCGGGCACGGGCACATCAAGCTGGGCAGCAGGCACATCAAAATGGAGGGCTGGCAGCGGGTCAGCAGACTGAAAAACTGGCAGCGGGTCATCAGACTGGAAAACTGGCAGCGGGTCATAGACTGGAAAACTGGCAGCGGGTCATCAGACTGGGAAGCTGAGACATCAGGCTGGAAGGCCGGCACCAGGACATCAGACTGGAAGGCTGGGACATCAGGCTTGAGGGCTGGAACATCAGGCTGGAAGGCTGGAACATCAGGCTGGAAGGCTGGCATCGGAACATCAGACTGGAAGGCTGGGACATCAGGCTGGAAGGCTAGGACATCAGGCTGGAAGGCTGGAACGTCAGGCTGGAGGGCTGGCACCAGGACATCAGACTGGAAGGCTGGGACATCAGGCTGGAAGGCTAAGACATCAGGCTGGAAGGCTGGAACATCAGGCTGGAGGGCTGGCACCAGGACATCAGGCTGGAAGGCTAGTACTGGCTCTTCAGGCTGGATTGCTGGCACCTCTGGCTGGAACTCTGGCGCTTCAGGCTGGGACAGATTAGTGGGTGTGGAGGCAGATTGGGTTACTGGCAGGATCGTTTTGGTCGGGAAGAACTTTCGTTTTTTCTTTGACTTGGTCGCTGAAGCTTTGTAGGTTGGGGGTGCAGCAGACAGGAAAGGAGTGTTGGGATTTGGCAGAGAAGAGGTAGGGGAGTTGTATGCAGGATAGGTACAGGGAGAGGAGACCGGATATGAATATTTGGTTGGGAGCAATGTATACTGGGTGGCAACTGAGTTTGGCATGGGTGATGGGGAAACATACATTTGTGGATTTGTAGGCAGCTGAGAAGAGGCAGGGGGGTTAAATGCAGGATAGGTACAGGGAGAAGAGACCGGATATGAATATTTGGTTGGGAGCAATGTATACTGGGTGGCAACTGGGTTTGGTATGGGTGATGGGGAAACATACATTTGGGTAGGCTGGTGTCTGATGGCAGAAGTGGTTTGTTTGGCTGGGGCTAATTGCATCATGCCAGACCATGCTGAAAGTATGGGTTGTACAAATTGTGAATTCAAGTTTCCCTGTCTAACAAAAGACTGCGCAGACACAATGCATTCAGAAATCACCTGTGGGGAACAGCCAGAGTAGTGCTCAAAAAAGTCGTCGGGATCATCTTCAAAAAGCCATACTAGGGATACAACCTGATTCATATCAAAAGGGGGAGTGAAATCATCACGGCCCTCAGGAATACAGGGCAGGGCCAGCTCGGCACAAATCTGGATCAGGGGCTGCACGTCCTCAAAAAGAAAATGGCCCTGATCAACAAAAGCATGGGCTATACGGTTGCACTCCAGTAGTTGCTCCCTAGTATAGTCACCCAAAGTCTGATAACAAAGATCTCTTTCTTCCAATGCCAGGAGTGAAAGATACAAAATATCTTCCAGCTGCATCTTCCTTGACAAAAGCAAGTGTCCAGACCCAATTCCCAAGTGCAGCCGATCTGTTAGTAAGGCTTCAGTATTCTGTTAAGGATGGAGCCTAAACACAGGCATCCAACACAAGTGAACAGATCGATGGGCTGCACTAAAGGAATCAGGCTCCAAAAGGTAGTGATAAAGATATATTTATTAATAATAAAGACACACATAAACACAGCAACCACAAACAAGCAAGAACACAAATAACACTGCAAACCCCCAAGCCCTAATCTAACTAACTAACTATACACTTCAAGGAAATGGAACATATATATATACAAGGCAGGGAGGAGAGACCAAGGGGGAAACAGGAAGCAAGGGAACATCAAGGCAGGAGACAGGGGACGGGTCTCAGGAACCAGGTAAGGGGGACAACATCCAGGACAGGGCAGGAAGCAGATAACGGGTCAGGTTACGGGTCAGGTTACAGGTACAGGTTTCAGGTCCAGGATCAGGTTTCAGACAGGCAAGAAAGGGCTACAGAAAGGAATACTGAAGCACTGAACCTCAGTGAAGGACAGGCTTATATACCCAGCAAATCCACAACAGGTGTAGCCTGATTCCTGGCATGTCCATCTGCTGGGAGACCCCCGCTGGTGGCCACCAGAACTGCACCCTTTGATGTTGAAGGAAGTAGTGACACCACCAGGCGATCCAGGTAATAACACCATTCCTGACAATGTCCATCGGCTGGGAGACCCCTGCTGGTGGCCACCAGAACTGCACCCTTTGATGCCAAAGGAAACAGTGACACCAGCAGGCGATCCAGGTAATAGCACCGTTCCTGACAGAGACCTTTTTGCAGTTCCAAAGTACCTGAACTTCCATCCTAACCCTCTACCCTACATTTAAGAGACTGTTTTATCTTTTTGAATAAATAACCCAAAAAAAGGAAGATAAAGTGTCAGTTTCTACAGTTCTTTGGGCCATCTACCAAAGGGAACCCCTAGACGGAGACGAGGTGAAGAAGGTAACGGTAAGCCCAATAAAACCAGCAGCTCCTTCGGGAGTTAGTGCTACACTAGTCTATTCTTGTATTTTCTATTCTATTTTATGCTATTCTTTTCTATTCCTTTATTTTCTATTCTGTTTTATTCTATTATATTTAGTTTTATTCAATTTTTTTCTATTCTAATCATGTCTATTATTTTCTATTCAATCTTATAAGGCAGCCTTAGTAGAAATCATCTTCTTATTTCACTTTTATATCTTACTGTATTTATTGCAATATGTTTCCATTTCGCATTCTAATCCATTTTCAAATTCAAATAAATTTGAATTCAAACAATTTGTTCCATTATAATTTATTTCGGATTCGTTGAAATTCGTTACTAATGCAATTCGGAAATTCTGATACATTGGAAATGTTGTCCGAATTTAGATTCATAACGAAAACGAATCACACGTGTCCAGTTTAGGTTTTAAGTTAGTACGGTTATAACGCCAAAGATTGAAAATGAAAAGTAGTTGAAATTGAAAGTACCATTTAAAAATAACTTGCATCCCCTCTGTTTTATCAACATACAAAGTACAATGTGTCAGTTTAAAAAAAAAATAAAAATGGAATCCTAAATACCTTCTTGCACAGCACCGCTGTGCAGTCACAAGACCTCCCTCTGCTGGCCGGCTGACATCAGAGGGGAACCTCAGCCCCTCCCACTGCTCTCCTTAGATCGGGGAAGGAGGACATGTGACAGCACAGCGGTGCTGTGAGAAGAGGTATTTAGGATTAGAATTATTTTTTAAACATGGACCCACAGTACTTTATAGCTTGATAAAATGGAGGGGATGCAAGTTATTGGTGATTATGACTTTACAACCACTTTAAGGTTACTTTAGGTGTTCTAGTGTTCAACCTAAAGGGGTTAGAATGAGGTTAGGAGGTCATGATGGAGAACTTGTTTTGGCTGAGAGCTACCTGTTCTGGTCTCTTGGTGTTGAAACCCAATGCACCATGCAAGGCTCTAATATATGAAATACATAAAACAGAATATGAAACCACAAGTATAAGAGCAAATGAGGGTCTTCTCAAAGATGACTTACTGAAAAAAAGAAATGATTTGCATTGTTCTGAAATAAGGAACAATCTTCCTATTTTTGGGATATGCGATAGAAGGAGATACAGTAAGGCCCCTTTCACACTGGGGCGGTTTTCAGGCGGTACAGTGCTAAAAATAGCGCCTGTACACCGCCTGAAAAAACCGACCCCATTCACTCCAGTGTGAAAGCCGGCGGGCTTTCACACTGGAGCGGTGCGCTAGCAGGATGGTAGAAAAAGTCCTGCTAGCAGCATCTTTGGAGCGGTATAGGAACGGTGTATTCACCGCTCCTATACCGCTCCTACCCATTGATTTCAATGGGAAACCGCGGTAATACCGCGGCAATACCGCCACAAAGCGCCGCTACGGTGGTGCTTTGCGGGGGATTTTAACCCTTTTTCGGCCGCTCGCGGGGGGTAAAACCGCACCGCGAGCGGCCGAATACCGCGGCTAAAACAGCGGTAAAGCAGCGCTAAATATAGCGCTGCTTTACCGTCGCCGTGGCTCCCGCCCCAGTGTGAAAGGGGCCTAAGTGAATACCTTCTATTCTAAAATGGCATTACAATATGACACAATGATTTGGTTGGAGGGCTTTTTGATTCTTTTATAACATGTTTTCTTCAGGAAAAGGGAAGCCTTAGAGGACACAGATGGATGAGCTTTTGTTACAGCGGCGGCCCATCCGTAGGGGGCGCACGGCCCTTTAAAAAAAAAAACATTGAAAAAAAGGTCCTAAAGTTCACTGTGTTCGGGCGCCGGACGCAGTGCATTATGGGAAGCGCCACGTCTATGCAATCACGAGATTGCAGACGAGGTACTTAATTTACGGGCTTTTGTCCCACCTTGCGGCGCATCCAAAGTGCTAAACAGCTTCCGCCCGACGCCTGTAGTATCTATTACTACTGCTGGGTGGTTTAATTGACATCCGAGTTAGATGTCACTCCGGTTTTCTCCCTCCCATTGCGCCCGAGCGGAGGAAGTATGAGGAGCGGACTCTTCCACCGCTAGTGCCCACTGAAGGAGACACTGCAGGAGGAGAGGACACCACAGCAAGGTAAGTGCCGGTCCGGACCTCCCGCGGAGAACGGGGGGGTTTGATGGGACACAGGCTGCATTTGATGGGACACAGTGAGGCTGCATTTGATGGGACACAGTGAGGCTGCATTTGATGGGACACAGTGAGGCTGCATTTGATGGGACAGTCAGACTGCATTTGATGGGGCACAGTGAGGCTGCATGTGATGGGGCACAGTGAGGCTGCATGTGATGGGGCACAGTGAGGCTGCATTTGATGGGGCACAGTGAGGCTGCATGTGATGGGGCACAGTGAGGCTGCATGTGATGGGGCACAGTGGCTGCGTTTGATGGGGCACAGTGGCTGCGTTTCATGGGCACAGTGGCTGCGTTTCATGGGCACGGTGGCTGTGTTTGATGGGCACACGTGGCTGTGTTTGATGGGCACAGTGGCTGTGTTTGATGGCACAGTGGCGGCAATTGATGGGCACGGTGGCGGCAATTGATTGGGGTTTATTTCATAACTTTCCAGTTTGTTTGCGCCCCCCCCCCCCCCCAACAATTTTGAGCACCATCTCCCACTGGTTTGTTACCTTATCTCATTGGGGATTTCATCTTCTTCCTCTTTGTGTTTGTTCCTCCAGTAGACCAGACCCACAGCTACCACCACGATGCAGATAACCAGCACCAGGATTCCTCCGGCAATGGCTCCAACGATGAGGCCCACACTCTGGTGCTTAGCTGAGGACACAAACACAGGCAGGGTTACCACCACATACCAGAACAAGACAATCTTCAAGGGCAACTCCAAGAGTCTCCCATCAGGAGGGGGTGTTGTTGCAGTTAAGAACCTCTGTTTGGAAATTCTGGCTATTCCAGGACTTCTTGACCCATGTTTCTGTCATTCTAGAGATTTTCTAATAAATGGTGATCTAGAAATGGTTTGAAGTCTATATATATATATATATATATATAGATATATATATATATATATATATATATATATATATATATATATATATATATATATATATATATATATAGCTATATATATATATAGATAGATAGATAGATAGATAGATAAAATCTATAGGGGAATGTGATTGCAGCACTCGGCAGGTGCTAGGCTGTCAGGTAAATTGAGTTCTTTTTGTGCTCCTCTATAATTAGTGGGGCTGCTGTTGATTTATTTGGACTGATCACTCTCCACTGCTCCTTCCTACGTCGCAACCACCACAAATTCCCAGGGTCGGCTGCTGTCAGAGCTTACAGAGTGATGACATCACCCCCTGCATCATGTGATAGTGTTTAAACATAATTGATTGGCCACCAGACCAGAGCATCACATCATCCGAGCCGGTAACATGCTCCTTCATACCAGGGAAATTTGCAGCAATTGCCTGGAATGAAGGAGTGGCGTGGAACCCTGGGAATATAATTGGGTCAAAGGCGGGCATTAGTGTGTCCCAGATGGATCCTGGTGGAAGTCTTCAGAGATGTTCGGTGAACTTACGTGCCACCACTTGCAGGTCTAGAAGGCAGGTTCTGGTTCCCATAAGATTGGATGATACGCACTGATATCTTCCTGAGGTTGCAGTGCTGATGTTCTTCAGGAGGACAGTTCCTTGAAACTGATCTGGAAAGAAGAACAAGAGGCAATCAAAAATGGATCTCCTAACACT